>OX336392.1:461455734-461864492 GCA_946902985.2 Meconema thalassinum
TAGACACACTGTCCAGCGAGTGCAGCAAGGTGGTGGTTCCCTGATGTTTTGGGGTGGCATTATGTGGGGCCGACGTACGCCACTGGTGGTCATGGAAGGCTCCGAAACGGCTTTACGATACCTGAATGACATCCTCCGACCCATAGTGCACCCATATCGGCAGAATATTGGAGAGGCATTTGTCTTCATGGACGACAATTCTCGACCTCATCGTGCACATCTTGTGAATGCGTTCCTTCAAGATAACGACATCGCTCGACTACAGTGGCCAGCATGTTCGCCAGACATGAACCCTATCGAACATGCCTGGGATATGTTGAAAAGGGCTGTTTATGGACGTCTTGACCCACCAACCACTCTGAGAGATTTACGCCGAATTGTCGTTGAGGAGTGGGACAATTTGGACCAACAGTGTCTTGATGAACTTGTGGATAGTATGCCACGACGAATACAGGCATGCATCAATGCAAGAGGACGTGCTACTGGGTATTAGAGGTAGTGGTGTGTACTGCAATCTGGACCACAAATGCTGAAAGTCTAGCTGTATGATGGTACAACATGCAATGTGTGGGTCTCATGAGCAATAAAACGAGCTGAAATGTTGTTTGTGTTGATCTCTATTCCCTTTGTATTTAAAGGTTCCGGAACTCTTGGAACCGAGGTGATGCAAAACTTTTTTTGATGTGTGTATAAAAAACCAATTGTGGCGCCACTTAAGTCTAACTTAATCTAGGTCGCCTGTACTCTACCATATTACTAACGTTTACCTTTTGTGTATATGTGTATTTGTATGTCTCCCCAGTGTGTACTCATTGTGTGAAGTGTGTATGTGACGTCACCTTTACCTGATGTCATGGACCTGGTTGTTTGCGCTCCCACGCTGCTGCCGTGGTGGAGCTCTGTGCTGAAATATAAAGACAGGTTATGGATATGCCCTTGGCCAAATATTATTATGCGCATATGTCGCATAGCGCTTTATCGGCCTTATCCTGGCAACGTTTAGCCGCCAGGTGCCGAACGCTGTGTGTCGCGTTCGCGTTGCATACGCGCGTTCTCGCTATATATTGTCGGACGTTCTATCTTAATCCTATTTATCCTATGTATTGTCGGGCTTACCCTGGTAACGGATTTTAGTTACCAGGTGCGGGACGCTGTTATCTTATTTTTTTTTAAAAGTTTGACCTAAATTATATTAATTAATACTAAATGAAGAAATATCCTGTATATACATGCCGAGGTGGACCTTAACCTAATGCCGAAATGTGCTGTAGCTACTGTTTTGCAACAGTGCTTATTAAATTTGCTTAAATCTAAGTTGCCTTTTAAATGGCACTGTAACCTATACGCTAGAATTTTGATGGAGGCTCGTCCGGTCGATTTCTCTTCCGGGGGCCCTTGAAACCTATTGCCGGGACCGGGACCCAGCAATGGCTCGTAGTCCCCTCCGTCATCATCATCTTCATTTCCCGTTTCCAGCTTCCTGAGTCGGGTTGTGAATTAAGGACCTCCATCGTTGCCTGTCTCTCCACCACTCCTCTCCTGATTTTAGTACATCTTCTGGTTTTCCTCCCTTCTTTTCTACACACTCCCACACTGTCTCTGCCCATCTCTTCCGGGGCCTACCTCGTGGTCTCTTCCCTGTCATTTTTTCACAAAGTTTTCTTTGGTACTCTCTCCTCTCCCATTCTCATCATATGTCCATACCACTTTAACTTTGTTGTTTCTATCCTGTCCTGCAGCTTCAATATTCCTGTCGTTTCTCTAATCTCTTCATTTCTAACTCTATCTCTTCTGGACTTGCCCTATATACCTCTTAGGAATTTCATCTCTGCGGCTAGTATTCTACTCTCCTCTCTTTTTGTGGTAGTCCACGCTCCAGCTGCGTATGTTAGTATGGGTCTGTAGTAGGTTGAATATAATACTTTTTTGCATTTCTTTGGGGCATCTCTGTTCCACACAATACCCCTTACACTCTGGTAAAAACTGTTCGCTTGTTGTATTCTTTCCAATTTCCTCAGTTATCTTTCCATCTTCTGTGATCACACTTCCCAAATACTTGAAACTTTTAACGACTTCTAGAATTTTGCCATTCAATTCTTTCTTTCCTCTTGACATTACCATTGTCTTGCTCTTCTCTGTGCCTACTTTCATCCCAAATTTCTCTATCTCATGGTTCCATACATATAGTTGTTTTTGTACATCCTTTTCATCCTCACCCCATATAACTATATCATCTGCAAACAGCATGGCCTTTGTTGCTTCTTGTCCCAATCTCTGTTTGACATTCTTGTGGATTTCATCCATCCCCCCCCAGGGGCTCACATCTAGTGGGATGTGGGTTGGCGACCACAGGGCCCCAGCTGAGTCCGGCATTGCTTACACTTACTTGTGCCGGGCTCCTCTCTGTCTTCTTTCCTGTCGACCTCACTTGGTCAACTCTTGTTCTCTTCCGACCCCGACGGTATTAGGGTATCCGAGGCCTAGGGAGTCTCTTCCTTTCCCGCCTTAATTGGCCCTTGTCTCATCTTTTCTGATTCCCTCCTTCTGCGAGGGGTCAGCCTTCTTTTTCTTTTCATGTTATCTCCTGCCTTCTGTTTAAGGCCCTCAAGGAGGCCGGGTGTATGTAGCCCCACCACATTTGGTGCACCCTAGATGATGCTACACCCTCAGGGGCTCACGGCTGGTGAGTTCGGGAGTTGGCGACCCCGAGGGATTCCTGAGCTGGGTCCGTTTTCCCTTTTTGTCCCTTACCTTTGGGGCGGACCCTCTCCTCTTTCACTTTCCTATCTGCCTTTCGTGGCTCTCCTTCCTTCCAAGTCCCTCTATCCGTCTTCTTCGAGGGTTGAGGGCATTTCTTTTTCTCCTGTCATTTATTTGCCTTATTCTCCTTTAGTTTTCCATTTCTTCTTCTAGTATGTAGGTTAGTAGTTAGTTTTAGTTTTAAGTTCGCTATTCATTTTCATCTTCACGATCACCCAAACCATCAGGGGCCTATAACCTAGCTGTTAGGCCCCTTAAAACAACAATTATCATCATCATCATCATCGATTTCATCCATGACTAAGATGAATAATAATGGGGACAGAACACTTCCCTGTCGGAGACCCGTTTCCACTTTAAACCGGGCTCACATCTAGTGGGATGTGGGTTGGCGACCACGGGGCCCCAGCTGAATCCGGCATTGCTTCCACTTACTTGTGACGGGCTCCTCTCTGTCTTCTTTCCTGTCGACCTCACTTGGTCAACTCTTGTTCTCTTCCGACCCCGACGGTGTTAGGGTATCCGAGGCCTAGGGAGTCACTTCCTTTCCCGCCTTAATTGGCCCTTGTCTCATCTTTTCTGATTCCCTCCTTCTGTGAGGGGTCAGCCTTCTTTTTCTTTTCATGTTATCTCCTGCCTTCTGCTTAAGGCCCTCAAGGAGGCCGGGTGAATGTAGCCCCACCACTTTTGGTGCACCCTAGATAATGCTACACCCTCAGGGGCTCACGGCTGGTGGGTTCGGGAGTTGGCGACCCCGAGGGATTCCTGAGCTGGGTCCGTTTTCCCCTTTTGTCCCTTACCTTTGGGGCGGACCCTCTCCTCTTTCACTTTCCTATCTGCCTTTCATGGCTCTCCTTCCTTCCAAGTCCCTCAATCCGCCTTCTTCGAGGGTTGAGGGCATTTCTTTTCCTCCTGTCCTTTATTTGCCTTATTCTCCTTTATTTTCCATTTCTTCTTCTAGTATGTAGGTTAGTAGTTAGTTTTAGTTTTAAGTTCGCTTTTCATTTTCATCTTCACGATCACCCAAACCATCAGGGGCCGATAACCTAGATGTTAGGCCCCTTAAAACAACAATTATCATCATCATCATCATCTCCACGATCACCCAAACCATCAGGGGCCGATAACCTAGATGTTAGGCCCCTTAAAACAACAATTATCATCATCATCATCACCCACTTTAAACCATTCTGTTTCTCCTATACTGGTCTTCACGCTACTGACACAATTTTTGTACATAGCTTTTAACATTTGGACTTCTGCTCTGATAACTCTTCTTTTTCTTAATACATCCCAAACCACCTGTCTAGGCACACTGTCATATGCTTTCTCAATATCAATAAATGTCATCACCATGCCTTTCCAAATTCCCATCTTTTCTCCATCATTTGGGTATCCGAGGCCTAGGGAGTCTCTTCCTTTCCCGCCTTAATTGGCCCTTGTCTAATCTTTTCTGATACCCTCCTTCTGCGAGGGGTCAGTCTTCTTTTTCTCTTCCTTTTACCTCCTGCCTTGTGCTCTAGGCCCTTAAGGAGGCAGGGTGTATGTAGCCCCACCACTTCTGGTGCACCCTAGATAATGCTACACCCTCAGGGGCTCACGGCTGGTGAGTTCGGGAGTTGGCGACCCCGAGGGATTCCTGAGCTGGGTCCGTTTTCCCCTTTTGTCCCTTACCTTTGGGGCGGATCCTCTCCTCTTTCACTTTCCTATATGCCTTTCATGGCTCTCCTTCCTTCCAAGTCCCTCAATCCGCCTTCTCCGAGGGTTGAGGGCATTTCTTTTCCTTCTGTCCTTTATTTGCCTTATTTTCCTTTAGTTTTCCATTTCTTCTTCTAGTATGTAGGTTGGTAGTTAGTTTTAGTTTTAAGTTCGCTTTTCATTTTCATCTTCACGATCACCCAAACCATCAGGGGCCGATAACCTAGATGTTAGGCCCCTTAAAACAACAATTATCATCATCATCATCATCTCCATCATTTGCCTTAATGTAAAGATTAGGTCAAATGTTGATCTGTCTTTCCTAAAACCATACTGTTCTTCTTCCAACTCTCCTTCTATCTTCCTCCTCAGTCTGCCTTCCAATACTCTCTCAAAGATCTTAGCTACATGAGCAATAAGAGTGATCCCTCTGTAGTTATTACATTCCTTTTGTCGCCTTTCTTAAAAATCGGGATAATTAAACCCTTTCCCCATTCTTCTGGAATTTCTTTCTTCTTCCAAATTATTCTAAATAATCTATACAGCCACTGTATCCCTACTGGTCCCGCAGCTTTTATCATTACCGTGGCTCCTCTTTCACTTTCCTATCTGCCTTTCAGGGCTCTCCTTCCTTCCAAGTCCCTCAATCCGCCTTCTTCGAGGGTTGAAGGCATTTCTTTTCCTCCTGTCCTTTATTTGCCTTGTTCTCCTTTAGTTTTCCATTTCTTCTTCTAGTGTGTGGGTTGGTAGTTGGTTTTAGTTTTAAGTTCGCTTTTCATTTTCATCTTCACGATCACCCAAACCATCAGGGGCCGATAACCTAGATGTTAGGCCCCTTAAATCAACAATTATCATCATCATCTCATTACCGTGGTCACCTCATCCACTCCTGCTGCTTTACCACTCTTCATCTTCTGTATGGCTTCCTCTATTTCTAGCATAGTTATCTGCTTTTCTTGTTCTTCTTCTTCTTCCATTGTTTCTTCTTGTTCCCTTTCATCTTCCAGTTCAATGTATTTCACATTTAGTAGCTTTGAAAAGTATTCTTCCCATCTATTTAATATATAATCTCTTTGGTACAATATCTGCCCTGCTTCAGTTTTTACAAATTTTGTATTTTCCCTACCTTTTACACTGTTTTTCACGAATCCATATAGTACCTTCTTACTTCCTTGGATATCCTCCTTCAAAGTTTCTGTGAATCTTTCCCAACTTTTCCGATTATCTTCTTGTACAATTTTTGGGCATGCCTTCTTTGCTTCTCTATATTTTTGTAATTTCTGTGCATTTTTACAGCCTATCTACTTCCTGCATGCCATTTGTTTTTCTTTAACAGCTTCCTTTACCCTGTTGTTCCACCAAGGAGTCTCCATTTCCTTTTTCTTCCCAGATAATCTTCCACAAGTGTTTACTGCACACTTCACAAAACCATTCCTAAAACATGCCCATTCCTGTTCTACACTTCTTGCTTCATCTTTGGGAACTTCCTTTTTTAAATCCTCTTTGAACTTGTCCATTGTCTCCCTCTCTTTTAGCTTCCACACCTTTATTTTTCTTTACCTCTTTTCCGAAAGGTTTGTGATTTTTCCCAGCCTTAGTTTGGCTATCACCACTTTATGGTCTCCTTCAAAATCTGCTCTTGGCATAGCCGTCACATCTACCAGTTGTCTTCGTTTATCCTTTTCCACCAGGATAAGATCAATCATTGTCTTTGTCTTTCTGTCTCCCCATCCATACCTAGTTATTTTTTGAGAGTTCTTCTTCCTAAACCATGTATTTCCAACAATTAATCCATTCCTTCTTCCCCCTGTGGGTGGGGGGTTTAGAATACACCCACGGTATCCCCTGCCTGTCGTAAGAGGCGACTAAAAGGGGCGACCTTGGCTATACTTTAAGGACTCCGCGTTGTTTTGTGAATTGGACCCCCAGTGGGTGGGAGGAAGCGAATACATCCACGGTACTCCCTGCCAGTCGTAAAAGGCGACTAAAAGGGCTTCTCGGAACTGTCCCCTTTCGAGGGTTTGACAGTCAGCTCTAAAAGATATACACCCGTGCGGTATAACTTTCATTAGGTTATATCGCACTTCTTTCCGTCACTGCTTTCAGGGTCTGGCAACCAGAATTTCTGTTAGGGGATGGGCCACTTACGCTAGCGACTACGCTCGAAAGCCTGTTCCGGTCTTGGCCGCGCCGACAGGTGGGTGTGCCATGTACCCGTTCAGTAGTATCCGCCTGACTACGCAGGTCCCCGCACAGCCGAATGTCTGAGCTGTAAAATCCAGTATATGCCAAGGGGTACATGCCGATACGGCATTGTAAAACATCGGACCCCCGGGCAATGCCTTCCAAGCTAGGCGGGCCTTGCCCTGGCTGGGTAGCGCCTATTGTGACGGCCCGTGATCGGATGTCGGTGGCATTCGGGGAGGATGATCTGGCCATGGGTTCTAAAAGAAAAATCCCCAACCAGGGTGGACCTACACCCAAACAGGGTGGTCCTACACCCAAGTCTTTAACATTTGATTCCCTACGGGGATCAACCCCCTGGGAACAATCTGTGCGTGAAAATCTGGGTACTAACACCCCCAAGTTTCTGGTAGCTTCCCCCAGGGGCTCACATCTTGTGGGCGTGGGTTGGCGACCACGGGGCCCCAGCTGAGTCCGGCATTGCTTCCACTTACTTGTGCCGGGCTCCTCTCTGTCTTCTTTCCTGTCGACCTCACTTGGTCAACTCTTGTTCTCTTCTGACCCCGACGGTATTAGGGTATCCGAGGCCTAGGGAGTCTCTTCCTTTCCCGCCTTAATTGGCCCTTGTCTCATCTTTTCTGATACCCTCCTTCTGCGAGGGTTCAGCCTTCTTTTTCTCTTCCTTTTACCTCCTGCCTTGTGCTCTAGGCCCTTAAGGAGGCAGGGTGTATGTAGCCCCACCACTTCTGGTGCACCCTAGATAATGCTACACCCTCAGGGGCTCACGGCTGGTGAGTTCGGGAGTTGGCGACCCCGAGGGATTCCTGAGCTGGGTCCGTTTTCCCTTTTTGTCCCTTCCCTTTGGGGCGGGCCCTCTCCTCTTTCACTTTCCTATCTGCCTTGCATGGCTCTCCTTCCTTCCAAGTCCCCCAATCCGCCTTCTTCAAGGGTTGAGGGCATTTCTTTTCCTCCTGTCCTTTATTTGCCTTATTCTCCTTTAGTTTTCCATTTCTTCTTCTAGTATGTAGGTTAGTAGTTAGTTTTAGTTTTAAGTTCGCTTTTCATTTTCATCTTCACGATCACCCAAACCATCAGGGGCCGATAACCTAGATGTTAGGCCCCTTAAAATAACAATTATCATCATCATTTCTGGTAGCTACCAGAACAGATGGGGGTGATTTCAAGCTGGTAAAGAGTATTTTGTTTTCTCGCCACATAGAAGGTGTCTATGGTCAGCTTGAGAAAGTACAAAAGATGAGGAACGGTAGCTTGTTGCTCAAGACTAGGACTGGTGAGCAAGTTGAACGGCTTTTGAAATGTGACCACTTTGGCGATATTCCCGTCAAAGTGGAAAAGCACACGTACCTGAATCTGGTCCGAGGAGTTATTTTCCACCGGGACCTGATTCTGAACAATGACGAGGAGCTCAAGGAGGATATGCAGCACCGTCACGTGACTGATGTCCGGCGCATTACGCGCAAGGTCAATGGTCAAATCGTGGATACTGGTGCTTTCATTATTTCCTTTGAGCTTTCGGTGCTCCCGGAGAAAGTCAAGGTTACAAGTTACCGTAGTGACGTAGGGCCTTATATCCCTCCACCAATGAGGTGTTATAAGTGCCAGAAGTTCGGCCACATGTTATCCCGATGCTCGAGCCCCGACATCTGTGGAACATGCGGTAAGGTACCACACGAAGCGGAAGAGTGCACAACACCTTATCTGTGCACTAATTGCCCTGGATTTCATTCTCCTCGGGACAGGAACTGCCCTGTCTTCCTGAGTGAGAAGAAAATCCAGGAGATCAAAACCCTGGATGGTCTCACCTACCAGGAAGCCCGCAAGAAGTACCATACCACGATTTCGCCTTCTCCAACGATTGATTATAGAGCCATAATACCAAATTTGGTCCCGGCGACCTCATCTTTTGTACCAGCTGTGAAACCTTCAACTGAGTTACCTGTTACGAAGCCAGCACCTATGATACTAACGGAAAGCCCAAAGGTGCCTTCAACTCAACCTTCGACCAGCACGAAGGCTGTGCGAGCGAAGGCTGCTCCGCCCGCACAGCAGGGGAGGAAGTTGAAGACTTACTCCCAACTCGGGAGGAAGTCGAAGACTTTCTCCCCACCCAAACGGTCGGCGTAAGCCGAAGCCGGCGGAGGCGGCATCGTCGACCAGGGTCAGGAATTCGGCTCCTGACCCGTCTATATATCTTAAAGAGGCGGGTAAGGGTAAGAAGGGACCCCGCACTACGCATTCCCTTTCTCCCAAAAAGGGGAAGCCATCCGCGCCAACACCTGCGGATGCTTCTGCGCCTGCGCACGTTTCGGTCCCCAGATCTGCGCGCTCCCCACGGAGATCCCCCCGCCGCCGAACTGCGTCTATGAAATCTTCCACCGAGTCGATTCACTCCACGACCTCGCCTGAGGACATGGAGATTATAGTCGACGTATTGACTGTCGATCCTCCAGAGTCAAAGTTGGAGTAGCTTGCTGCTCCACGTTATTCCCTAAGTTCACACAATGGCACTGTTACAGTGGAATTGTAACAGTTATGACAGGCATTTGACAGAACTCCGTCAGCTTATTGCCCAATACGCAGCGAGTATAGTCTGCCTACAGGAAACAAACCTCAGACCTGATCACGTGACTGTTCTGAGAGGTTTCCGACTATACTCTAAAGAGCGACAAGACGCCGCCCGGGCTTCCGGGGGGCGTTTGTACCTTCGTTCGCTCTGACTGCTATAGTGAGGAGTTTCCACTCGCCACTCCTCTGGAAGCTATTGCAGTTCGCGTGTCCTTGCCTGCTATGACAACTGTTTGTAACGTGTACCTTCCACCGAACCGGCCCTTTGATATTAATGACGTCTTTGATCTTGGTGATCAACTTCCAGTCCCTTTCCTAATCGTGGGTGATTTCAACGCTCATCACCCCCAATGGGGATCACCATCTTCCTGCCCCAGAGGAAGGGACGTGGAGGGCTTAATTCAAGGGTTGGATTTATCTCTATTAAATACAGGGGAAGCTACACATTTTAGCTTAGCGCACGGCACGTACTCACACATTGACTTGAGTGTGTGTAGCCGTGCGCTGGTCCCCCTATTTGGTTGGTATGTACACGACGACCTCTGTGACAGTGACCATTTCCCGATCGTTCTTACCCTTCTGACCCAGACGCCCGTGGAGTTCCCCAGTCGTTGGGTTCTTAAGCGGGAAAATTGGCCCTCGTTTCAAGAACGAGCTGTGTTCGTTGATCTTGGTTGCCAGAGCGTCGATGACGAGGTACAGCACATCACCGATGTGCTTCTTGCTGCCGCCGAAGAGTCCATCCCATCCTTTTCTGGGACTCCTCGTCGCAAACTCGTCCCTTGGTGGACAGAGGATATTGCAGCGGCAATAAGAGACCGTCGTCGAGCTCACAAGCACTACCGTCGGCGTCCAACCATGGCCAATTTGGTGGCGTTTAAGAAATTTCGTGCCAAGGCACGGATTCTTATTCGCCAGAGTAAGAAACAATCCTGGGAACGGTATGTGTCTTCTATTACGGCACATACCCCCTCCTCTCAAGTGTGGGCTAAACTACGACGCATTTCGGGAATTCAGACATCTTCTACTGTACCGGGAATTTCCATTGCTAATGAACTGGTTACAGATCCTTATCGCGTTGCAAGCCATCTCGCCTCGTATTTTGCGGATATATCCGGTTCCGATAACTATGACCCTGCCTTCGTGGCCCTGAAGCGCGAAGCGGAACGTTTCCAGCTTAGTTTTGCTTCCCGCGCTTCCGAGGAGTACAACGTGCCCTATACGGAGTGGGAACACCGCGGAGCGCTGGCGCTCTGCAGGGACACGTCTCCTGGCCCGGATAATATTCACAACCAGATGCTTAAACACCCCCCCCCCCCAGGGGCTCACATCTAGTGGGTTGTGGGTTGGCGACCACGGAGCCCCAGCTGAGTCCGGCATTGCTTCCACTTACTTGTGCCGGGCTCCTCTCTTTCTTCTTTCCTGTCGACCTCACTTGGTCAACTCTTGTTCTCTTCTGACCCCGACGGTATTAGGGCATCCGAGGCCTAGGGAGTCACTTCCTTTCCCGCCTTAATTGGCCCTTGTCTTATCTTCTCTGATACCCTCCTTCTGCGAGGGGTCAGCCTTCTTTTTCTCTTCCTTTTACCTCCTGCCTTGTGCTCTAGGCCCTTAAGGAGGCAGGGTGTATGTAGCCCCACCACTTTTGGTGCACCCTAGATAATGCTACACCCTCAGGGGCTCACGGCTGGTGAGTTCGGGAGTTGGCGACCCCGAGGGATTCCTGAGCTGGGTCCGTTTTCCCTTTTTGACCCTTACCTTTGGGGCGGACCCTCTCCTCTTTCACTTTCCTATCTGCCTTTCATGGCTCTCCTTCCTTCCAAGTCCCTCAATCCGCCTTCTTCGAGGGTTGAGGGCATTTCTTTTCCTCCTGTCCTTTCTTTGCCTTATTCTCCTTTAGTTTTCCATTTCTTCTTCTAGTATGTAGGTTAGTAGTTAGTTTTAGTTTTAAGTTCGCATTTCATTTTCATCTTCACGATCACCCAAACCATCAGGGGCCGATAACCTAGATGTTAGGCCCCATAAAACAACAATTATCATCATCATCTTTCTTCTTTCCTGTCGACCTTCCTTGGTCAACTCTTGTTCTCTTCCGACCCCGACGGTATTAGGGTCTCCGAGGCCTAGGGAGTCTCTTCCTTTCCCGCCTTAATTGGCCCTTGTCTCATCTTTCCTGATACCCTCCTTCTGTGAGGGGTCAGCCTTCTTGTTCTTTTCCATTTACCTCCTGCCTTGTGCTCAAGGCCCTTAAGGAGGCAGGGTGTATGTAGCCCCACCACTTCTGGTGCACCGTCGATAATGCTACACCCTCAGGGGCTCACGGCTGGTGAGTTCGGGCGTTGGCGACCCCGAGGGATTCCTGAGCTGGGTCCGTTTTCCCCTTTTGTCCCTTCCCTTTGGGGCGGACCTTCTCCTCTCTCCCCTCCCCACTCCTCTTTTCCTTCTATTTCCTTTTCTCTTTAAGATTCCCGCACTGTTTTTGTTACTCGAATCACCGTGTATATAAATTCCCTTTTATCGATTTTTCAGGCATTTTTGATCTATGTTGCATTTTGTAAGTTTTTTCGATCTAAATTACATCTCGCGATTGTTTTCAACCTCAATTGCATTTTGTAAAGATTGACAATCTAAATTGCTTTTTAGTAAGTCTTTCAATGCAGGTTGCGGGGCCTTTTAGTGAGTATTTTGAATTTCAATTGCATTTTGTAAGTATTTTCAACCAAAACCGCATTTCGCACGAATTTTGAATCTAAATTGCATTTTGTTTGGGGGCATTTTGCACATATTTTGATTCTCAATTGCATTTTGTGGGTATTTTGAATCTAAATTACATTTTGTCAAGTATTTTCAATCTAAATTGCTTTTTGTAAGTATTGTCAATCCACATGAGTCGTTAGAATCACCGTACATTTTGTAAGCATTTTCAATTTCAATTGCATTTTGTAAGTATTTTGAATTTCGATTGCACTTTGTGAATAATTTGGATTGGAACTGGGATAAGGCCTATTTCAATCTGAATTGCATTGTGTTTTTTCAATTTCAATTGCATTTTGTAAGTATTTTGAACCTCAATTGCATTTTGTACGTATTTTCGATCTCATTTGCATTTTGTAAGTATTTTGAATTTCAGTTGCATTTTGTAAGTATTTCGACGCTACATTGCATTTTGTACGTATTTTGAACCTAGCCTTCATTTTGTGGGTATTTTTCAATCTATTCCTTTTGTGAATCTTTTCGTTCTAAATTCCCTTTTGTAAGAACATTTTGTGAGTCGTTTCAATCCGAGTTCCTTTTTGTAAGTATTTTCCGTCTCACTTAATTTTCGTTCTGGTTTCCGTTTCATTATCATCTTCGCTATCACCCAGATCATTAGGGGCCGATAACCTAGATGTTAGGCCCCTTAAAGCAACAATTATCATCATCAATCATCATCATCAAGCTTAAACACCTTAACGATGAGAGCATTCGCTATTTGCTCAGGGTGTTTAATCGTATCTGGTTGGAAGGTGTGTTTCCAGCGCAATGGCAGGAAGGTATCATTATACCTATCCTGAAGCCCGATAAGGATCCCAAATTGACAGGGAGTTACAGACCTATTTGTCTCACTAACGGTTTGTGCAAGCTCTTTGAGAGGATGGTCAATCGGCGTCTGGTGTGGGTCCTGGAGAAACGGGGACTCCTGTCTGAATACCAGTGTGGTTTCAGGGCGTCTCGGTGTACCAACGACCATCTGGTACGCCTGGAGACTGCCATACAGGACGCTTTTCTCCGGAGACAGCACCTGGTCGCTGTTTTCTTTGACCTCGAGAAGGCCTATGACACCACTTGGCGTTACGGCATCCTCTCTACCCTGCATCAATGGAAATTCCGAGGTCACCTGCCGGTTTTTATTGCGAATTTTCTGTCCCTTCGCCTGTTCCGTGTCCGAATAGGGGGGACATATTCGCAATATCATATACAGGAAAACGGAGTCCCACAGGGATCGGTGCTTAGCGTAACATTATTTGCGATTGCCATAAACGGTATAGTCGCTGCTGCTGGTCCAGCAGTGGTACCGTCGCTATATGTAGACGACTTCGCTCTACATTATAGTGCGCAAAATATGGCGGTCGCTGAACGACAGCTACAACAAGCTATTCGGAGAGTGGAACGCTGGACACTGGAGCATGGCTTTCGATTCTCAACCGCTAAGTCCTCGGTTGTCCATTTCTGCCGAAAGCGCACCCTCCATCCAGATCCTGAGCTTTATCTGGGCAATGTAGCTTTGCCTGTTGTTGCTGCGTACCGGTTCCTTGGGCTCCTTTTCGATCAGAAATTGACGTGGGAACCACACGTGCGGTGTTTGAAAACTGCCTGCGCTAAGAAACTCAACATGTTGCGGTTTCTTAGCGGCACATCATGGGGGGCGGACCGCGGGGTGCTCCTGCGTTTTTATAAGTCACTGATTTTATCTAGGTTAGATTATGGCAGTGTAGCATATGGTTCGGCCCGTACGTCAGTGCTTGTTAAACTGGACAGTGTCCACCACGGCAGTGTGAGGCTGGCGAAGGGTGCCTTTCGGACAAGCCCAGTCGTCAGCTTGCTCGCCGAGGCTGGCGTACCTCCTTTACACCTGAGGCGCCAACAAGTACTGCTGACCTATGCTGCAACTATTCGACAGATGCCACTTCATCCAAGCTATCCATGTTTGTTTTACAATCCGAATCGCCGGCTGTATGATGTGCTCGCCCGAGCCACTCGGCCGGCGGGGATTCGCTTGGTTGACTTATACCGTCAGTTCCGATTTCCTTCTATCTCCTGTATCGTCCGAGTACCTAGCAAGGCCCCTCCGTGGATGGTCTCTCGCCCTGATATCATCCTGGATCTGCACACCGGCCCCAAGTCGGACACGGACTCCTCCGTCCATGGGAGGCTGTTCCAGTCCGTGGTGACACGGTATCCGGGATCAGGGCTTGTATTCACGGACGGTTCGAGGGTAAACGAGAAAGTAGGCTGTGCATTTGTGGTTGAGGATCGTCGGTTTCTCTTTTCACTTCCCGAGGCCTGTAGCGTGTACACTGCGGAGCTCTATGCCATCTTAGAGGCTCTGCGGTACACGTTATCAGACGATCACCAGCACTTTCTTGTGTGTACTGACTCTCTGAGTGCGCTGCAGGCGATCGATGTGTGTTTCCCGACCCCCAGGGGCTCACATCTTGTGGGCGTGGGTTGGCGACCACGGGGCCCCAGCTGAGTCTGGCATTGCTTCCACTTACTTGTGCCGGGCTCCTCTCTGTCTTCTTTCCTGTCGACCTCACTTGGTCAACTCTTGTTCTCTTCCGACCCCGACGGTATTAGGGTATCCGAGGCCTAGGGAGTCTTTTCCTTTCCCGCCTTAATTGGCCCTTGTCTCATCTTTTCTGATTCCCTCCTTCTGCGAGGGGTCAGCCTTCTTTTTCTTTTCATGTTATCTTCTGCCTTCTGCTTAAGGCCCTCAAGGAGGCCGGGTGTATGTAGCCCCACCACTTTTGGTGCACCCTAGATAATGCTACACCCTCAGGGGCTCACGGCTGGTGAGTTCGGGAGTTGGCGACCCCGAGGGATTCCTGAGCTGGGTCCGTTTTCCCCTTTTGTCCCTTACCTTTGGGGCGGACCCTCTCCTCTTTCACTTTCCTATCTGCCTTTCATGGCTCTCCTTCCTTCCAAGTCCCTCAACCCGCCTTCTCCGAGGGTTGAGGGCATTTCTTTTCCTTCTGTCCTTTTATTTGCCTTATTCTCATTTAGTTTTCCATTTCTTCTTCTAGTATGTAGCTTATTAGTTAGTTTTAGTTTTAAGTTCGCTTTTCACTTTCATCTTCACGATCACCCAAACCATCAGGGGCCGATAACCTAGATGTTAGGCCCCTTAAAACAACAATTATCATCATCATCATCACCTCTCCTCTTTCACTTTCCTATCTGCCTTTGATGGCTCTCCTTCCTTCCAGGTCCCTCAATCCGCCTTCTTCGAGGGTTGAGGGCATTTCTTTTCCTTCTGTCCTTTTATTTGCCTTATTCTCCTTTATTTTTCCGTTCCTTCTTCTAGTTTGTAGGTTAGTAGTTAGTTTTAGTTTTAAATTCGCTTTTCATTTTCAATTTCACGATCACCCAAACCATCAGGGGCCGATAACCTAGATGTTAGGCTCCTTAAAACAACAATTATCATCATCATCATCACATCTTGTGGGCGTGGGTTGGCGACCACGGGGCCCCAGCTGAGTCCGGCATTGCTTCCACTTACTTGTGCCGTGCTCCTCTCTTTCTTCTTTTCTGTCGACCTCCCTTGGTCAACTCTTGTTCTCTTCCGACCCCGACGGTATTAGGTTATCCGAGGCCTAGGGAGTCTTTCACTTTCCCGCCTTAAGTGGCCCTTGTCTCATCTTTCCTGATGCCCTCCTTCTGTGAGGGGTCAGCCTTCTTTTTCTTTTCCTTTTACCTCCTGCCTTGTGCTCAAGGCCCTTAAGGAGGCAGGGTGTATGTAGCCCCACCACTTCTGGTGCACCGTCGATAATGCTACACCCTCAGGGGCTCATGGCTGGTGAGTTCGGGAGTTGGCGACCCCGAGGGATTCCTGAGCTGGGTCCGTTTTCCCTTTTTGTCCCTTAACCTTTGGGGCGGACCCCCTCCTCTTTCACTTTCCTATCTGCCTTTCATGGCTCTCCTTCCTTCCAAGTCCCTCAGTCCGCCTTCTTCGAGGGTTGAGGGCATTTCTTTTCCTCCTGTCCTTTATTTGCCTTATTCTCCTTTAGTTTTCCGTTTCTTCTTCTAGTATGTAGGTTAGTAGTTAGTTTTAGTTTTAAGTTCGCATTTCATTTTCATCTTCACGATCACCCAAACCATCAGGGGCCGATAACCTAGATGTTAGGCCCCTTAAAACAACAATTATCATCATCATCATCATGTGTTTCCCGAAGCACCGGTTGGTCCAGCGTGGTCACGACCAGCTCGTCAGTTCGCGTAACGCTGGAACCGGGGTGACCTTTGTGTGGCTTCCTAGCCACAGTGTATTGCGGGAAACGAGCTTGCTGATCAGGCGGCGAGAGAGGCAGTCGCACTGCCCTCGCTACCGTATAAGGTGCCTGCTAGTGATGTGCGCTCTCAGTTGCGTCATTCGATCCTGTTGCATTGGGAGGAGGCATGGCGTGCCACGCCTCCATCCAACAAACTGAGAGGCATCAAGGAGACAACGAAGGTGTGGAAATCTTCCTTCCGATCTCTCCGGATGGAAGCTGTCGTACTCTGTCGCCTCCGGATCGGCCATGGGATTGCTACGCACTCCCACTTGCTAAAGAGAGAAGATCCTCCTGTGTGTACTTGCGGCGCCCACCTAACCGTGGCATACCTTCTCTTGGAGTGTGTGGATCTGGCCGATCTGCGAGGGACTCTTAAACTGCCTAATACCCTCTCCCTTATTCTCCGTGATGACGGGCCGTCAGCTGACCTCGTCATCTGGTTCATGAGGGAGAGTGGTTATTTTTTTAAGTTTTAATGTGTAGTTACGACTTTTAATTCTGGTTAAATCTGTTTTATGTTTTTTTTATTGTGTTATGTATTTTATTGTTCACTATGCCTTATTTGTTTTATCCTTTTTTACCATCCGCATTTTATTCTTATTCAAATAAGGCATATTTTTTGGGGCTCGCTGTCTGTTTTATAAACACCATTTTCGTTTCATCCATGGCAGTGAGTTGTTTTTATCTACATCCTTTCATTTCACGCCATTTCATTTCATTAGTAACCGATAACCTCGATGTTAGGCCCCTTAAAACAACAATTATCATCATCATCATCCCTTACCTTTGGGGTGGACCCTCTCCTCTTTCACTTTCCTATCTGCCTTTCATGGCTCTTCTTCCTTCCACCCCCGTGTGGGTGCGGGATAGAATACACCCACGGTATGCCCTGCCTGTCGTAGGAGGCGACTAATAGGGCCGACATGGCCGAATAACTTGCCAGTTTTGATTTGTTCAGACCCCCTGTGGATGGGGAGGGCAGAATTCATCCACGGTATCCCCTGCCTGTCGTAAAAGGCGACTTAGAGGGGGCCTTATAAAGGTCAATTTTGGTTTTCTGGTCCCAGCTCTGGTTTGACCAATAGAAATAAACATGCGTGCTGTTAGGGGAAGGGCCACCAGCTTGGTCATCTGGCTAGAAAGCCTAGACGGTTTGCCCCATCCCGTCAGGTGGGTGCGCCATGTACCCTACAGTAGTATCCGCCTTACAACGAAGGTCCCTGCATGGCCGAATACTGGAGCTGAATAAATCCTGTGCATGCCGAGGGGGAAGTGCCTGTTCGAGGCACTGGGACCCCGGGCAATATCTGCTATGCCAGGTAGGTATTGCCTTGGCTGGGTGGCGCCCACAGTGATAGCCCCCGTTCGGAGTGGGCAGTATTCGGGGAGGATTTCGTCCGGGATGCCATCAAAGCGATCACGGACACCTGTACAGGGTGGCACCCTTAAAAAGCCGTCTCTTGAGTGTCGAGCTAATCCCAAGGTGTATACGCCTTGGGATGAAGCCTTTAATAGAAGATTCCCCGCTGATAAGTCTCCTCGCTACCTGGTAGCTACGAGGACTGACGGGGGTGATTTTAAACTAGTAAAATCAATAATTTTTTCTGAGGAAATCAGGGGAAATTTGGGGACCTAAGCGGGATTTCCAAGCTCCGGAACGGTCAGCTGCTGCTGCACACCGTTGATCGGAAGCAAACCGAAGCGTTGCTGGAATGCACGCAATTCGGCGAAATTCCCGTTAAGGTCTCAAAACACGAAACGCTGAATGAGGTCCGAGGAGTTTTTTTCCATCGTGACCTCATTTTAAATAGCGATGCGGAATTGTTGCGGGATCTTGGGAAGAGAGGCGTCACCAAGATTAGGCGCATCACCCGAAAGATTGGGGAGAACAGCGTCGATACCGGCGCTTTTATTCTCCATTTTGAGGGTGATGTAGTACCTAAGCAGGTGAAGGTCACATCGTACCACTGCGATGTTCGACCGTACATCCCTCCACCTATGCGCTGCTATCAATGCCAGAGATTCGGCCATGTTTCCGCCAGGTGCACTGCCAAGGCCGTGTGTAGAGAGTGTGGCAAGTGGACACATGAGGGTGAGAGGTGTACGCCTCCCCCGATTTGTCCTAACTGCCAAGGAAACCACTCTCCACGATCGAAGCAGTGCCCTGAGTTCTGTAAGGAAGCAAAAATTCAAGAAATAAGAACTCTTGATAGGCTTTCATATCACGACGCTCGCAAGAGGTACCGTGATATGAATGCCCCCGAATTTCGGGTATCGTTTGCAGCTGCAACGACGCCCTCATTCACCCCTGCCGCATCTTTACCGAGTGTAGTACCCTCGACGCCCGTATTATCAGCAGTATTAAAATCACCCCTCGCTGTACCAGCGAAAAATGTCAGCCCGAAGGAGGTACAACAACCTTCTTCGGCCCAGCAAATGAAGGCGCCGGTTATACCATCTAAACCGGCGCAATCGGAGAAGAAGTCCTCTTCTTCTCCGAAACGGTCGGCGAACAAGTCTTCCCCAGCTAAAGGGGGAAAGAAGACTTTGCCGACCAGGGCTGGTCCTTCTTCCAGCCCACCTAATACGAAAAATATAGGGGAGAAAAGGGAGACGGTTCGCCGCCGTCTCTCTCGCCCTCCTGCTGACGGGGTGGCTACTGTCTCTGCTGGCCTTTCCGCTCCCATTACCACCAAGGGAGCGAAGCCTGCTGAAGCCAAGCCCGTACGTATGGAGGAACTCCCCTATAGAAAAGAAAATAGATCGGCGGAGGAGAGAGGAACGGTTCAGCGCCGTTTCTCTTCCTCTCCTAAAGGCAGGGCTGCTCACGTATCTGCTGACCATTCCGCTCCCACCACTACCAGTGGCGCGGTGCCAGCAGCAGCGACCTTGTTTTATAAGGACCCGGCGTCTGTGGGGAAGGGACCATCTACTTCCCCAAACACGCGTCGGCGCCGATCCAAGAAGAAATCTCTTCGGGGCGTGTCGGGGACAGACACCCAGTCTTCGGACCGGGAGAAAGTCCCTCGACACCGCTCTCGCTCTTCCCCAAGAGCGAGACTCGTGAGGTCCGACGACGACCGCGCGCAACCCAAGAGAGCGCCCGCTCCATTTTCTTCGTCTTCGGACGGAGATGTGGAGATTGAGGTGTGCTCTCCTGCCCCATCATCTCCAACTAGAGCTGGGGAAGGGTGGCAAACGGTCAAGCATAAGTAGAAGACCCATTTCTACTTAAGTCCACACCATGGCACTATTACAATGGAACTGTAATAGCTATTCTGTTCATCTCGCTGAGTTACGCCAATTAATATCTTCGTTTTCGGCAACCATTGTCTGTCTTCAGGAATCCAGGTTTCGTCCTGGACATGAGACAACAATGCGTCACTTCAAACTCTTCTCTAAAGACCGGGTGGACGGAGCTGTGGCCGCTGGTGGCGTCTGCACTCTCGTCCACTCTAGCCTCTTTGGTGAAGAGGTGCCGTTGCGTACTCAGCTAGAGGCAGTTGCAGTTCGTACTTCGTTGCCAGTAATGGCAACAGTATGTAACGTGTACATCCCGCCTGATTCTCAGCCGGATTACGACCAGCTGGTGGATCTAGTCACTCAGCTCCCCCCTCCTTTCCTCCTTCTGGGAGATGTTAATGCCCACAACACCATCTGGGGCTCCGCTACCACTAGCGGTAAAGGGAGAGATTTTGAGAGGCTGATCAGGCGGCTGGACCTGTGTTTGTTGAACACAGGGGAACCTACGCACTTCTCTATTGCACACGGCACTTATTCAAGTGTCGTTATTACCTTGTGCAGTCGTGCGCTGGTTCCCCTGCTACAGTGGGGTGTACACGACGACCTTTGTAATAGTGACCATTTTCCAATTATCGTTATTCTTCCGAACCAGAGAGCCATCGAGTTACCAAGTCGATGGCTTCTCCGTCGGGCTGATTGGCCAACTTTCACGGCACGTGCGGTGTTTGCCGAAGATACCTTTGAGAGTGTCGACGATCATACCATTCACATAACGAATGGTATTTTGGCTGCTGCTGAGGAAACAATACCTTCCTCATCCGGAAACTCACGCCGGAAGCTTGTCCCTTGGTGGACAGCCGAGATTGCAGCAGCCATTAAAGATCGTCGACGTGCTTTCAAATGCTATCGGAGGCAAAACACCATGGCCAACCTTATCACCTTCAGAAGGATGCGTGCCAGAGCCCGATATCTGATACGGGAGAGTAAGAAAACGACGTGGGAAAAGTATGTGTCGTCCATGACGGCGCATACTCCATCATCTCAAGTGTGGACTAAGCTTCGTCGGATCTCCGGACTCCCGACATCACTGTCGATACCCGGAGTGTCCATCAATGGAGACATCATCACGGACCATCTCGCCATTGCCAACAGCATTGGCTCGCACTTCTCCGATGTATCCTGCTCCGGGAGTTACGATCCTACATTTCTGACTCTGAAGCGGGAGGCAGAGACTCACCCCTTGTCCTTTGCCACTGCTGCTTCGGAGTCCTATAATGTACCATTCTCTGAATGGGAACTGCGCAGTGCGCTTGCACTGTGCAGGGATACGGCTCCTGGACCGGATAACATACATAATCAAATGTTAAAGCATCTGTGCGAATCCAGTATAAAACAACTGTTGAACCTCTTTAATCGTATATGGATTGAAGGGGAGTTTCCATCTCAATGGCGAGAGGGGATCGTGATACCGATTCCTAAGGCTGGAAAGGATCCCAAGTTTGTAAGCAGCTATAGGCCCATTTGTTTGACAAATGGCCTATGTAAGCTGCTCGAAAAGATGGTGAACCGTCGACTGGTGTGGTTCTTGGAGGATAAAGGTCTCCTGTCTGAGTACCAATGTGGATTTCGCTGTCATAGGTCCACAACTGACCATCTGGTGCGACTTGAGAGCGCCATACAGGAGGCTTTTTTCCGAAAGCAGCACCTAGTCACGGTTTTCTTTGACCTCGAGAAAGCCTACGACACCACATGGCGCTACGGGATCCTTTCCACCCTTCACAAGTGGGGACTCCGTGGTAACTTACCGACTTTCATTGCGAATTTCATGTCCGTCCGACTCTTCCGTGTAAGGGTCGGTAGGGCATTATCGCAATACTATACCCAAGAAAATGGAGTTCCTCAGGGTTCAGTGCTGAGTGTCTCCTTGTTCGCGATTGCCATTAATGGCATTGTTGCCGCCGCCGGGTCCGCGGTAGTTCCATCGCTGTATGTAGACGATTTAGCTCTGCATTACAGCTCTGGAAGTATGGCAATCGTGGAACGGCAATTGCAGCTAGCTATCAACCGGGTCGACAGGTGGGCTCACGACCGGGGTTTTCGTTTTTCAGCAGCGAAAACCTCCGTCGTCCATTTTTGTCGGCTCCGGAGGCTACATTTACACCCTGAACTACATCTCAGGGATGCTGCGTTGCCGTTGGTTGACACTTATCGCTTCCTGGGGCTCCATTTTGACAGCAAGTTAACGTGGCAGCACCATATACGGCAATTGAAAATGACATGTCTCAGGAAACTGAACATGCTCAGGTTTCTTAGTGGCACTACTTGGGGGGCTGACCGTGCGGTGCTGCTACGGTTCTACCAAGCCCTCGTCCTGTCCCGGCTAGACTATGGTTCTGCGGCATACGGTTCAGCAAGGCCGGCAACCTTGAAAATGCTGGACAGTATCCACCATAGTGGCGTTAGGCTGGCTACCGGTGCCTTCCGGACCAGCCCGATTCCCAGCCTACTCGCCGAATCGGGTGTTCCACCTTTAAATTATAGACGCCAACATATGCTTTTAGCATATGCTGCCAATGTGCGTCAAATGCCGCAACACCCGACCTATCAAGCTCTCTTCGGTACCCAAAACCACCAGGGTTACGCCAACCGGCCTCGTACCACTCGGCCGGTTGCTATTAGACTTGATAACTCGTGTACTGAAATAGGAGTGGCTGTAGGTCCCTGTATGATCCGGACATCTAGCGAGGTGCCTCCGTGGCAAGTCCCGCGTCCGGAAATTCGGTTAGATCTGCACCGAGGTCCTAAGGTGAACACGGATGCCTCCGTTTACCGGAGGCAGTTCCACAGCATAGTTCACCAATTTCTGGACGCTGGCATTCTATACACGGATGGTTCGAAGGTGGACGAGAAAGTGGGTTGTGCTTACGTTATTGATGGTGCAAATACCAAGATCTCTTTGCCTGAGGCCTGTAGTGTGTTTACTGCGGAGCTCGTTGCCATCTATGAAGCTCTGCAGTTTGCACTACAGGATGCTCGAATCCACTTTCTCGTGTGTACCGACTCTTTGAGTTCGTTGCAGTCAATTGCTACATGTTTCCCGCAACACCCCCTAGTGCAGCGAATCCACGACCTACTAGCCGGGCTGTGCCACGCTGACACTCGAATCACCTTTCTGTGGCTTCCAAGCCACATGGGAATTGTGGGAAATGAGTTAGCAGATCAAGCTGCAAAAGAGGCGGTATCACTACCACCTCGAGCAATGGAGGTACCCGCTAGAGATATTCGCTCTCAGTTACGCCTACAAGTTCTGGCTTTTTGGGAGAGTCAGTGGCTAGCTGACCCACTGCCCAGTAAACTGAGAGCGATCAAGGGAACTACTCGCGTGTGGCGGAGCTCCTTCCGGGCCCGGAGAGAGTCCGTCATTTTGTGTAGGCTAAGGATAGGTCATACAAGATCCACCCACTCGTACCTAATGAGAAGGGAAGACCCCCCACTTTGTACCTGTGGAGCCGTATTCACCGTGGCCCACATTTTCACCGAGTGTGTGGATCTTGCTGACGAAGAAACCTTGGTTTGCAGACGACACTCAAACTTATATTAGCCGATGACGCGGTGGCTGCTGATCGCGTTATCCGCTTTATAAGTGAGAGTGGGTTAGGGCCAGCAATCTAAATTTTCCAGTGAACTTTGACTCAACGACTTGTTCGTTTTTGAATGATAATGTTTTGTTCTTTCCGTAATTTTTGTTTATTTTTATAATTTTTATTTTTTATTTAATTGTTTGTTTTTGTTTTATTAATTTTTGGTCTTTTTAAATTTAGATGTCCACCTCAAAATTTTAAATTCAATACAAAATTTGTATTCTTTAATCTGTGTTAAGAGGGGCAGATGACCTCGTAGTTCCGTCCCTTAAAACAACAATAACTAAACTAACTTCTTCCTTCCAAGTCCCTCAATCCGCCTTCTTCGAGGGTTGAGGGCATTTCTTTTCCTCCTGTCCTTTATTTGCCTTATTCTCCTTTAGTTTTCAATTTCTTCTTCTAGTATGTAGGTTAGTAGTTAGTTTTAAGTTTGCATTTCATTTTCATCTTCACGATCACCCAAACCATCAGGGGCCGATAACCTAGACGTTAGACCCCTTAAAACAACAATTATCATCATCATCATCATCATTTTTAGTAAGTCTTTCAATATCCGGGCCGGGGCTTTTGTGAGTTTTTTGAATTTCAATTGCATTTTGTATTTTCAACCTATCCCGCTTTGTTATCAGCTGTGCTTTCCGATCCTTATCTTTGAGCGCTCCAGTTCTGCAGTAGTATTCATTATCCTCCATAAAACAAATAAATCCACCGGGCAAAGCCGGGCACTACTGCTAGTATATTATATTGGTAACTGCATTACCGCAATGTGGTTCATTTCTGAAAAGCCATTGTGCAGGAACATAATACCGGCATAGGCGACAAGTTACAAAGTTTCATACTAAAGCATATCATCATTTAAAAATTGATACGAAGACTACCATGTGATTTGTATTTCAATCAGATGACACCAAGTTCGCGTGAGCGTTTACCGTTCAGAATTCAATTTTGACCAATCACATAACCCGTACGGTAGGCGTTCGTTGATACTTCTGCCGAGTAACTTTGCATTGAAAAAAATTCTTCTCGGCACGCCGGAAGGCGGAGGTAGATTTCACCGGGCAAACTAGGAGATAGGCTATAATAGGCAAAATATGCAGGTTTTCGTATGAGGATCAGACCTCATTTATTGCGAGAAAGAATTTTACAATTGGACGTTAATGAACTTTTTTTTCATCTTTCTATGCATATTTTTAACATTTTATTGTCTTATGGGGATGGTAACCTTCTTGTCATTTGGGGTTCATTTTTACACTTGTGATCACACCATCCTTATGCAAGGTTTGGAACCGATATGTAACTATCTAACAGTCTGTTACTTCTTCACGCAATATTTTATCTCCCGCGGAGATGTTGGTTGGTTCCTCAGTTTAGGGGCTGCGACAACGTGGTCATGTAACCCCGTGTACATTGGGTGTGTGTAGAATCTGTCTGATAAATGGTGTTAATTGTGATGACTGTATTAGTCTGTAATTCAGGTAAGGTCTGCAGACGGCCAATTTTAAGTAGTAGTACCTAATTTTGTACCAATTACTAACGTCAACGACACCTAGCTGTGAACTTGGCTGCTATATGCCACCGCAACCAGCAACTTGCAACGAACGTTATAACCTCCCCTCCAAAGGAAAGCATGCTGAGGGATTTTTAGAGCTCTTAGAAAATCCGGCGACTTTGGCCAGCTTTGAACCAGCGACCTTGGGCATAAAGTTCAGCATGCTACCAGTTAGCCTCTTCCCTCATAGTCAGATGGAACAAAAAGTCCGTGACAAACTAAAGAGCCCACTTTTCTTAAAATTAAGATTCATGCCAATCTACAGTACATGGACCTATCTAGAATAATGACGAAATTAAGTTGGTAATATCGAAATGTCTAATTAGTTCCAAATATACCTGGTATAATGTAACCTAATAGAGCACTACAATTGGCAGCCCTGGAGACAATATATTCTTAGTTCCATCTCTTAAGGTACAGAATACAACATTTGGCTGAAGTCCAATGGACGTCACATGCAGTTAGACATTGGATCTATTAGTACACGTAAAAGCATGTTGGCAACAATGTCATGCCAGTGCTCGTCAGAAATAATCTGAAATATTTTGATATCTTTTTGTGCCAATTTTGGATGAAATCCATTTGTTGGTATAGAAGTTACATGTATTTTAAAATTGGAGCTATCATCAGGCATAGAATCATGCTGGCAGGACTGACTTAATGTATATTAATTACTCCAAATTAATCTAGAATGTCAGCTGCTATACATGCGCAAAGTATAGAGCTGTTGGCTTGCATACTTTCTGATATATTGATATTAGGGTAAAAAATATAGACACCATTTATTAACAGTTGGCAGCCCTGATTGCTCTTAAGAATACTTAGTCATAGGCTATCTGTTATGTTACACATAGCACATACGAAATTTGGTTGAAATCCAACTGACAGTGTAGAAGTTACATGTATTTAAAAATTGGTCATATCAGCAGGCTTAGAATCATGTTGGTAGAACTGACATATATAAGTTACTCCAAATTAATGTAAAATGTCAGGTAATATACGTGTGCATAGTTTATAGCTGTCGGCTTGCATACTTTCTGATATATTGGTATTTGGATTTTAAAAAAAAGAGAGCAATTACTAACAGTTGCCAGCCCTGGTGGCTCTTAGGAACACAATCATATCTGTTTATGTACACATTACATACAAAATTTGGTCTACCCCCAGGGGCTCACATCTTGTGGGCGTGGGTTGGCGACCACGGGGCCCCAGCTGAGTCCGGCATTGCTTCCACTTACTTGTGCCGGGCTCCTCTCTGTCTTCTTTCCTGTCGACCTCACTTGGTCAACTCTTGTTCTCTTCTGACCCCGACGGTATTAGGGTATCCGAGGCCTAGGGTGTCTCTTCCTTTCCCCCCAGGGGCTCACATCTAGTGGGATGTGGGTTGGCGACCACGGGGCCCCAGCTGAGTCCGGCATTGCTTCCACTTACTTGTGCCGGGCTCCTCTCTGTCTTCTTTCCTGTCGACCTCCCTTGGTCAACTCTTGTTCTCTTCCGACCCCGACGGTATTAGGGTATCCGAGGCCTAGGGAGTCACTTCCTTTCCCGCCTTAATTGGCCCTTGTCTCATCTTTTCTGATTCCCTCCTTCTGCGAGGGGTCAGCCTTCTTTTTCTTTTCAAGTTATCTCCTGCCTTCTGCTTAAGGCCCTCAAGGAGGCCGGGTGTATGTAGCCCCACCACTTTTGGTGCACCCTAGATAATGCTACACCCTCAGGGGCTCACGGCTGGTGAGTTCGGGAGTTGGCGACCCCGAGGGATTCCTGAGCTGGGTCCGTTTTCCCCTTTGTCCCTTACCTTTGGGACGAACCCTCTCCTCTCTCCCCTCTGCTCTCCTCTCCTCTCCGCCTTTCATTATATTTCCTATTCTCTTTAAGATTCCCGCACATTTCTGTAGGTATTTTTAATCTACGTTGCATTTTGTAAGTTTTTTCGATCTAAATTGCATTTTGTGAGTGTTTTTCAACCTCGCTTGCATTTTGTAAGGATTGCCAATCGAAGTTGCTTTTTAGTAAGTCTTTCAATATAGGGGGGGGGGGGTCTTCTTGTGAGTATTTTGAATTTCAATTGCATTTTGTATTTTCAACCTACCCCGCTTTGTTCAAGTAGTTAATTCTTGATTGCATTTTGTGGATATTTTGAATCTACATTACATTTTGTACGTATTTTCAATCTCATTTGCATTTTGTAAGTGTTTTGATTTCACTTGCATTTTGTAAGTATTTCGACTGTACGTTGCATTTTGTACGTATTTTGGACTTAACCTGCATTTTGTGAGTATTTTTCAATCTATTCGTTCTATTCTATCTATTTTCGTTCGAAATTCCTTATGTACGTATTACCGCTCTCCATTTTATGAGTAGTTTCAATCTGAGTTCCTTTTTTAAGTATTTCCCTGCTACATAAGTCATAATTGTTGGGGCTCACTGTCTATTTTATCTAAACCATTTTCGCTTCATCCTTAGCAGTGAGCTGTTTTTTTTATCTTCATCCTTTCATCTCAAGCCATTTCATTTCGTCAGGGGCCGATAACCTCGATGTTAGGCCCCTTTAAACAACAATTATCATCATCATCATCTCTTCCTTTCCCGCCTTAATTGGCCCTTGTCTCATCTTTCCTGATACCCTCCTTCTGCGAGGGGTCAGCCTTCTTTTTCTCTTCCTTTTACCTCCTGCCGTGTGCTCTAGGCCCTTAAGGAGGCAGGGTGTATGTAGCCCCACCACTTCGGGTGCACCCTAGATAATGCTACACCCTCAAGGGCTCATGGCTGGTGAGTTCGGGAGTTGGCGACCCCGAGGGATTCCTGAGCTGGGTCCGTTTTCCCCTTTTGTCCCTTACCTTTGGGGCGGACCCTCTCCTCTTTCACTTTCCTATTTGCCTTTCATGGCTCTCCTTCCTTCCAAGTCCCTCAATCCGCCTTCTTCGAGGGTTGAGGGCATTTCTTTTCCTTCTGTCCTTTTATTTGCCTTATTCTCCTTTAGTTTTCCATTTCTTCTTCTAGTATGTAGGTTATTAGTTAGTATTAGTTTTAAGTTCGCTTTTCATTTTTCATCTTCACGATCACCCAAACCATCAGGGGCCGATAACCTAGATGTTAGGCCCCTTAAAACAACAATTATCATCATCATCATCATCATCACAAAATTTGGTCGAAATCCAATTGATAGTGTAGAAGTTATATGCAATTAAAAATTGGACCTATCAGAAGGCTTAAAATTATTTTGGCAACACAGTCATGTATGGCCTCCTGGAAATTAAACTGAAATAGTATTATCTACATGTGTGCCAATTTTGGAATAGCTCACATGTATACCTTCCAAGATATCCAACATGGAGCTCAAATTTCTAGTGCTTTTTTAGCAGTTGGTAGCACTGACATAATTTTCAAATATTGGCCTGAGATATTCCGGTATACACCTTTACTCATACTAAATTTGGTTTCGATTGCTGCAGCCGTTTAGGAGTTGATAGGGGGGGGGGGAACACACAGCCAGCCAGACAGAAGGACAGACACATTTTCCAGGATCGATCTCATGAGTATACTTTTTCCTCATTTTTGCAAAGTGTGAAAAGTAGGCTAAAAATGAATGTGATCTCGTCAATGGCGTTGTCTTGGCAACCTCTAATAGATCATCCCTCATCAATTTAAAAGCGTTGTCATGGTAACCTCTGATGGCACTTGGCATTTTCATTAATTCCGAAATATCCCCCAGGGGCTCACATCTAGTGGGCGTGGGTTGGCGACCACGGGGCCCCAGCTGAGTCTGGCATTGCTTCCACTTACTTGTTCCGGATCCTCTCTGTCTTCTTTCCTGTCGACCTCACTTGGTCAACTCTTGTTCTCTTCCGACCCCGACGGTATTAGGGTATCCGAGGCCTAGGGAGTCTCTTCCTTTCCCGCCTTAATTGGCCCTTGTCTCATCTTTTCTGCCCCCCCCCTGTGGGTGGGGGGTTTCGAATACACCCACGGTATCCCCTGCCTGTCGTAAGAGGCGACTAAAAGGGGCGACCTTGGCTATACTTTAAGGACTCCGCGTTGTTTTGTGAATTGTACCCCCAGTGGGTGGGAGGAAGCGAATACATCCACGGTAATCCCTGCCAGTCGTAAAAGGCGACTAAAAGGGCTTCTTGGAACGGTCCCCTTTCGAGGGTTTGACAGTCAGCTCTAAAAGACATACACCCGTGCGGTATAACTCTCATTAGGTTATATCGCACTTCTTTCCGTCACTGCTTTCAGGGTCTGGCAACCAAAATTTCTATATGTGCGTGCTGTTAGGGGATGGGCCACTTACGCTAGCGACTACGATCGAAAGCCTGTTCCGGTCTTGGCCGCGCCGACAGGTGGGTGTGCCATGTACCCGTTCAGTAGTATCCGCCCGACTACGCAGGTCCCCGCACAGCCGAATGTCTGAGCTGTAAAATCCAGTATATGCCAAGGGGTACATGCCAATACGGCATTGTAATACATCGGAACCCCGGGCAATGCCTTCCAAGCTAGGCGGGCCTTGCCCTGGCTGGGTAGCGCCTACTGTGACGGCCCGTGATCGGATGTCGGTGGCATTCGGGGAGGATGATCTGGCCATGGGTTCTAAAAGAAAAATCCCCAACCAGGGTGGACCTACACCCAAACAGGGTGGTACTACACCCAATTCTTTAACATTTGATTCCCTACGGGGATCAACCCCCTGGGAACAATCTGTGCGTGAAAATCTGGGTACTAACACCCCCAAGTTTCTGGTAGCTACCAGAACAGATGGGGGTGATTTCAAGCTGGTAAAGAGTATTTTGTTTTCTCGCCACATAGAAGGTGTCTATGGTGAGCTTGAGAAAGTACAAAAGATGAGGAACGGTAGCTTGTTGCTCAAGACTAGGACTGGTGAGCAAGTTGAACGACTTTTGAAATGTGACCACTTTGGCGATATTCCCGTCAAAGTGGAAAAGCACACGTACCTGAATCTGGTCCGAGGAGTTATTTTCCACCGGGACCTGATTCTGAACAATGACGAGGAGCTCAAGGAGGATATGCAGCACCGTCACGTGACTGATGTCCGGCGCATTACGCGCAAGGTCAATGGTCAAATCGTGGATACTGGTGCTTTCATTATTTCCTTTGAGCTTTCGGTGCTCCCAGAGAAAGTCACGGTTACAGGTTACCGTTGTGACGTACGGCATTATATCCCTCCACCAATGAGGTGTTATAAGTGCCAGAAGTTCGGACATATGTTATCCCGATGCTCGAGCCCCGACATCTGTGGAACATGCGGTAAGGTACCACACGAAGCGGAAGAGTGCACAACACCTTATCAGTGCACTAATTGCCCTGGATTTCATTCTCCTCGGGACAGGAACTGCCCTGTCTTCCTGAGTGAGAAGAAAATCCAGGAGATCAAAACCCTGGATGGTCTCACCTACCAGGAAGCCCGCAAGAAGTACCATACCACGATTTCGCCTTCTCCAACGATTGATTATAGAGCCATAATACCAAATTTGGTCCCGGCGACCTCATCTTTTGTACCAGCTGTGAAACCTTCAACTGAGTTACCTGTTACGAAGCCAGCACCTATGATACTAACGGAAAGCCCGAAGGTGCCTTCAACTCCACCTTCGGCCAGCACGAAGGCTGTGCGAGCGAAGGCTGCTCCGCCCGCACAGCAGGGGAGGAAGTTGAAGACTTACTCCCAACTCGGGAGGAAGTCGAAGACTTTCTCCCCACCCAAACGGTCGGCGTAAGCCGAAGCCGGCGGAGGCGGCATCGTCGACCAGGGTCAGGAATTCGGCTCCTGACCCGTCTATATATCTTAAAGAGGCGGGTAAGGGTAAGAAGGGACCCCGCACTACGCATTCCCTTTCTCCCAAAAAGGGGAAGCCAACACCTGCGGATGCTTCTGCGCCTGCGGACGTTTCGGTCCCCAGATCTGCGCGCTCCCCACGGAGATCCCCCCGCCGCCGAATTGCGTCTATGAAATCTTCCACCGAGTCGATTCACTCCACGACCTCGCCTGAGGACATGGAGATTATAGTCGACGTAGTGACTGTAGATCCTCCAGAGTCAAAGTTCGAGTAGCTTGCTGCTCCAAGTTATTACCTAAGTTCACACAATGGCACTGTTACAGTGGAATTGTAACAGTTATGACAGGCATTTGACAGAACTCCGTCAGCTTATTGCCCAATACGCAGCGAGTATAGTCTGCCTACAGGAAACAACCTCAGACCTGATCACGTGACTGTTCTGAGAGGTTTCCGACTATACTCTAAAGAGCGACAAGACGCCGCCCGGGCTTCCGGGGGCGTTTGTACCTTCGTTCGCTCTGACTGCTATAGTGAGGAGTTTCCACTCGACACTCCTCTGGAAGCTATTGCAGTTCGCGTGTCCTTGCCTGGTATGACAACTGTTTGTAACGTGTACCTTCCACCGTACCAGCCCTTTGATATTAATGACGTCTTTGATCTTGTTGATCAACTTCCAGTCCCTTTCCTAATCGTGGGTGATTTCAACGCTCATCACCCCCAATGGGGATCACCATCTTCCTGCCCCAGAGGAAGGGACGTGGAGGGCTTAATTCAAGGGTTGGATTTATCTCTATTAAATACAGGGGAAGCTACACATTTTAGCTTAGCGCACGGCACGTACTCACACATTGACTTGAGTGTGTGTAGCCGTGCGCTGGTCCCCCTATTTGGTTGGTATGTACACGACGACCTCTGTGACAGTGACCATTTCCCGATCGTTCTTACCCTTCTGACCCAGACGCCCGTGGAGTTCCCCAGTCGTTGGGTTCTTAAGCGGGCAAATTGGCCCTTGTTTCTAGAACGAGCTGTGTTCGTTGATCTTGGTTGCCGGAGCGTCGATGACGAGGTACAGCACATCACCCATGTGCTTCTTGCTGCCGCCGAAGAGTCCATCCCATCCTTTTCAGGGACTCCTCGTCGCAAACTCGTCCCTTGGTGGACAGAGGATATTGCAGCGGCAATAAGAGACCGTCTTCGAGCTCACAAGCACTACCGTCGGCGTCCAACCATGGCCAATTTGGTAGCGTTTAAGAAATTTCGTGCCAAGGCACGGATTCTTATTCGCCAGAGTAAGAAACAATCCTGGGAACGGTATGTGTCTTCTATTACGGCACATACCCCCTCCTCTCAAGTGTGGACTAAACTACGACGCATTTCGGGTATTCAGACATATTCTACTGTACCGGGAATTTCCATTGCTAATGAACTGGTTACAGATCCTTATCGCGTTGCAAACCATCTCGCCTCTTATTTTGCGGATATATCCGGTTCCGATAACTATGACCCTGCCTTCGTGGCCCTGAAGCGCGACGCGGAACGTTTCCAGCTTAGTTTTGCTTCCCGCGCTTCGGAGGAGTACAACGTGCCCTTTACGGAGTGGGAACTCCGCGGAGCGCTGGCGCTCTGCAGGGACACGTCTCCTGGCCCGGATAATATTCACAACCAGATGCTTAAACACCTTAACGATGAGAGCATTCGCTATTTGCTCAGGGTGTTTAATCGTATCTGGTTGGAAGGTGTGTTTCCAGCGCAATGGCAGGAATGTATCATTATACCTATCCTGAAGCCCGATAAGGATCCCAAATTGACAGGGAGTTACAGACCTATTTGTCTCACTAACGGTTTGTGCAAGCTCTTTGAGAGGATGGTCAATCGGCGCCTGGTGTGGGTCCTGGAGAAACGGGGACTCCTGTCTGAATACCAGTGTGGTTTCAGGGCGTCTCGGTGTACCAACGACCATCTGGTACGCCTGGAGACTGACATACAGGACGCTTTTCTCCGGAGACAGCACCTAGTCGCTGTTTTCTTTGACCTCGAGAAGGCCTATGACACCACTTGGCGTTACGGCATTCTCTCTACCCTGCATCAATGGAAATTCCGAGGTAACTTGCCGGTTTTTATTGCGAATTTTCTGTCCCTTCGCCTGTTCCGTGTCCGAATAGGGGGGACATATTCGCAATATCATATACAGGAAAACGGAGTCCCACAGGGATCGGTGCTTAGCGTAACATTATTTGCGATTGCCATAAACGGTATAGTCGCTGCTGCTGGTCCAGCAGTGGTACCGTCGCTATATGTAGACGACTTCGCTCTACATTATAGTGCGCAAAATATGGCGGTCGCTGAACGACAGCTACAACAAGCTATTCGGAGAGTGGAACGCTGGACACTGGAGCATGGCTTTCGATTCTCAACCGCTAAGTCCTCGGTTGTCCATTTCTGCCGAAAGCGCACCCTCCATCCAGATCCTGAGCTTTATCTGGGCAATGTAGCTTTGCCTGTTGTTGCTGGGTACCGGTTCCTTGGGCTCCTTTTCGATCAGAAATTGACGTGGGAACCACACGTGCGGTGTTTGAAAACTGCCTGGGCTAAGAAACTCAACATGTTGCGGTTTCTTAGCGGCACATCATGGGGGGCGGACCGCGCGGTGCTCCTGCGTTTTTACAAGTCACTGATTTTATCTAGGTTAGATTATGGCAGTGTAGCATATGGTTCGGCCCGTAAGTCAGTGCTTGTTAAACTGGACAATGTCCACCACGGCGGTGTGAGGCTGGCGACGGGTGCCTTTCGGACAAGCCCAGTCGTCAGCTTGCTCGCCGAGGCTGGCGTACCTCCTTTACACCTGAGGGGCCAACAAGTACTGCTGACCTATGCTGCAACTATTCGACAGATGCCACTTCATCCAAGCTATCCATGTTTGTTTTTACAATCCGAATCGCCGGCTGTATGATGTGCTCGCCCGAGCCACTCGGCCGGTGGGGATTCGCTTGGCTGACTTATACAGTCAGTTCCGATTTCCTTCTGTCTCCTGTATCGTCCGAGTACCTAGCAAGGCCCCTCCGTGGATGGTCTCTCATCCTGGATCTGCACACCGGCCCCAAGTCGGACACGGACTCCTCCATCCATCGGAGGCTGTTCCAGTCCGTGGTGACACGGTATCCGGGATCAGGGCTTGTATTCACGGACGGTTCGAGGGTAAACGAGAAAGTAGGCTGTGCATTTGTGGTTGAGGATCGTCGGTTTCTCTTTTCACTTCCCGAGGCCTGTAGCGAGTACACTGCGGAGCTCTATGCCATCTTAGAGGCTCTGCGGTACACGTTATCAGACGATGACCAGCACTTTCTTGTGTGTACTGACTCTCTGAGTGCGCTGCAGGCGATCGATGTGTGTTTCCCGAAGCACCCGTTGGTCGAGCGTGTGCACGACCAGCTCGTCAGTTCGCGTAAGGGTACGTCCACAGTGCACCGCTTCTCGCTTTATCGCGGCAGACTAGCGGGGAAAAAATGTGGGTAGTAATGGGCACGTGTGGCCTTAGTGCGCCTGCCAGCCTGCTTTGACCGGCTGAATCCGCTTATACCTGCTTCTACCGGAATGAAATATTGTTTCTTTTTCTCGCTTCCCGCTTCGCCCGCTCGGTCAGTTTGGTGTCGCATTTCCGACACAGTGGTTGCTCTGGTGTTTTTATTAAATAAATATAAATTTAAAAGGCAAGATGGATTTGGATAAAGACATTTTGATTTCTAAAGTGTTTTTAAAACGTGCAATATGGGACAAATGCTTGAAGGGCCACTCAAATCGCAACATGGTGGACAAGGCATGGCAGGAGATAGCTGTCGAAATGGGTGTAGAAGACGGGAAGTGAGAAATGTACAAAATTTATATTAAATTTGTTAAACATACATACATAACCTTAATGCACTAAACATCTTTTTGAGGAACTTACTACCCAACATACTAGTCATGTAATAACCGGGGTAATTATTTTAGCAGATTTAAACATCGTCAAACATAGCTTAAAGGATATTTGTCAAAGTATTGTGCAAATGTAGCTCTTATGTTTTCTGCCTGAGTAGGAGGCCTCCCCCCTTCTCTCCCAACGAACATTGTGCCCTGCAATGTGGACGTCTGTGAGGTGTCTTTCCAGTCCTTCTTTGTCAATTACTATGTTGTGTAAAACACAAATGCACTTCACGATTTTATCAGCAAGATCCACTGACGTTTCTATTGATTTTGAAAGAATGCGCCACTTATTCCGAATGCACATTCCATTGTCTTTCTGGCACATGATAAGCGGTCATTATACCTTCGCTTTGTTTCATTTAGTCCTTCACGTTTGTACGGTTTCATGAGGTATGGGAGCAAAGGGTATGCCTCATCTGTACATTATCGCTAGCTAATAAAACACACAATAGATCCTCACGGGATAGCTCCATGATGCCAACTGTTTATAAAAGGTCGGAGCGAGACGTTCCCGTTAGCGGTGCACTATAACCACCACCTGCTACAATCGCGCAGGTTCAGGAAGCGGGAAGTCTGCCGCAGATTTAAGTCGGCGAGCGGGAAGCGGGAAGCAGGTGCACTGTGGACGTACCTTAACGCTGGAACCGGGGTGACCTTTGTGTGGCTTCCTAGCCACATGTGTATTGCGGGAAACGAGCTTGCTGATCAGGCGGCGAGAGAGGCAGTTGCACTGCCCTCGCTACCGTATAAGGTGCCTGCTAGTGATGTGCGCTCTCAGTTGCGGCATTCGATCCTGTCGCATTGGGAGGAGGCATGGCGTGCCACGCCTCCACCCAACAAACTGAGAGGCATCAAGGAGACAACGAAGGTGTGGAAATCTTTCTTCCGATCTCTCCGGAAGGAAGCTGTGGTACTCTGTCGACTCCGGATCGGCCATGGGATTGCTACGCACTCCCACTTGCTAAAGAGAGAAGATCCCCCTGTGTGTACTTGCGGCGCCCACCTAACCGTGGCACACCTTCTCTTGGAGTGTGTGGATCAGGCCGATCTGCGCGGGACTCTTAAACTGCCTAATACCCTCTCCCTTATTCTCCGTGATGACGGGCCGTCAGCTGACCTCGTCATCCGGTTCATGAGGGAGAGTGGTTACTTTTTTAAGTTTTAATGTGTAGTTACGACTTTTATTTCTGGTTAAATCTGTTTTATGATTTTTATTGTGTTATGTATTGTATTGTTCACTATGCCTTATTTGTTTTATCCTTTTTTTACCCCCCCCAGGGGCTCACATCTTGTGGGCGTGGGTTGGCGACCACGGGGCCCCAGCTGAGTCCGGCATTGCTTCCACTTACTTGTGCCGGGCTCCTCTCTGTCTTCTTTCCTGTCGACCTCACTTGGTCAACTCTTGTTCTCTTCTGACCCCGACGGTATTAGGGTATCCGAGGCCTAGGGAGTCTCTTCCTTTCCCGCCTTAATTGGCCCTTGTCTCATCTTTTCTGATACCCTCCTTCTGCGAGGGGTCAGCCTTCTTTTTCTCTTCCTTTTACCTCCTGCCTTGTGCTCTAGGCCCTTACGGAGGCAGGGTGTATGTAGCCCCACCACTTCTGGTGCACCCTCGATACTGCTACACCCTCAGGGGCTCACGGCTGGTGAGTTCGGGAGTTGGCGACCCCGAGGGATTCCTGAGCTGGGTCCGTTTTCCCCTTTTGTCCCTTACCTTTGGGGCGGACCCTCTCCTCTTTCACTTTCCTATATGCCTTTCATGGCTCTCCTTCCTTCCAAGTCCCTCAATCCGCCTTCTCCGAGGGTTGAGGGCATTTCTTTTCCTTCTGTCCTTTTATTTGCCTTATTCTCCTTTAGTTTTCCATTTCTTCTTCTAGTATGTAGGTTAGTAGTTAGTTTTAGTTTTAAGTTCGCTTTTCATTTTCCATCTTCACGATCACCCAAACCATCGGGGGCCGATAACCTAGATGTTAGGCCCCTTAAAACAACAATTATCATCATCATCATCCTTTTTTTACCGTCCGCCTTTTATTCTTTTTATTCAAATAAGGCATAATTTTTGGGGCTCACTGTCTGTTTTATAAACATCATTTTCGCTACATCCATGGCAGTGAGTTGTTTTTATCTACATCCTTTCATTTCACGCCATTTCATTTCATTAGGGGCCGATGACCTCGATGTTAGGCCCCTTAAAACAACAATTATCATCATCATCATCATCTTTTCTGATTCCCTCCTTCTGCGAGGGGTCAGCCTTCTTTTTCTTTTCATGTTATCTCCTGCCTTCTGCTTAAGGCCCTCAAGGAGGCCGGGTGTATTAATCCAGTGAATAGAGGTCTGATACCTTACAAACGGTCCGGTAGTTCTAATTTTTTTATATGTTGTCTAGAACGGCTAGTAAGTGTTTAAAATGTAAAATGCACAATTTTCCCCCCTCCGCGCCCGCCGCCATATTGGAAAAATCGAAAAAAATCGGCACTTTCTTGATATTTTCGCCTATATCTCCGTTTCGGTGCGTTTTAGTGAAAATAGAGTTCTAGTCAATGTTGTAGACAATTAAATTTCCTACAATTTATGTTCAATATTTTGTTACTAGGACTTACAGTTACGGAAATATTTACTTTTTTAAACAGTAAAAAAAAATTACAATTTTCGGATATTTTGCCAAAATTCTAACTTTAGAACGCTGTAATTCAGTTATGGCCTATTCTAGAAAAACAAGTATCACAATATAATTTGTAGAGAATTTAATTACCTACAAAATGCATGTAATTCTTTAGCCAACCATATGAAGTGGGGGGTAGGTATAAAAATTGGAACAATGGGTATATTGCTTTTTTCGCTTTTGTGACTCCACATTTAATCTAAAGAAAATGCACAAACTATTTTCCAGCTATGGCTTGAATTTTTAGTTAATACCAACCATACTTGAGCTTCTTACATGTAACAGCGCAATTATAATGAGGCAGGTACTATATTCACTTAAATATCCACTGGTGAGAGGAGATGTTCAATTCCAAACAATCCACCAACACAGCAAGTTCATTTTTAAAGATTCATTTATTTAAACAAAATAAGATCAACATACAGCAATAATCTTACAAAAATCAGTAGTGAATAAACTAAGAACATAAAAGAAAACTGATTTACTGGAGCTTCGCTCGTTTTGTAGGGGGTGAGTGAATGAAGTCGGAGTCTTCATTGTCCTCCTCAAATATTGAAGTTAGTAGATCGGCGTCGTCCTCGTCGTCGATGGTGACTTCCTCCCTGTTATGCCCCCAGGGGCTCACATCTAGTGGGTTGTGGGTTGGCGACCACGGGGCCCCAGCTGAGTCCGGCATTGCTTCCACTTACTTGTGCCGGCTCCTCTCTTTCTTCTTTCCTGTCGACCTCCCTTGGTCAACTCTTGTTCTCTTCCGACCCCGACGGTATTAGGGTATCCGAGGCCTAGGGAGTCTCTTCCTTTCCCGCCTTCATTGGCCCTTGTCTCATCTTTTCTGATTCCCTCCTTCTGCGAGGGGTTAGCCTTCTTTTTCTTTTCCTTTTACCTCCTGCCTTGTGCTCAAGGCCCTTAAGGAGGCAGGGTGTATGTAGCCCCACCACTTCTGGTGCACCGTCGATAATGCTACACCCTCAGGGGCTCACGGCTGGTGAGTTCGGGCGTTAGCGACCCCGAGGGATTCCTGAGCTGGGTCCGTTTTCCCCTTTTTGTCCCTTCCCTTTGGGGCGGACCTTTTCCTCTCTCCCCTCTCCTCTCCTCTTTTCCTTCTATTTCCTTTTCTCTTTAAGATTCCCGCACTGTTTTTGTTACTCGAATCACCGTGTATCTAAATTCCCTTTTACCATTTTTTTTAAGGCATTTTTGATCTATGTTGCATTTTGTAAGTCTCTTCGATCTAAATTACATCTCGCGATTGTTTTCAACCTCAATTGCATTTTGTAAAGATTGACAATCTAAATTGCTTTTTAGTAAGTCTTTCAATGCAGGCGTCAGGGCATTTTAGTGAGTATTTTGAATTTCAATTGCATTTTGTAAGTATTTTCAACCAAAACCGCATTTCGCACGAATTTTGAATCTAAATTGCATTTTGTTTGGTGGGCATTTTGCACATATTTTGATTCTCAATTGCATTTTGTGGGTATTTTGAATCTAAATTACATTTGTCAAGTATTTTCAATCTAAATTGCTTTTTGTAAGTATTGTCAATCCACATGAGTCGTTTGAATCTACCGTACATTTTGTAAGCATTTTCAATTTCAATTGCATTTTGTAAGTATTTTGAATTTCAATTGCACTTTGTGAATAATTTGGATTGGAACTGGGATATTTCAATCTGAATTGCATTGTGTATTTTCAATTTCAATTGCATTTTGTAAGTATTTTGAACCTCAATTGCATTTTGTACGTACTTTCGATCTCATTTGCATTTTGTAAGTATTTTGAATTTCAGTTGCATTTTGTAAGTATTTCGGCGCTACTTTGCATTTTGTACGTATTTTGAATCTAGCCTACGTTTTGTGGGTCTTTTTCAATCTACTCTTTTTGTGCAACTTTTCGTTCTAAATTCCCTTTTGTAGGACCATATTGTGAGTTGTTTCCATGTGAGTTCCTTTTTGTACGTATTTTCAGTCTTCGATAATTTTGTTCTGGTTTCCATTTCATTATCATTTTCGCTATCACCCAGATCATTAGGGGCCGATAACCTCGATGTTAGGCCCCTTAAAACAACAATTATCATCATCATCATCAACCTCCCTGTTATAACATTTTTTCTCTACTACATACTTTGCAAAGGGCGGAACAACATAGGCCCGCCTTTCTACAGCCACACGCCCCCGTACAGCCACTTGTGCATCTGCATGAGATGGTGTTAAGCAGGTTTGGGGGAGCAGCGTCTCTACTCATCCTGATGGGGTCCAGTCTTCCAGATTTTCTACACCAGCCCAAATCGGTAGGGTCCTTGTCAATCCCCATCCACTGCATGACCTGGTGATATGTCCTCAGGAAGTGGAAATGTGCTGCGTCAGTAGTTGGAGGTAGTTTAGCCAGGTTGAGTTTAATGGCACTAGTCTTCAATTTGCTATAGCGAAGGGAGTTCAACGACTGCTCTCCACTGCCACCATACAGGGATATCAAGATTTTCTCCCCTGCTGCTGAAATTTCTTGGGGATTGGCAGCAGGGTCCTCGAACTTCTTAGCCTGCTCCAGCAATGATGGGTCTTTCGTAAAAGTTGGCAGAATTTATTCTTTCCAAACCCAAAAATGTTTGAAGTGGTGTCACTGCCCGATATTGCGTGCAGGAGCAAGATACAGCCTTTGGAGTTGTACTTGTAGGAGGAGGCGGAGTAGATTGCTTCTGGATGTATTCCCCTCTCTGTTTTTTTTTTTTTTTTTTTAGGTAAACATTCTTTACCGCAGGTGTTGTGCCAGTCAGCAGTACAAGTAGGTCAATGTTTTCCCCGACAATGATAACGGCGTCGTACGTGGGGGAGAGGTGTTTAGCTGTGGCAACTATCAACCTGTCAGCATCTTCGGAAGCTTGGTCAGTAGATATGTTTGATGCTTGCCATTCACTGGAGAGCAGCTTCACAAATTGGTCCTTGTTCCCCTCATTGGCCAGAAACTTTTCCTGAGGTGTGGTGTTAACAGTTACTTTGTTAAACACCACGTCTGGTGATGAGTTTGCCTTGTACCTTCTTGCTCGTTCTGCAGTCGTGGTCCCTTGGTGAGAAGGATCTATAATTTAGCCATCAAAATCACCATCACATCGGTGCCATAATGACGTAGAACGTACTTGACGTAACCCTGGCAAATTCCTCCAAAGGTCAAGCTGCTGTTCCATACAACTTTGTGCAGAAGATATCCTCCATCAATAACGACCATGGAAAGTTGAGGTAGTTGGAAGTCTTGTGGAAGTGGCGAAAAAGCTGTGTATAATAATGATTTCGTCCCTTTACGCATACCGCCCTCATTAAACAAAGGCATAGGGAATTGTGCCAGTTCATACGATAGGTAGTTCTGCAGATCTTCTTCTGATTGTTTCGCTATACACATGCGGTTAAACAGCGTGAGTGGGTCAACAGATAACTTCTTGTCTCCCACCTTCATTGAGTTTTTATCGAACATCAGTGTGATCACGTTGTCTTTTTTTTTCTTTCTTAAAAGACGCCTCTCCGAATGTGTTTCCATCTATTTTTGCTACCCCTGCACCTCCTACCACTTGGGCTTAATGACAATTAACCTGGTCACTTACCACTACGCCAGAGCTAATGTTGATGATTAGATCAGTTTCGGGGAAGGGTGGGTGTTTGGAAAGCGAATCAAATAGAATCCCCACATCATGAGCGTCACGACTCATTCTAGTAGGCCTCATTTCCACGTGCTGCTCAGAGGACGTTGATGTTACGTTGCTGTACTTCTCGAATTAATGAGCAATATTTTGCAGGCAGTTCATCCCAAGAGTCCACTTCAACAGAGTGCTTTCAGCCATACCCCTTCCGATTAATCCTCCCCCTATTTTCATATCCTTCATTAGCATTTGTTCGATTGTCATGTTGGTCCAAATACCGGACCAGAACTTGTCTGATTTTCGAACAGTGAAATGACCCTCCATTGTGAACTTCTTAAACTCAGTGGGGTCCATTTTTTCTTCCAGGCACAGCATTTCTTGCATATATAAATGCTCTGCCAGGCCATAACTGAATTTCAGCGTCCCAAAGTTAGAATTTTGACAAAATATCCGAAAATTGTAATTTTTTATTGCTTAACAAAGTAAATATTTCCGTAACCATAAGTCCTAGAAACAAAATATCAAACGTAAATTATAGGAAATTTAATTGTCTACAACATTGACTAGAACTCTTTTATCGCTAAAACGCACCGAAACGGAGATAGAGGCGAGAATCTCATGAAAAGGCCGATTATTGGCGATTTTTCCAATATGGCGGCGGGAGCGGAGGGGGGAAAATTGTGCATTTTCCATTTTAAACACCTACTAACCATCCTAGACAACATATAAAAAATTTAGAACTACCGGACCGTTTGTAAGGTAACCCCCCATTTTTTGCTCTATTCACTGGACTATATGTAGCCCCACCACTTTGGGTGCACCCTAGATAATGCTACACCCTCAGGGGCTCACGGCTGGTGAGTTCGGGAGTTGGCGACCCCGAGGGATTCCTGAGCTGGGTCCGTTTTCCGCTTTTGTCCCTTTGGGGCGGACCCTCTCCTCTTTCACTTTCCTATCTGCCTTTCATGGCTCCCCCCCAGGGGCTCACATCTTGTGGGCGTGGGTTGGCGACCACGGGGCCCCAGCTGAGTCCGGCATTGCTTACACTTACTTGTGCCGGGCTCCTCTCCGTCTTCTTTCCTGTCGACCTCACTTGGTCAACTCTTGTTCTCTTCTGACCCCGACGGTATTAGGGTATCCGAGGCCTAGGGAGTCTCTTCCTTTCCCGCCTTAATTGGCCCTTGTCTCATCTTTTCTGATACCCTCCTTCTGTGAGGGGTCAGCCTTCTTTTTCTCTTCCTTTTACCTCCTGCCTTGTGTTCTAGGCCCTTAAGGAGGCAGGGTGTATGTAGCCCCACCACTTCTGGTGCACCCTAGATAATGCTACACCCTCAGGGGCTCACGGCTGGTGAGTTCGGGAGTTGGCGACCCCGAGGGATTCCTGAGCTGGGTCCGTTTTCCCCTTTTGTCCCTTACCTTTGGGGCGGACCCTCTCCTCTTTCACTTTCCTATCTGCCTTTCATGGCTCTCCTTCCTTCCAAGTCCCTCAATCCGCCTTCTCCGAGGGTTGAGGGCATTTCGTTTCCTCCTGTCCTTTATTTGCCTTATTCTCCTTTAGTTTTTCATTTTCTTCTTCTAGTATGTAGTTTAGTAGTTAGTTTTAGTTTTAAGTTCGCTTTTCATTTTCACCTTCACGATCACCCAAACCATCAGGGGCCGATAGCCTAGATGTTAGGCCCCTTAAAACAACAATTATCATCATCATCATCATTTTCATCTTCATTATCACCCAAACCATCAGGGGCCGATAACCTAGATGTTAGGCCCCTTAAAACAACAATTATCATCATCATCCTTTAGTTTTCCATTTCTTCTTCTAGTATGTAGGTTAGTAGTTAGTTTTAATTTTAAGTTCGCTTTTCATTTTTCATCTTCACGATCACCCAAACCATCAGGGGCCGATAACCTAGATGTTAGGCCCCTTAAAACAACAATTATCATCATCATCAACCTTTCATGGCTCTCCTTCCTTCCAAGTCCCTCAATCCGCCTTCTTCGAGGGTTGAGGGTATTTATTTTCCTCCTGTCCTTTATTTGCCTTATTCTCCTTTAGTTTTCCATTTCTTCTTCTAGTATGTAGGTTAGTAATTAGTTTTATTTTTAAGAGCGCTTTTCATTTTCATCTTCACGATCACCCAAACCATCAGGGGCCGATAACCTAGATGTTAGGCCCCTTAAAACAACAATTATCATCATCATCATAATTCCGAAATAATTTTTCTCATCCCTTGGTGTAATGGTGGGTCATATCAAAAATTATTTCAGACAAAAGTTTTAGGTAATTATTAGGGGAATATTTTCCATTTTGTACGGTTTTGATATTGTGCCTATTAAGAGAGATATGATTAATGTTTCCCGAAAAACCCACTTTTTTCCACCCCTTTGGTCAATGGTTGGTGCTATCAAAAAACGTATTTGACATAAATATTTGGCACTTATCCGACACATATTATGAACTTTGAATGGATTCGATATTTCACGTATTAAGAGAGTAATAGCGAAATTTCACTTTTTCGAACCCCCCCCCCCCCATTTTCACCCCCTTCGACCGATTTTGCCCATTAACGAACTCGACCGAGATTTTAATGGGATACTTATTATGTATAAAATTCAAACTGATTGGGTCAAAATTACGGCAGTTATCGTGTCCACAGGAAACTGATATATACATACAAGCTGACCCGGCAGACGTTGTCCTGCCAATCAAAGAAAGTGTTGTAACTTTGTTTCTAGAAGTGCTTTTGGATACACAACATTTTTTTCAATTTCTGTTAACGGCCTCTAAACTATCGTGAATTGAATTAACTAATTTAGAAACATTCGTTGGAGCATGCACAACAACTCTCCAATGTTTCATCGCAAACGGATAAATGGCATTTAACGCATACGGGATTTGGTTTAAATGATTCGTGGGCTGTCACTCATTTGTTGAATCTACTCGTGCTCTACCAACTGTGAAATGGATTTACTAAGTTAGAAAGCTTCACGTAAGTGTACACAACAACTCATCCAAGTTTCATCGCAATGGATGAATATATATATGAACGCATACAGGATTTTGTTGGAACGCTTCGCGCGTCGTCACTCATTTGTTACAACTACTCGTGCGCTACCAATATTGTAAAATGGATTTACCAAGTTGAACACCTTCCCTGGCGTGTACACAACAACTCATCAAAGTTTCATCGGAATCGGATGAATGACATATGAACGCATAAGTGATTTTCTTTAAACGATTCCCGTGCCGTCACTCATTTGTTGAATCTACTCATGCGCTACCTATTGTAAAATAGATTAACTAAGCCTGAAACCTTCTCTGGCGTGTACTCAATGATTCACCAAGGTTTGGTCGCAATCGGATGAATGATATATGACCGCATACGGGACATTGTGGAAACGATTCGCGCGCCGTCGCTCATTTGTTGAATCTACTCGTGCGCTACTATTAAAAACTGGATTTACTAAGACAGAAACATTTACTGGAGTGTACACAACAATTCACCAAAGTTTCATCGCAATCGGATAAATGGTATATGGACGCATACGGTACTTTGTTGAAATGATTCGCGTGCCGTCACACATTTGTTGAATCTACTCCTGCGCTACCTATTGTAAAATGGATTTATTAAGCCAGAAACCTTCCGTAGGGTGTACACAACATCTCACCCAAGTTTCATCGTAATCGGACGAATGGTATTTGAACGCATACAGGACTTTGTTGAAACGCTTCGCGCATCGTCGCTCATTTGTTGAATCTATTCGTGCGCAATCTATTTTAAAATGGATTTACTAAGCCAAACATCTTCCCTGGAGCTCACTCAACATATCACCGAAGTTTCATCGCAATCGGATGAATGGTATATGAACGCATACGGGACTTTGAAACGCTCTAACGTGCGGAGACAAACAGTAGAATTCGACATCACTGCCACCTTTGGTATGACACAAAACTTTTTGCCACGGGCGGAGTGTATGTAATGGCGGTAGTTGCACAGGTTGCGACCAGGTGGCTCTAACGTGCAGAGACAAACCGTCCAAAGACATCATCCCCCAGGGGCTCACATCTAGTGGGACGTGGGTTGGCGACCACGGGACCCCAGCTGAGTCCGGCATTGCTTCCACTTACTTGTGCCGGGCTCCTCTCCGTCTTCTTTCCTGTCGACCTCACTTGGTCAACTCTTGTTCTCTTCTGACCCCGACGGTATTAGGGTATCTGAGGCCTAGGGAGTCTCTTCCTTTCCCGCCTTAATTGGCCCTTGTCTCATCTTTTCTGATACCCTCCTTCTGCGAGGGGTCAGCCTTCTTTTTCTCTTCCTTTTACCTCCTGCCTTGTGCTCTCGGCCCTTAAGGAGGCAGGGTGTATGTAGCCCCACCACTTCTGGTGCACCCTAGATAATGCTACACCCTCAGGGGCTCACGGCTGGTGAGTTCGGGAGTTGGCGACCCCGAGAGATTCCTGAGCTGGGTCCGTTTTCCCCTTTTGTCCCTTACCTTTGGGGCGGACCCTCTCCTCTTTCACTTTCCTATCTGCCTTTTATGGCTCTCCTTCCTTCCAAGTCCCTCAATCCGCCTTCTTCGAGGGTTGAGGGCATTTCTTTTCCTTCTGTCCTTTTATTTGCCTTATTCTCCTTTAGTTTTCCATTTCTTCTTCTAGTATGTAGGTTATTAGTTAGTTTTAGTTTTAAGTTCGCTTTTCATTTTCATCTTCACGATCACCCAAACCATCAGGGGCCGATAACCTAGATGTTAGGCCCCTTAAAACAACAATTATCATCATCATCATCAACCAAAGACATCAGCTTTCACGAAGGCCAAGGCTAGTGGTTTCCATGACGACTGTTTTTGACTGTATATTGTGGTTCTAAAATTGTGTGTAAATTGTGGTTCTAAAATTGTGTTCATTCCACCTACCGGGTCAGATTGTGAATCTAAACCATACATGGACCCACCCTAATATACATACCAAATGCCATCAAAATCGGTTCTCCCCCAGGGGCTCACATCTTGTGGGCGTGGGTTGGCGACCACGGGGCCCCAGCTGAGTCCGGCATTGCTTCCACTTACTTGTGCCGGGCTCCTCTCTGTCTTCTTTCCTGTCGACCTCACTTGGTCAACTCTTGTTTTCTTCCGACCCCGACGGTATTAGGGTATCCGAGGCCTAGGGAGTCTCTTCCTTTCCCGCCTTAATTGGCCCTTGTCTCATCTTTTCTGATTCCCTCCTTCTGCGAGGGGTCAGCCTTCTTTTTCTTTTCCTGTTATCTCCTGCCTTCTGCTCAAGGCCCTCGAGGAGGCCGGGTGTATGTAGCCCCACCACTTTTGGTGCACCCTAGATAATGCTACACCCTCAGGGGCTCACGGCTGGTGAGTTCGGGAGTTGGCAACCCCGAGGGATTCCTGAGCTGGGTCCGTTTTCCCCATTTGTCCCTTACCTTAGGGGCGGACCCTCTCCTCTTTCACTTTCCTATATGTCTGTCATGGCTCTCCTTCCTTCAAAGTCCCTCAATCCGCCTTCTGCGAGGGTTGAGGGCATTTCTTTTCCTTCTGTCCTTTTATTTGCCTTATTCTCCTTTAGTTTTCCATTTCTCCTTCTGGTATGTAGGTTAGTAGTTAGTTTTAGTTTTAAGTTTGCATTTTCATCTTCACGATCACCCAAACCATTAGGGGCCGATAACCTAGATGTTAGGCCCCTTAAAACAACAATTATCATCATCATCAAAATCGGTTCAGTCGTTTAGGAGGAGTTCAGTCACATACACACGTGTCGAAGAATTATATATATAAAGATATATCCATAAATTATATATAAACTTTTGAACTGACGGTGGTTTTGGGGTCTGGGGGATGTGAAACGCGAAGATATGTCGAAATTACCGTAAGTCGAAACATGGTACCCATTGCAATAGTTAGCTTTCTAATGAAATCTACCTAACAAGGGATAAAAGTAGATGCCTATAACTTTGAAAAACAGACCCTTAATCCCATGTAATATATTCCAGTAGTGTTGACCAACTGAAGTGCATGCGCCAAACAGATTGCAGCGATGCTGGGGCAATGTCGGAACTTACCAAATATTCTAATTAAGATGAGTAAGCAATTCAACTGTACCTTCTTAGCTACAGCTGCGAATTCCAGGGTGGTTAAAATCTCCTCGTAGAGCACTCCAAGGCGACATTTACCACAACAGCCATTTTATCTTCGCCTTTCAAGACCCTTGATAACACCATGGTCAACTTTGATTCTCTATATGGCCAAACAGATTGCAGCGATGCTGAGGCAATGTCGGAACTTACCAAATATTCTAATTAAGATGAGTAAGCAATTCAACTGTACCTTCTTAGCTACAGCTGCGAATTCCAGGGTGGTTAAAATCTCCTCGTAGAGCACGTCCAAGGCGACATTTACCACAACAGCCATTTTATCTTCGCCTTTCAAGACCCTTGATAACACCATGGTCAACTTTGATTCTCTATATGGCCAAACAGATTGCAGCGATGCTGAGGCAATGTCGGAACTTACCAAATATTCTAATTAAGATGAGTAAGCAATTCAACTGTACCTTCTTAGCTACAGCTGCGAATTCCAGGGTGGTTAAAATCTCCTCGTAGAGCACGTCCAAGGCGACATTTACCACAACAGCCATTTTATCTTCGCCTTTCAAGACCCTTGATGACACCATGGTCAACTTTGATTCTCTATATGGTATTATTTCCTTATTGGTATTTTCCTGATTACTTCTGCAACATAAAAGCAACAAATATCAAAAAATTAATATTAAAGAAAAACAGGAACTCAAAACTAAGACAATTTAAACAAAATATTAATGTACAGACAAACGCACACATACACCTGAAGAAAAACAACCTAGTCCATACCTCATGCAAAATACTCAGGACGAAGGGTCCATACTCAAGAATTTGAGTCTTCATATTGAGATCGCTGAGCTCATGGTCTGTGATATCTTTCATTACAACGCATTTTGATAATGGGATGCATCATCCTAGAATGCACCCACAGACCAGCCATGCTGCTTTCATGCCTGGAGATAATTATGGTTGCACTTTTGACTTTGAAGAAATCCATTATATTTTTATCTGAGTCCTTATTAATATGTCTCAACTTTCTACAAGGCTCAGATCATCGCATTTCGTCATTCTTCATGATCTTAACAATCTGGTGAATGCATTTTATTTTTACGGTAAGGTATTATCATCGCAAACACGTGAACCGGAAGGAATCAGTCGCTGAATGACTAACAAGGGAACGGATCGCGGTGTAAAATTCTGATCTGTTTGAAATTTAGTACACAATAATCCTACAAAGTTGTACAATGACGTAGTGAAAACCGCATGGGCCGATTTCAATTTTGAACGCCAATATTGAACGCCGAAAATCTGCTGGACGACGGCATGAGCGAGGAGGAGAGAAGAGATAAAGCTGACCTGCAATCCTAGCAGCACGCGATGGCTCCCGGCCACTAGGCAGCAACCTGCCGTGCTGCGTTGCATTCCCCACCTTAAACGTTCCCCTCACTCTTCTACCCTCTCAAGGCGGACCGGGTTCGATTCCCGGTCAATGCATGTGAGAAATGCCATGTCCTGTGGTTCAGCTTGCACGTAAAATGGAGGTCCCGTGGCTCATGATCGCGAGATTATCGATCACGTTAAACTACACGCTTCCTTCCTTCCTTCCTTCCTTCCTTCCTTCTACCCTCTCGATAAAAGAATAAAATGCAACATATTGTGATGTTTTGCACTTGGCCATACTGTAAATAAATAAAACAACCTTTTTGTTGTTGTTTGTTTTACTCTTTGTAATCCTTGCAATAGTGAATGCTTACAAAAAAAAGTGGTCAATGCAAAGAGATTGCTTGCACCACGCGCACCTTGCAACACTTTATTTTGTACACATATCGCAAGCCTGTTGGATAGCATCATCCTTGCAACAAAATTGAACGGGGTTCACAAAGCAAGCAGGCTGTGTTTCAACATAACCAGATTTGTACCAACTATACTTCCATATGTTACGAAACCGCGGAGAAGATAGTTGGTTGTGGGTCAATGATTGGATTTTTAAAATATTGTTGCGCAAATGAATGTTAATTTCGAAATTGTATAACACAATTAGGTCATAAAAATAATGAACAAATTGTTTCCATATCCGGAAAACAAGCACATCTAACGGCTGAATCATTCCAGTAGTTCTCTGGGGAATAGATTTAACAATGATAGTTTTGTTGGTGGGTTTTGACGCTAATATACTTGCTTCACTTTGTATTGTCCACGAATCCAAGAGTAAAACACTGTCGTCTGGTACAGTTTGAAAATAAACATGTTGTAACCACTTTTGAAGTAACTTTTTAGTTAACTTTCCGGACGGGGACGAAAATACAAATACATTATCTGCTGTAAACAAAGTTCTTTAAACAATAGGGCCGAATTCACCGTCCTTTTCCTTTAACACAACTAACAGTTTAGGTAACAGTTCTCCATCGGCAGATATTACAGACTGAATTGTATAGCTGTGTGTTAATGAGTTCAACGATTGCGCTTCTGCGAAAATTCTTTTGTCTCCCTTTACATGTAGCGTATGTCCTGCATGGAACCATCGCGTGCTGCTTGGATTGAAGGTCTGCTTTACCTCTCCCCACCTCCTCGCTCATGCCACCGCCCGGCAGGTTTTTGGCATTCAAAACTGAAAGTGGCCCGTGCAGTTTTCACTACGTCATTGTGCAAATTGTACAACATTGTACTACAAAGTAGCCGCTTGCTTTACTAACACAGTTCAATTTTGTTTCAAGGATGATGCTATCCAAAATGCTTGCGATATGTGTATAAAAGAAAGTGTTGCAAGGTGCGCGTGGTGCAAGCAATCTCTTTGTATTGACCAATTTTTGTAAGCATTCACTATTGCAAGGATTACAAAGTGTAAAGCAGAAAAAAAGGTTGTTTAAATTATTTACAGTATGGCCAAGTGCAAAACATCACATTATGTTGCATTTTATACTCTAATCGTGCAGGTAGAAGAGTGAGGGGAACGGTTAAGGTGGGGAATGCATCGCAGCACGGCAAGTTGCTGCATAGTGGCCGGGAGCCATCGCATGCTGCTAGGATTGAAGGTCATCTTTGCCTCTTCTCACCTCCTCGCTCATGCCGTCGTCCGGCAGATTTTCGGCGTTCAATATTGGCGTTCAAACTTGAAATCGGCCCATGTGGTTTTCACTACGTCATTGTACAACTTTGTAGGATTATTGTGTACTAAATTTCAACCAGATCAGAATTTTACACCGCGATCCGTTCCCTTGTAAGTATTTGCTAGATCCAGCAACGAAGAACAACGCTCTACGCACTCGAGTATGGTTTACCGTCCTTATATGACGCGTGTTATAGTCCGTCTTGTTAACATGAGGGAACAGTCCGCCAGTAGGCGAGGAAGATAATCAAAGTGCATCGTACATTAATGAGTACTTATTGGTGTACTAATCGAGTGAAATCTAAAGCCTATGTGTGCTGCAGTAATAATTTCTGCAAATTGATCAAATTTATCCACATTTTTACCACATGCTAGATGAAAATTCTATGTCCACGAGGTACAACGAAATATGCTATCAGTGAAGTAATAATTATTTAAGTGTATTATTTCAAGGATATAAATTGTGAAAATTACTATGGCCGCAAAAGCGAGCAAATCTAACCGTGGATTATTTGGATGCCACGAGATTCAGTGATCTTAGAATCTGTGAAGTGTAAAGCAGATAGTGCATGGGCAATTTTATAACATCTGCGCCGTGTAGCATCTGTGAGTTTATTTTCCACAAACTAAAATAGCTTCAGTGAAAAGCAGTGCCACCAATATATTATTTTCCAAGTGAATATTGTCACAAATATGCATCAATCTACTGACCACGTGTTCGACATATTTTACAACTTTTCTTCGATGGGGATGATGTAAGAGGACCCCCATGATGTGAAGGAGCCGTTCTGAGGAACTTCAACATGACAGAAGATCTTGAACTACCCCCCCCCCCAGGGGCTCACATCTGGTGGGCGTGGGTTGGCGACCACGGGGCCCCAGCTGAGTCCGGCATTGCTTCCACTTACTTGTGCCGGGCTCCTCTCTGTCTTCTTTCCTGTCGACCTCACTTGGTCAACTCTTGTTCTCTTCTGACCCCGACGGTATTAGGGTATCCGAGGCCTAGGGAGTCTCTTCCTTTCCTGCCATAATTGGCCCTTGTCTCATCTTTTCTGATACCCTCCTTCTGCGAGGGGTCAGCCTTCTTTTTCTCTTCCTTTTACCTCCTGCCTTGTGCTCTAGGCCCTTAAGGAGGCAGGGTGTATGTAGCCCCACCACTTCTGGTGCACCGTCGATAATGCTACACCCTCAGGGGCTCACGGCTGGTGAGTTCGGGCGTTGGCGACCCCGAGGGATTCCTGAGCTGGGTCCGTTTTCCCCTTTTTGTCCCTTCCCTTTGGGGCGGACCTTCTCCTCTCTCCCCTCTCCTCTCCTCTTTTCCTTCTATTTCCTTTTCTCTTTAAGATTCCCGCACTGTTTTTGTTACTCGAATCACCGTGTATCTAAATTCCCTTTTACCATTTTTTTAAAGGCATTTTTGATCTATGTTGCATTTTGTAATTCTCTTCGATCTAAATTACATCTCGCGATTGTTTTCAACCTCAATTGCATTTTGTAAAGATTGACAATCTAAATTGCTTTTTAGTAAGTCTTTCAATGCAGGCGTCAGGGCATTTTAGTGAGTATTTTGAATTTCAATTGCATTTTGTAAGTATTTTCAACCAAAACCGCATTTCGCACGAATTTTGAATCTAAATTGCATTTTGTTTGGTGGGCATTTTGCACATATTTTGATTCTCAATTGCATTTTGTGGGTATTTTGAATCTAAATTACATTTGTCAAGTATTTTCAATCTAAATTGCTTTTTGTAAGTATTGTCAATCCACATGAGTCGTTTGAATCTACCGTACATTTTGTAAGCATTTTCATTTTCAATTGCATTTTGTAAGTATTTTGAATTTCAATTGCACTTTGTGAATAATTTGGATTGGAACTGGGATATTTCAATCTGAATTGCATTGTGTATTTTCAATTTCAATTGCATTTTGTAAGTATTTTGATCCTCAATTGCATTTTGTACGTATTTTCGATCTCATTTGCATTTTGTAAGTATTTTGAATTTCAGTTGCATTTTGTAAGTATTTCGGCGCTACTTTGCATTTTGTACGTATTTTGAATCTAACCTACGTTTTGTGGGTCTTTTTCAATCTATTCTTTTTGTGCAACTTTTCGTTCTAAAATCCCTTTTGTAGGACCATATTGTGAGTTGTTTCCATGCGAGTTCCTTTTTGTACGTATATTCAGTCTTCGATAATTTTGTTCTGGTTTCCATTTCATTATCATTTTCGCTATCACCCAGATCATTAGGGGCCGATAACCTCGATGTTAGGCCCCTTAAAACAACAATTATCATCATCATCATCATCATCAGGGGCTCACGGCTGGTGAGATCGGGAGTTGGCGACCCCGAGGGATTCCTGAGCTGGGTCCGTTTTCCCCTTTTGTCCCTTACCTTTGGGGCGGACCCTCTCCTCTTTCACTTTCCTATATGCCTTTCATGGCTCTCCTTCCTTCCAAGTCCCTCGATCCGCCTTCTCCGAGGGTTGAGGGCATTTCTTTTCCGTCTGTCCTTTTATTTGCCTTATTCTCCTTTAGTTTTCCATTTCTTCTTCTAGTATGTAGGTTAGTAGTTAATTTTAGTTTTAAGTTCGCTTTTCATTTTCATCTTCACGATCACCCAAACCATCAGGGGCCGATAACCTAGATGTTAGGCCCCTTAAAACAACAATTATCATCATCATCATCATCATCTCCATAGCAGTGAGCTGCTTTTTATCTTCATCCTTTCATTTCACGCCATTTCATTTCACCTCGATGTTAGGCCCCTTAAAACAACAATTATCATCATCATCTTGAACTACCGCACGAGATGGAGATGTACGTGCCAAACCAAGAGGAATGACTACTACCACGATGGAAGGGAAGCTGACGATATCACTACGTCAACGACGAGGACGCATCAAGACACTGGTCATGGATAAGGCCTTTGATGGAGGCCTAGTTTGGACAACCCTTGTCCGGAAGCCAGAGGATGAATTGTGCCCCTCAGTTCGTTGGAAAGAGCAAGGTGATGATGCCCTAGTCTTGTGAGTCAGTAAACACCCTTCTTGTTCGATTCTTTTTGTGGTAGAGTAGAATAGAGTAGTTTTGTAGAATCAACCGAACTTTCGTGACAGCCATTAGGTAGGATTTTGTATTTTTTAGCACTCATTTTTTTGTTTTTCACTTGCTGTGATTGTGAGACACCCTGTTATTGAACTCAGTTCAATCAGGTGCATTCTTTTGGACATCAACAGATGTCAAGTCTTTTCGCTTACTAAACGTGACTGTAGTCTGTTGTACTACTTTATTTAACCCTGCTATGGGTGATTTTTGTGTATAGTTTTCTTTGACATGACGATTTGCCGTCATGGTCAGTGTCATTTTCAAGACACCCATTAATTTTAAATGTTTGTCACGCCACTGATTTTCTTTAGATTAGATCGTATCAGTAGATGGTCGACTGTAACCATCAGTTGTGTAACTCAGCTAATATTTCATTCAGATGAGCTTTGAGGCCATCCAGTTCTAAGTTAAGAACACAGTCAGGGAAGTCAATTGTATGCAGGAAAGCATCGAACCCTGTACTCAACGTATCATTAGCCAACTCAGCGAATGTGAGATTTTGCGCCCTTTTCTATATTTGTTTGTGTCAAGTGATCAGACATGCTTTTGTTGGTTATTAAATACTAGTCATTTATGAAGTGACATATCTGTGAATTGCAAAGACATTCAGATCAAGTAACAATGCCATCTTTTACTTCTCTTTGCTTGGAAAGACATGCTACGTCTTATTGTGTATATTTTCACGGCGTGCTTTTAAGCATTACTTTTGTGTGATTATAATGTTATATTGGGATATTTTACAAGACCAGTTTCTCATAGGACTTTCGTAAAGAGAGCTGCCGCCTTCAGTCAAATCTAGTGTGTTTGTCATAACAGTCCCATTGTGACAGCAAGTTACGAGCCTAGCTCAATGTCACGGACAGGTGATGAGACAGCAAGCACCGAGCACACTCAAATATGCGAGACAGACTTGTTCAGACTTTTGACAAATGCTTACGGCATTCTTTACCGTTTTTGTATTTAATTTATAGGTCAAAGCCTAAGCAGCCATTTTTGTGTTGATCAGATGTTTTATGTTATGATGATTATTGGCAAACGCCACACGCTTGATCGCTACTACAGCGAATACTTTTTGACACTGTTAGAGAGTGTACATTTATATTCTGTTAAGGTTTATTCTTTATTATGAGGCTAGAAATAGACACCCTTGTTATAGGCTATTTCATGTACCTATTTAGAGCTTGTAATGCACTTTGTCCAGACTTTGTTCTGTAGACTGGTTATTTACGGGAGGTAACTGATGTGTTTCCCAGGCCTACCCAAGGTAATCCAAGTGAGCCGCGAGCCACTGGTAACTGGTGATATTGTTTGTCCGAGCGATGTAAGCTCGATGATGGTATTTCCGACTTTTATGTCGATGAGACAGCAGATAATTGATCTCGCACGAGACGCTACTGCAGAGCCCAGGTGTCTAGGAATGTCAGCAATATCGCCATAAACCGACAATGAATTAAACCTACGCAGATAATAATCAAGCGCATAATTATTCTAAACAAGTTGATAACTAATTGTTTATTGCTATTAAACTTGAAACGCATGAATTTTGGACCTGCTGACCGACGCCTTGTTGATGTTTTACATTTCCTGATGGAAATAACCTAGGACAGAAGACACTATTTTCCATCGACAGAGTGTTGCTTAACCGTTAGTTCGTAGCTGGTGGATCTCAACACTCGTGCGACATAAGTCGTAGTTGTAACCCCCCTGTGGGTGGGGGGTTTAGAATACACCCACGGTATCCCCTGCCTGTCGTAAGAGGCGACTAAAAGGGGCGACCTTGGCTATACTTTAAGGACTCCGCGTTGTTTTGTGAATTGGACCCCCAGTGGGTGGGAGGAAGCGAATACATCCACGGTAATCCCTGCCAGTCGTAAAAGGCGACTAAAAGGGCTTCTCGGAACGGTCCCCTTTCGAGGGTTTGACAGTCAGCTCTAAAAGACATACACCCGTGCGGTATAACTCTCATTAGGTTATATCGCACTTCTTTCCGTCACTGCTTTCAGGGTCTGGCAACCAAAATTTCTATATGTGCGTGCTGTTAGGGGATGGGCCACTTACGCTAGCGACTACGCTCGAAAGCCTGTTCCGGTCTTGGCCGCGCCGACAGGTGGGTGTGCCATGTACCCGTTCAGTAGTATCCGCCTGACTACGCAGGTCCCCGCACAGCCGAATGTCTGAGCTGTAAAATCCAGTATATGCCAAGGGGTACATGCCGATACGGCATTGTAAAACATCGGACCCCCGGGCAATGCCTTCCAAGCTAGGCGGGCCTTGCCCTGGCTGGGTAGCGCCTACTGTGACGGCCCGTGATCGGATGTCGGTGGCATTCGGGGAGGATGTTCTGGCCATGGGTTCTAAAAGAAAAATCCCCAACCAGGGTGGACGTACACCCAAACAGGGTGGTCCTACACCCAAGTCTTTAACATTTGCTTCCCTACGGGGATCAACCCCCTGGGAACAATCTGTGCGTGAAAATCTGGGTACTAACACCCCCAAGTTTCTGGTAGCTACCAGAACAGATGGGGGTGATTTCAAGCTGGTAAAGAGTATTTTGTTTTCTCGCCACATAGAAGGTGTCTATGGTGAGCTTGAGAAAGTACAAAAGATGAGGAACGGTAGCTTGTTGCTCAAGACTAGGACTGGAGAGCAAGTTGAACAACTTTTGCAATGTGACCACTTTGGCGACATTCCCGTCAAAGAGGAAAAGCACACGTCCCTGAATCGGGTCCGAGGAGTTATTTTCCACCGGGACCTGATTCTGAACACTGACGAGGAGCTCAAGGAGGATATGCGGCACCGTCACGTGACTGATGTCCACCCCCAGGGGCTCACATCTAGTGGGTTGTGGGTTGGCGACCACGGGGCCCCAGCTGAGTCCGGCATTGCTTCCACTTACTTGTGCCGGGCTCCTCTCTTTCTTCTTTCCTGTCGACCTTCCTTGGTCAACTCTTGTTCTCTTCCGACCCCGACGGTATTAGGGTATCCGAGGCCTAGGGAGTCTCTTCCTTTCCCGCCTTAATTGGCCCTTGTCTCATCTTTCCTGATACCCTCCTTCTGTGAGGGGTCAGCCTTCTTGTTCTTTTCCTTTTACCTCCTGCCTTGTGCTCAAGGCCCTTAAGGAGGCAGGGTGTATGTAGCCCCACCACTTCTGGTGCACCGTCGATAATGCTACACCCTCAGGGGCTCACGGCTGGTGAGTTCGGGCGTTGGCGACCCCGAGGGATCCTGAGCTGGGTCCGTTTTCCCCTTTTGTCCCTTCCCTTTGGGGCGGACCTTCTCCTCTCTCCCCTCCCCTCTCCTCTTTTCCTTCTATTTCCTTTTCTCTTTAAGATTCCCGCACTGTTTTTGTTACTTGACTCACCGTGTATCTAAATTCCCTTTTATCGATTTTTAAGGCATTTTTGATCTATGTTGCATTTTGTAAGTTTTTTCGATCTAAATTACATCTCGCGATTGTTTTCAACCTCAATTGCATTTTGTAAAGATTGACAATCTAAATTGCTTTTTAGTAAGTCTTTCAATGCAGGTTGCGGGGCCTTTTAGTGAGTATTTTGAATTTCAATTGCATTTTGTAAGTATTTTCAACCAAAACCGCATTTCGCACGAATTTTGAATCTAAATTGCATTTTGTTTGGGGGCATTTTGCACATATTTTGATTCTCAATTGCATTTTGTGGGTATTTTGAATCTAAATTACATTTTGTCAAGTATTTTCAATCTAAATTGCTTTTTGTAAGTATTGTCAATCCACATGAGTCGTTGGAATCACCGTACATTTTGTAAGCATTTTCAATTTCAATTGCATTTTGTAAGTATTTTGAATTTCGATTGCACTTTGTGAATAATTTGGATTGGAACTGGGATAAGGCCTATGTCAATCCGAATTGCATTGTGTATTTTCAATTTCAATTGCATTTTGTAAGTATTTTGAACCTCAATTGCATTTTGTACGTATTTTCGATCTCATTTGCATTTTGTAAGTATTTTGAATTTCAGTTGCATTTTGTAAGTATTTCGACGCTACATTGCATTTTGTACGTATTTTGAACCTAGCCTTCATTTTGTGGGTATTTTTCAATCTATTCCTTTTGTGAATCTTTTCGTTCTAAATTCCCTTTTGTAAGAACATTTTGTGAGTCGTTTCAATCCGAGTTCCTTTTTGTAAGTATTTTCCGTCTCACTTAATTTTCGTTCTGGTTTCCGTTTCATCATCATCATCGCTATCACCCAGATCATTAGGGGCCGATAACCTAGATGTTAGGCCCCTTAAAACAACAATTATCATCATCATCATCATGACTGATGTCCGGCGCATTACGCGCAAGGTCAATGGTCAAATCGTGGATACTGGTGCTTTCATTATTTCCTTTGAGCTTTCGGTGCTCCCGGAGAAAGTCAAGGTTACAAGTTACCGTTGTGACGTACGGCCTTATATCCCTCCACCAATGAGGTGTTATAAGTGCCAGAAGTTCGGGCACATGTTATCCCGATGCTCGAGCCCCGCAATCTGCGGAACATGCGGTAAGGTACCACACGAAGCGGAAGAGTGCACAACACCTTATCAGTGCACTAATTGCCCTGGATTTAATTCTCCTCGGGACAGGAACTGCCCTGTCTTCCTGAGTGAGAAGAAAATCCAGGAGATCAAAACCCTGGATGGTCTGACCTACCAGGAGGCCCGCAAGAAGTACCGTACCACGACTTCGCCTTCTCCAACGATTGATTATAGAGCCATAATACCAAATTTGGTCCCGGCTACCTCATCTTTTGTTCCAGCTGTGAAACCTGCAACTGAGTTTCCTGTTCCAAAACCAGCTCCTAACATTATAACGGAAAGCCCGAAGGTGACTTCAACTCCACCTTCGGCCAGCCCGAAGGCTGTGCGAGCGAAGGCTGCTCCGCCCGCACAGCAGGGGAGGAAGTTGAAGACTTCCTCCCCACTCGGGAGGAAGTCGAAGTCTTCCTCCCCATCCAAACGGTCGGCGAAAGCCGCGCCGAAGCCGGCGGAGGCGGCATCGTCGACCAGGGTCAGGACTTCGGCTCCTGACCCGTCTATATACCTTAAAGAGCCGGGGGCGGGTAAGAAGGGACCCCGCACTACGCATTCCCTTTCTCCAAAAAAGGGGAAGCCATCCGCGCCAACACCTGCGGATGCTTCTGCGCCTGGGGACGTTTCGGCCCCCAGATCTTCGCGCTCCCCACGGAGATCCCCCCGCCGCCGAACTGCGTCCAGGAAATCATCTACCGAGTCGATTCACTCCATGAACTCGCCTGAGGACATAGAGATTATAGTCGACGTAGTGACTGTAGATTCTCCAGAGTCAAAGTTGGAGTAGCTTGCTGCTCCAACTTATTCCCTAAGTTCACACAATGGCACTGTTACAGTGGAATTGTAACAGTTATGACAGGCATTTGACAGAGCTCCGTCAGCTTATTGCCCAATACGCGGCGAGTATAGTCTGCCTACAGGAAACAAACCTCAGACCTGATCACGAGACTGTTCTGAGAGGTTTCCGACTATACTCTAAAGAGCGACAAGACGCCGCCCGGGCTTCCGGGGGCGTTTGTACCTTCGTTCGCTCTGACTGCTATAGTGAGGAGTTTCCACTCGCCACTCCTCTGGAAGCTATTGCAGTTCGCGTGTCCTTGCCTGCTATGACAACTGTTTGTAACGTGTACCTTCCACCGAACCAACCCCTTGATATTAATGACGTCTTAGATCTTGTTGATCAACTTCCAGTCCCTTTCCTACTCGTGGGTGATTTCAACTCTCATCACCCCCACTGGGGATCACCATCTTCCTGCCCCAGAGGAAGGGACGTGGAAGGCTTAATTCAAGGGTTGGATTTATGTCTATTAAATACAGGGGAAGCTACACATTTTAGCTTAGCGCACGGCACGTACTCACACATTGACTTGAGTGTGTGTAGCCGTGCGCTGGTCCCCTTATTTGGCTGGTATGTACACGATGACCTCTGTGACAGTGACCATTTCCCGATCGTTCTTACCCTTCTGAACCAGACGCCCGTTGAGTTTCCCAGTCGTTGGGTTCTTAAGCGGGCAAATTGGCCCTCGTTTCAAGAACGAGCTGTATTCGTTGATCTTGGTTGCCGGAGCGTCGATGACGAGGTACAGCACATCACCGATGTGCTTCTTGCTGCCGCCGAGGAGTCCATTCCATCCTTTTCTGGGACTCCTCGTCGCAAACTCGTCCCTTGGTGGACAGAGGATATTGCAGCGGCAATAAGAGACCGTCGTCGAGCTCATAAGCACTACCGTCGGCGTCCAACCATGGCCAATTTGGTGGCGTTTAAGAAATTCCGTGCCAAGGCACGGATTCTTATTCGCCAGAGTAAGAAACAATCCTGGGAACGGTATGTGTCTTCTATTACGGCACATACCCCCTCCTCTCAAGTGTGGACTAAACTGCGACGCATTTCGGGAATTCAGACATCTTCTACTGTACCGGGAATTTCCATTGCTAATGAACTGGTTACAGATCCTTATCGCGTTGCAAACCATCTCGCCTCGTATTTTGCGGATATATCCGGTTCCGGTAACTATGACCCTGCCTTCGTAGCCCTGAAGCGCGAAGCGGAACGTTTCCATCTTAGTTTTGCTTCCCGCGCTTCGGAGGAGTACAACGTGCCCTTTACGGAGTGGGAACTCCGCGGAGCGCTGGCGCTCTGCAGGGACACGTCTCCTGGCCCGGATAATATTCACAACCAAATGCTTAAACACCTTAACGATGAGAGCATTCGCTATTTGCTCAGGGTGTTTAATCGTATCTGGTTGGAAGGTGTGTTTCCAGCGCAATGGCAGGAAGGTATCATTATACCTATCCTGAAGCCCGATAAGGATCCCAAATTGTCAGGGAGTTACAGACCTATTTGTCTCACAAACGGTTTGTGCAAGCTCTTTGAGAGGATGGTCAATCGGCGCCTGGTGTGGGTCATGGAGAAACGGGGACTCCTGTCTGAATACCAGTGTGGTTTCAGGGCGTCACGGTGTACCAACGACCATCTGGTACGCCTGGAGACTGCCATACAGGACGCTTTTCTCCGGAGACAGCACCTAGTCGCTGTTTTCTTTGACCTCGAGAAGGCCTATGACACCACTTGGCGTTACGGCATCCTCTCTACCCTGCATCAATGGAAATTCCGAGGTAACTTGCCGGTTTTTATTGCGAATTTTCTGTCCCTTGGCCTGTTCCGTGTCCGAATAGGGGGGACATATTCGCAATATCATATACAGGAAAACGGAGTCCCACAGGGATCGGTGCTTAGCGTAACATTATTTGCGATTGCCATAAACGGTATAGTCGCTGCTGCTGGTCCAGCAGTGGTACCGTCGCTATATGTAGACGACTTTGCTCTACATTATAGTGCGCAAAATATGGCGGTCGCTGAACGACAGCTACAACAAGCTATTCGGAGAGTGGAACGCTGGACACTGGAGCATGGCTTTCGATTCTCAACCGCTAAGTCCTCGGTTGTCCATTTCTGCCGAAAGCGCACCCTCCATCCAGATCCTGAGCTTTATCTGGGCAATGTAGCTTTGCCTGTTGTTGCTGCGTACCGGTTCCTTGGGCTCCTTTTCGATCAGAAATTGACGTGGGAACCACACGTGCGGTGTTTGAAAACTGCCTGCGCTAAGAAACTCAACATGTTGCGGTTTCTTAGCGGCACATCATGGGGGGCGGACCGCGTGGTGCTCCTGCGCTTTTATAAGTCACTGATTTTATCTAGGTTAGATTATGGCAGTGTAGCATATGGTTCGGCCCGTAAGTCAGTGCTTGTTAAACTGGACAGTGTCCACCACGGCGGTGTGAGGCTGGCGACGGGTGCCTTTCGGACAAGCCCAGTCGTCAGCTTGCTCGCCGAGGCTGGCGTACCTCCTTTACACCTGAGGCGCCAACAAGTACTGCTGACCTATGCTGCAACTATTCGACAGATGCCACTTCATCCAAGCTATCCATGTTTGTTTTCCAATCCGAATCGCCGGCTGTATGATGTGCTCGCCCGAGCCACTCGGCCGGCGGGGATTCGCTTGGATGACTTATACCGTCAGTTCCGATTTCCTTCTGTCTCCTGTATCGTCCGAGTACCTAGCAAGGCCCCTCCGTGGATGGTCTCTCGCCCTGATATCATCCTGGATCTGCACACCGGCCCCAAGTCGGACACGGACTCCTCCGTCCATCGGAGGTTGTTCCAGTCCGTGGTGACACGGTATCCGGGATCAGGGCTTGTATTCACGGACGGTTCGTGGGTAAACGAGAAAGTAGGCTGTGCATTTGTGGTTGAGGATCGTCGGTTTCTCTTTTCACTTCCCGAGGCGTGTAGCGTGTACACAGCGGAGCTCTATGCCATCTTAGAGGCTCTGCGGTACACGTTATCAGACGATCACCAGCACTTTCTTTTGTGTACTGACTCTCTGAGTGCGCTGCAGGCGATCGATGTGTGTTTCCCGAAGCACCCGTTGGTCCAGCGTGTGCACGACCTGCTCGTCCGTTCGCGTAACGCTGGAACCGGGGTGACCTTTGTGTGGCTTCCTAGCCACATGGGTATTGCGGGAAACTAGCTTGCTGATCAGGCGGCGAGAGAGGCAGTCGCACTGCCCTCGCTACCGTATAAGGTGCCTGCTAGTGATGTGCGCTCTCAGTTGCGGCATACGATCCTGTCGCATTGGGAGGAGGCATGGCGTGCCACGCCTCCACCCAATAAACTGAGAGGCATCAAGGAGACAACGAAGGTGTGGAAATCTTCCTTCCGATCTCTCCGGAAGGAAGCTGTGGTACTCTGTCGACTCCGGATCGGCCATGGGATTGCTACGCACTCCCACTTGTTAAAGAGAGAAGATCCTCCTGTGTGTACTTGCGGCGCCCACCTAACCGTGGCACACCTTCTCTTGGAGTGTGTGGATCTGGCCGATCTGCGCAGGACTCTTAAACTACCTAATACCCTCTCCCTTATTCTCCGTGATGACGAGCCGTCAGCTGACCTCGTCATCCGGTTCATGAGGGAGAGTGGTTACTTTTTTAAGTTTTAAGGTGTAGTTACGACTTTTAATTGTGGTTAAATCTGTTTTATGTTTTTTATTGTGTTATGTATTGTATTGTTCCCTATGCCTTATTTGTTTTATCCTTTTTTACCATCCGCCTTTTATTCTTTTTATTCAAATAAGGCATATTTTTGGGGCTCACTGTCTGTTTTATAAACACCATTTTCGCTTCATCCATGGCAGTGAGTTGTTTTTATCTACATCCTTTCATTTCACGTCATTCCATTTCATTAGGGGCCGATAACCTCGATGTTAGGCCCCTTAAAACAACAATTATCATCATCATCATCGTAGTTGTAACTACGCTATCGCCAACCTAAATGACACTCACTTAGATGACACTGATTTACAAAGAGTAATCCAAGGTGCAGGCAGGAATATAATATGAATTTGGTCTTGTGTTTTATTTATTATCATGTGTGTAAATCGCAATGTTTACCTTGTTGTGCTGATGAGCACCTAGTTGATGAGAGTGTATTTAACATTTTTTTAAATGGCTTGTCATGTAGCTTTTGATGTAATTGTTTTTGCTTTACGGACGTCATCGCCGTAAATTTTGTATCAATTGTCAGGACTTAGCTAAATTGATTCAACGTTAAATGTAAATGGTATCATCGTAACTTAGATTTGTTTTTGCCACCCCGTTAAATGTAAATTCCGTTATTAACTTAAACTTTGTAACTTGAATTAGGGTTTCTTTTCGTAGCGTTGCTGTTGTTGCTTATCTTTGTAAATTAGATCTTTCGCGAGGGTTTACCGTAGTTGACAGGTGGGGCCCTGTTCTTTATTTTTCTTTGTTTATTAGTTTGCGGATTAGCCGATATAAACCCTCCGAACTAGGTTAGGAGCTTGAATATTTTATAATAAATGTTTTTACAAGTTTTATATAAGTCTGGACCTTTCCTTTCTCAGTCTGGTTTTCTTAGGTGTACTTTCTTGGGCCGTCTATGACTTTACCCACCATGTTACTACAGATCCCCTGGATCATAGTTTCTCGTGCCGCTGTGGCCTATAAGAAATGCACCTGAACCCCTCGGCACATGGGTCCGGCAGGTGAGGTGTCGGGGAAGTCATTTCAGTTGTTGGCAACCCTGATAGCTCCTCTGACGGGCACAATATATAGAGGTCTTGGTAGTCTGCAATTGCTCACAATAGAAGTAAATTGCTGCTACTGCACTACTAATAGGTTCAAAAAGTTCCCAGAATGTTACTGCAATATGTATTTACATATATTAAAGGATATTATAGTTTACACTGTTGGCAACAGTCATGAAGTCATTTCCGTAAAGTTTTGTAGTTACAGCGATTGCTGTTTTTGTTATGTAGCTGCTTTTTCTTCTGTGTGCATGTCAGTTCGTCGCATTTAATAATGATGGCTACAGAACAACGCTCCAATATCAAGTATTGTGTTTCGTTACACTAATCTCCTGCAGGGATTTCACGATTGCTGAAAGAAGCTTATGACCAAAGAGTAGTGAAAAAAACTCAAGTGTATGCATGGCATAAACGATTATCTGGTGGACGCGCTAGTGTCAAAGATGATCCACGCAGTGGGCGACCATCAACTTCAACAAATGAACCAATCATTTAGCGTATGCATATTGTTGTAACAAATGACCGATGAGTGCAGGAGACCCCCCAGGGGCTCACATCTAGTGGGTTGTGGGTTGGCGACCACGGGGCCCCAGTTGAGTCCGGCATTGCTTCCACTTACTTGTGCCGGGCTCCTCTCTTTCTTCTTTCCTGTCGACCTTCCTTGGTCAACTCTTGTTCTCTTCCGACCCCGACGGTATTAGGTTATCCGAGGCTTAGGGAGTCTTTCACTTTCCCGCCTTAATTGGCCCTTGTCTCATCTTTCCTGATACCCTCCTTCTGTGAGGGGTCAGCCTTCTTGTTCTTTTCCTTTTACCTCCTGCCTTGTGCTCAAGGCCCTTAAGGAGGCAGGGTGTATGTATCCCCACCACTTCTGGTGCACCGTCGATAATGCTACACCCTCAGGGGCTCACGGCTGGTGAGTTCGGGCGTTGGCGACCCCGAGGGATTCCTGAGCTGGGTCCGTTTTCCCCTTTTTGTCCCTTCCCTTTGGGGCGGACCTTCTCCTCTCTCCCCTCTCCTCTCCTCTTTTCCTTCTATTTCCTTTTCTCTTTAAGATTCCCGCACTGTTTTTGTTACTCGAATCACCGTGTATCTAAATTCCCTTTTAGCGATTTTTAAGGCATTTTTGATCTATGTTGCATTTTGTATGTTTTTTCGATCTAAATTACATCTCGCGATTGTTTTCAACCTCAATTGCATTTTGTAAAGATTGACATTCTAAATTGCTTTTTAGTAAGTCTTTCAATGCAGGTTGCCGGGCCTTTTAGTGAGTATTTTGAATTTCAATTGCATTTTGTATGAATTTTCAACCAACGCCGCATTTCGCACGAATTTTGAATCTAAATTGCATTTTGTTTGGTGGACATTTTGCACATATTTTGATTCTCAATTGCATTTTGTGGGTATTTTGAATCTAAATTACATTTTGTCAAGTATTTTCAATCTAAATTGCATTTTGTAAGTATTGTCAATCCACAGGAGTCGTTAGAATCACCGTACATTTTGTAAGCATTTTCAATTGCATTTTGTAAGTATTTTGAATTTCAATTGCACTTTGTGAATAATTTGGATTGGAACTGGGATAGGGCCTATTTCAATCTGAATTGCATTGTGTATTTTCAATTTCAATTGCATTTTGTAAGTATTTTGAACCTCAATTGCATTTTGTACGTGTTTTCGATCTCATTTCCATTTTGTAAGTATTTTGAATTTCAGTTGCATTTGGTAAGTATTTCGACGCTACATTGCATTTTGTACGTATTTTGAATCTAGCCTACGTTTTGTGGGTATTTTTTCATGTATTCTTTTTGTGACTTTTCGTTCTAAATTCCCTTTTGTAAGACCATATTGTGAGTTCCTTTTTGTACGTATTTTCCGTCTGAGATAATTTTGTTCTGGTTTCCATTTCATTATCATTTTCGCTATCACCCAGATAATTAGGGGCCGATAACCTAGATGTTAGGCCCCTTAAAACAACAATTATCATCATCATCTTCTTTTTCTTTTCCTTTTACCTCCTGCCTTGTGCTCCAGCCCCTTAAGGAGGCAGTGTGTATGTAGCCCCACCACTTCTGGTGCACCGTTGATAATGCTGCACCCTCAGGGGCTCACGGCTGGTGAGTTCGGGAGTTGGCGACCCCGAGGGATTCCTGAGCTGGGTCCGTTTTCCCCTTTTGTCCCTTACCTTCGGGGCGGACCCTCTCCTCTTTCACTTTCCTATTTGCCTTTCATGGCTCTCCTTCCTTCCAAGTCCCTCAATCCGCATTCTTCGAGAGTTGAGGGCATTTCTTTTCCTCCTGTCCTTTATTTACCTTATTCTCCTTTAGTTTTCCATTTCTTCTTCTGGTATGTAGGTTGGTAGTTAGTTTTAAGTTTCATTTTCATATTCACGATCACCCAAACCATCAGGGGCCGATAGCCTAGATGTTAGGCCCCTTAAAACAACAATTATCATCATCATCATCTTTTCTGATTCCTCCCCCAGGGGCTCACATCTAGTGGGAAGTGGGTTGGCGACCACGGGGCCCCAGCTGAGTCCGGCATTGCTTCCACTTACTTGTGCCGGGCTCCTCTCTGTCTTCTTTCCTGTCGACCTCACTTGGTCAACTCTTGTTCTCTTCTGACCCCGACGGTATTAGGGTACCCGAGGCCTAGGGAGTCTCTTCCTTTCCCGCCTTAATTGGCCCTTGTTTCATCTTTTCTGATACCCTCCTTCTGCTAGGGGTCAGCCTTCTTTTTCTCTTCCTTTTACCTCCTGCCTTGTGCTCTAGGCCCTTAAGGAGGCAGGGTGTATGTAGCCCCACCACTTCTGGTGCACCCTAGATAATGCTACACCCTCAGGGGCTCACGGCTGGTGAGTTCGGGAGTTGGCGACCCCGAGGGATTCCTGAGCTGGGTCCGTTTTCCCCTTTTGTCCCTTACCTTTGGGGCGGACCCTCTCCTCTTTCACTTTCCTATATGCCTTTCATGGCTCTCCTTCCTTCCAAGTCCCTCAATCCGCCTTCTCCGAGGGTTGAGGGCATTTCTTTTCCTTCTGTCCTTTTATTTGCCTTATTCTCTTTTAATTTTCCATTTCTTCTTCTAGTATGTAGGTTAGTAGTTAGTTTTAGTTTTAAGTTCGCTTTTTCACTTTCATCTTCACGATCACCCAAACCATCAGGGGCCGATAACCTAGATGTTAGGCCCCTTAAAACAACAATTATCATCATCATCATCAACCATTCAATTCTTTCTTTCCTCTTGACATTACCATTGTCTTGCTCTTCTCTGTGCCTACTTTCATCCCAAATTTCTCTATCTCTTGGTTCCATACATATAGTTGTTTTTGTACATCCTTTTCATCCTCACCCCATATAACTATATCATCTGCAAACAGCATGGCCTTTGTTGCTTCTTGTCCCAATCTCTGTTTGACATTCTTGTGGATTTCATCCATCCCCCCAGGGGCTCACATCTAGTGGGATGTGGGTTGGCGACCACGCGGCCCCAGCTGATTCCGGCATTGCTTCCACTTACTTGTGCCGGGCTCCTATCTGTCTTCTTTCCTGTCGACCTCACTTGGTCAACTCTTGTTCTCTTCCGACCCCGACTGTATTAGGGTATCCGAGGCCTAGGGAGTCTCTTCCTTTCCCGCCTTAATTGGCCCTTGTCTCATCTTTTCTGATTCCCTCCTTCTGCGAGGGGTCAGCCTTCTTTTTCTTTTCATGTTATCTCCTGCCTTCTGTTTAAGGCCCTCAAGGAGGCCGGGTGTATGTAGCCCCACCACTTTTGGTGCACCCTAGATGATGCTACACCCTCAGGGGATCACGGCTGGTGAGTTCGGGAGTTGGGGACCCCGAGGGATTCCTGAGCTGGGTCCGTTTTCCCTTTTTGTCCCTTACCTTTGGGGCGGACCCTCTCCTCTTTCACTTTCCTATCTGCCTTTCATGGCTCTCCTTCCTTCCAAGTCCCTCAATCCGTCTTCTTCGAGGGTTGAGGGCATTTCTTTTCCTCCTGTAATTTATTTGCCTTATTCTCCTTTAGTTTTCCATTTCTTCTTCTAGTATGTAGGTTAGTAGTTAGTTTTAGTTTTAAGTTCGCTATTCATTTTCATCTTCACGATCACCCAAACCATCAGGGGCCGATAACCTAGATGTTAGGCCCCTTAAAACAACAATTATCATCATCATCAACCTCTTTTCCTTCTATTTCCTTTACTCTTTAAGATTCCCGCACTGATTTTGTTACTCGAATCACCGTGTATCTAAATTCCCTTTTAGCGATTTTTAAGGCATTTTTGATCTATGTTGCATTTTGTAAGTTTTTTCGATCTAAATTACATCTCGCGATTGTTTTCAACCTCAATTGCATTTTGTAAGGATTGACAATTTAAATTGCTTTTTAGTAAGTCTTTCAATGCAGGTTGCCGGGCCTTTTAGTGAGTATTTTGAATTTCAATTGCATTTTGTAAGTATTTTCAACCAAAACCGCATTTCGCACGAATTTTGAATCTAAATTGCCTTTTGTTTGGTGGGCATTTTGCACATATTTTGATTCTCAATTGCATTTTGTGGGTATTTTGAATCTAAATTACATTTGTCAAGTATTTTCAATCTAAATTGCTTTTTGTAAGTATTGTCAATCCACATGAGTCGTTTGAATCTACCGTACATTTTGTAAGCATTTTCAATTTTAATTGCATTTTGTAAGTATTTTGAATTTCAATTGCACTTTGTGAATAATTTGGATTGCAACTGGGATATTTCAATCTGAATTGCATTGTGTATTTTCAATTTCTATTGCATTTTGTAAGTATTTTGAACCTCAATTGCATTTTGTACGTAATTTCGATCTCATTTGCATTTTGGAAGTATTTTGAATTTCAGTTGCATTTTGTAAGTATTTCGACGCTACTCTGCATTTTGTACGTATTTTGAATCTAGCTTACGTTTTGTGGGTCTTTTTCAATCTATTCTTTTTGTGCAACTTTTCGTTCTAAATTCCCTTTTGTAAGACCATATTGTGAGTTGTTTCCATGTGAGTTCCTTTTTGTACGTATTTTCCGTCTTCGATAATTTTGTTCTGGTTTCCATTTCATTATCATTTTCGCTATCACCCCGATCATTAGGGGCCGATAACCTCGATGTTAGGCCCCTTAAAACAACAATTATCATCATCATCATCATCTTCCAACTCTCCTTCTATCTTCCTCCTCAGTCTGCCTTCCAATACTCTCTCAAAGATCTTAGCTACATGAGCAATAAGAGTGATCCCTCTGTAGTTATTACATTCCTTTTTGTCGCCTTTCTTAAAAATCGGGATAATTAAACCCTTTCCCCATTCTTCTGGAATTTCTTTCTTCTTCCAAATTATTCTAAATAATCCATACAGCCACTGTATCCCTACTGGTCCCGCAGCTTTTATCATTTCCGTGGTCACCTCATCCACTCCTGCTGCTTTACCACTCTTCATCTTCTGTATGGCTTCCTCTATTTCTAGCATAGTTATCTGCTTTTCTTGTTCTTCTTCTTCTTCCATTGTTTCTTCTTGTTCCCTTTCATCTTCCAGTTCAATATATTTCACATTTAGTAGCTTTGAAAAGTATTCTTCCCATTTATTTAATATATAATCTCTTTGGTACAATATCTGCCCTCCTTCAGTTTTTACAAATTTTGTATTTTCCCTACCTTTTACACTGTTTTTCACGAATCCATATAGTACCTTCTTACTTCCTTGGATATCCTCCTTCAAAGTTTCTGTGAATCTTCCCCAACTTTTCCGATTATCTTCTTGTACAATTTTTTGGCATGCCTTCTTTGCTTTTCTAATTTTTTGTAATTTCTGTGCATTTTTACAGCCTATCCACTTCCTGCATGCCATTTGTTTTTCTTTAACAGCTTCCTTTACCCTGTTGTTCCACCAAGGAGTCTCCCTTTTCCTTTTTCTTCCCAGATAATCTTCCACAAGTGTTTACTGCACACTTCACAAAACCATTCCTAAAACATGCCCATTCCTGTTCTACACTTCTTGCTTCATCTTTGGGAACTTCCTTTTTTAAATCCTCTTTGAACTTTTCCATTGTCTCCCTCTCTTTTAGCTTCCACACCTTTATTTTTCTTTACCTCTTTTCCGAAAGGTTTGTGATTTTTCCCAGCCTTAGATTGGCTATCACCACTTTATGGTCTCCTTCAAAATCTCCTCTTGGCTCCCCCTGTGGGTGGGGGGTTTAGAATACACCCACGGTATCCCCTGCCTGTCGTAAGAGGCGAATAAAAGGGGCGACCTTGGCTATACTTTAAGGACTCCGCGTTGTTTTGTGAATTGGACCCCCAGTGGGTGGGAGGAAGCGAATACATCCACGGTACTCCCTGCCAGTCGTAAAAGGCGACTAAAAGGGCTTCTCGGAACGATCCCCTTTCGAGGGTTTGACAGTCAGCTCTAAAAGATATACACCCGTGCGGTATAACTCTCATTAGGTTATATCGCACTTCTTTCCGTCACTGCTTTCAGGGTCTGGCAACCAGAATTTCTATATGTGCGTGCTGTTAGGGGATGGGCCACTTACGCTAGCGACTACGCTCGAAAGCCTGTTCCGGTCTTGGCCGCGCCGACAGGTGGGTGTGCCATGTACCCGTTCAGTAGTATCCGCCTGACTACGCAGGTCCCCGCACAGCCGAATGTCTGAGCTGTAAAATCCAGTATATGCCAAGGGGTACATACCGATACGGCATTGTAAAACATCGGACCCCCGGGCAATGCCTTCCAAGCTAGGCGGGCCTTGCCCTGGCTGGGTAGCGCCTACTGTGACGGCCCGTGATCGGATGTCGGTGGCATTCGGGGAGGATAATCTGGCCATGGGTTCTAAAAGAAAAATCCCCAACCAGGGTGGACCTACACCCAAACAGGGTGGTCCTACACCCAAGTCTTTACCATTTGATTCCCTACGGGGATCAACCCCCTGGGAACAATCTGTGCGTGAAAATCTGGGTACTAACACCCCCAAGTTTCTGGTAGCTACCAGAACAGATGGGGGTGATTTCAAGCTGGTAAAGAGTATTTTGTTTTCTCGCCACATAGAAGGTGTCCATGGTGAGCTTGAGAAAGTACAAAAGATGAGGAACGGTAGCTTGTTGCTCAAGACTAGGACTGGTGAGCAAGTTGAACGACTTTTGAAATGTGACCACTTTGGCGATATTCCCGTCAAAGTGGAAAAGCACACGTACCTGAATCTGGTCCGAGGAGTTATTTTCCACCGGGACCTGATTCTGAACACTGACGAGGAGCTCAAGATGGATATGCAGCACCGTCACGTGACTGATGTCCGGCGCATTACGCGCAAGGTCAATGGTCAAATCGTGGATACTGGTGCTTTCATTATTTCCTTTGAGCTTTCGGTGCTCCCAGAGAAAGTCATGGTTACAGGTTACCGTTGTGACGTACGGCCTTATATCCCTCCACCAATGAGGTGTTATAAGTGCCAGAAGTTCGGACATATGTTATCCCGATGCTCGAGCCCCGACATCTGTGGAACATGCGGTAAGGTACCACACGAAGCGGAAGAGTGCACAACACCTTATCAGTGCACTAATTGCCCTGGATTTCATTCTCCTCGGGACAGGAACTGCCCTGTCTTCCTGAGTGAGAAGAAAATCCAGGAGATCAAAACCCTGGATGGTCTCACCTACCAGGAAGCCCGCAAGAAGTACCATACCACGATTTCGCCTTCTCCAACGATTGATTATAGAGCCATAATACCAAATTTGGTCCCGGCGACCTCATCTTTTGTACCAGCTGTGAAACCTTCAACTGAGTTACCTGTTACGAAGCCAGCACCTAAGATACTAACGGAAAGCCCAAAGGTGCCTTCAACTCCACCTTCGGCCAGCACGAAGGCTGTGCGAGCGAAGGCTGCTCCGCCCGCACAGCAGGGGAGGAAGTTGAAGACTTACTCCCAACTCGGGAGGAAGTCGAAGACTTTCTCCCCACCCAAACGGTCGGCGTAAGCCGGCGGAGGCGGCATCGTCGACCAGGGTCAGGAATTCGGCTCCTGACCCGTCTATATATCTTAAAGAGGCGGGTAAGGGTAAGAAGGGACCCCGCACTACGCATTCCCTTTCTCCCAAAAAGGGGAAGCCATCCGCGCCAACACCTGCGGATGCTTCAGCGCCTGCGGACGTTTCGGTCCCCAGATCTGCGCGCTCCCCACGGAGATCCCCCCGCCGCCGAACTGCGTCTATGAAATCTTCCACCGAGTCGATTCACTCCACGACCTCGCCTGAGGACATGGAGATTATAGTCGACGTAGTGACTGTAGATCCTCCAGAGTCAAAGTTGGAGTAGCTTGCTGCTCCACGTTATTCCCTAAGTTCACACAATGGCACTGTTACAGTGGAATTGTAACAGTTATGACAGGCATTTGACAGAACTCCGTCAGCGTATTGCCCAATACGCAGCGAGTATAGTCTGCCTACAGGAAACAAACCTCAGACCTGATCACGTGACTGTTCTGAGAGGTTTACGACTATACTCTAAAGAGCGACGGGCTTCCGGGGGCGTTTGTACCTTCGTTCGCTCTGACTGCTATAGTGAGGAGTTTCCACTCGCCACTCCTCTGGAAGCTATTGCAGTTCGCGTGTCCTTGCCTGCTATGACAACTGTATGTAACGTGTACCTTCCACCGAACAAGCCCCTTGATATTAATGATATTATTGATCTTGTTGATCAACTTCCAGTCCCTTTCCTACTCGTGGGTGATTTCAACTCTCATCACCCCCAATGGGGATCACCATCTTCCTGCCCCAGAGGAAGGGACGTGGAAGGCTTAATTCAAGGGTTGGATTTATGTATATTAAATACAGGGGAAGCTACACATTTTAGCTTAGCGCACGGCACGTACTCACACATTGACTTGAGTGTGTGTAGCCGTGCGCTGGTCCCCCTATTTGGTTGGTATGTACACGACGACCTCTGTGACAGTGACCATTTCCCGATCGTTCTTACCCTTCTGAACCAGACGCCCGTGGAGTTCCCCAGTCGTTGGGTTCTTAAGCGGGCAAATTGGCCCTCGTTTCAAGAACGAGCTGTTTTCGTTGATCTTGGTTGCCGGAGCGTCGATGACGAGGTACAGCACATCACCGATGTGCTTCTTGCTGCCGCCGAAGAGTCCATTCCATCCTTTTCTGGGACTCCTCGTCGCAAACTCGTCCCTTGGCGGACAGAGGATATTGCAGCGGCAATAAGAGACCGTCGTCGAGCTCATAAGCACTACCGTCGGCGTCCAACCATGGCCAATTTGGTGGCGTTTAAGAAATTTCGTGCCAAGGCACGGATTCTTATTCGCCAGAGTAAGAAACGATCCTGGGAACGGTATGTGTCTTCTATTACGGCACATACCCCCTCCTCTCAAGTGTGGACTAAACTACGACGCATTTCGGGCATTCAGACATCTTCTACTGTACCGGGAATTTCCATTGATAATGACTTGGTTACAGATCCTTATCGCGTTGCAAACCATCTCGCCTCGTATTTTGCGGATATATCCGGTTGCGATAACTATGACCCTGCCTTCGTGGCCCTGAAGCGCGAAGCGGAACGTTTCCAGCTTAGTTTTGCTTCCCGCGCTTCGGAGGAGTACAACGTGCCCTTTACGGAGTGGGAACTCCGCGGAGCGCTGGCGCTCTGCAGGGACACGTCTCCTGGCCCGGATAATATTCACAACCAGATGCTTAAACACCTTAACGATGAGAGCATTCGTTATTTGCTCAGGGTGTTTAATCGTATCTGGTTGGAGGGTGTGTTTCCAGCGCAATGGCAGGAAGGTATCATTATACCTATCCTGAAGCCCGGTAAGGATCCCAAATTGACAGGGAGTTACAGACCTATTTGTCTCACTAACGGTCTGTGCAAGCTCTTCGAGAGGATGGTCAATCGGCGCCTAGTGTGGATCCTGGAGAAACGGGGACTCCTGTCTGAATACCAGTGTGGTTTCAGGGCGTCACGGTGTACCAACGACCATCTGGTACGCCTGGAGACCGCCATACAGGACGCTTTTCTCCGGAGACAGCACCTGGTCGCCGTTTTCTTTGACCTCGAGAAGGCCTATGACACCACTTGGCGTTACGGCATCCTCTCTACTCTGCATCAATGGAAATTCCGAGGTAACTTGCCGGTTTTTATTGCGAATTTTCTGTCCCTTCGCCTGTTCCGTGTCCGAATAGGGGGGACATATTCGCAATATCATATACAGGAAAACGGAGTCCCACAGGGATCGGTGCTTAGCGTAACATTATTTGCGATTGCCATAAACGGTATAGTCGCTGCTGCTGGTCCAGCAGTGGTACCGTCGCTATATGTAGACGACTTCGCTCTACATTATAGTGCGCACAATATGGCGGTCGCTGAACGACAGTTACAACAAGCTATTCGGAGAGTGGAACGCTGGACACTGGAGCATGGCTTTCGATTCTCAACCGCTAAGTCCTCGGTTGTCCATTTCTGCCGAAAGCGCACCCTCCATCCAGATCCCGAGCTTTATCTGGGCAATGTAGCTTTGCCTGTTGTTGCTGCGTACCGGTTCCTTGGGCTCCTTTTCGACCAGAAATTGACGTGGGAACCACACGTGCGGTGTTTGAAGACTGCCTGTGCTAAGAAGCTCAACATGTTGCGGTTTCTTAGCGGCACATCGTGGGGGGCGGACCGCGCGGTGCTTCTACGTTTTTATAAAGCACTGATTTTATCTAGGTTAGATTATGGCAGTGTAGCATATGGTTCGGCCCGTAAGTCAGTGCTTGTTAAACTGGACAGTGTCCACCACGGCGGTGTGAGGCTGGCGACGGGTGCCTTTCGGACGAGCCCAGTCGTCAGCTTGCTCGCCGAGGCTGGCGTACCTCCTTTACACCTGAGGCGCCAACAAGTACTGCTAACCTATGCTGCAACAATTCGACAGATGCCCCTTCATCCAAGCTATCCATGTTTGTTTTCCAATCCGAATCGCCGGCTGTATGATGCGCTCGCCCGAGCCACTCGGCCGGCGGGGATTCGCTTGGATGACTTATACCGTCAGTTCCGATTTCCTTCTGTCTCCTGTATCGTCCGAGTACCTAGCAAGGCCCCCTCCGTGGATGGTCTCTCGCCCTGATATCATCCTGGATCTGCACACCGGCCCCAAGTCGGACACGGACTCCTCCGTCCATCGGAGGCTGTTCCAGTCCGTGGTGACACGGTATCCTGGATCAGGGCTTGTATTCACGGACGGTTCGAGGGTAAACGAGAAAGTAGGCTGTGCATTTGTGGTTAAGGATCGTCGGTTTCTCTTTTCACTTCCCGAGGCCTGTAGCGTGTACACTGCAGAGCTCTATGCCATCTTAGAGGCTCTGCGGTACACGTTATCAGACGATCACCAGCACTTTCTTGTGTGTACTGACTCTCTGAGTGCGCTGCAAGCGATCGATGTGTGTTTCCCGAAGCACCCTTTGGTCCAGCGTGTGCACGACCAGCTCGTCAGTTCGCGTAACGCTGGAACCGGGGTGACCTTTGTGTGGCTTCCTAGCCACATGGGTATTGCGGGAAACGTGCTTGCTGATCAGGCGGCGAGAGAGGCAGTCGCACTGCCCTCGCTCCCATATAAGGTGCCTGCTAGTGATGTGCGCTCTCAGTTGCGGCATTCGATCCTGTCGCATTGGGAGGAGGCATGGCGTGCCACGCCTCCACCTAACAAACTGAGAGGCATCAAGGAGACAACGAAGGTGTGGAAATCTTCCTTCCGATCTCTCCGGAAGGAAGCTGTGGTACTCTGTCGACTCCGGATCGGCCATGGGATTGCTACGCACTCCCACTTGCTGAAGAGAGAAGATCCTCCTGTGTGTACTTGCGGTGCCCACCTAACCGTGGCACACCTTCTCTTGGAGTGTGTGGATCTGGCCGATCTGCGAGGCACTCTTAAACTGCCTAATACCCTCTCCCTTATTCTCCGTGATGACGGGCCGTCAGCTGACCTCGTCATCCGGTTCATGAGGGAGAGTGGTTACTTTTTTAAGTTTTAATGTGTAGTTACGACTTTTAATTGTGGTTAAATCTGTTTTACGTTTCTTATTGTGTTATGTATTGTATTGTTCACTATGCCTTATTTGTTTTATCCTTTTTTACCATCCGCCTTTTATTCTTTTTATTCAAATAAGGCATATTTTTGGGGGCTCACTGTCTGTTTTATAAACACCATTTTCGCTTCATCCATGGCAGTGAGTTGTTTTTATCTACATACTTTTTTCCCCCAGGGGCTCACATCTTGTGAGCGTGGGTTGGCGACCACGGGGCCCCAGCTGAGTCCGGCATTGCTTCCACTTACTTGTGCCGGGCTCCTGTCTGTCTTCTTTCCTGTCGACCTCACTTGGTCAACTCTTGTTCTCTTCTGACCCCGACGGTATTAGGGTATCCGAGGCCTAGGGAGTCTCTTCCTTTCCCGCCTTAATTGGCCCTTGTCTCATCTTTTCTGATACCCTCCTTCTGCGAGGGGTCAGCCTTCTTTTTCTCTTCCTTTTACCTCCTGCCTTGTGCTCTAGGCCCTTAAGGAGGCAGGGTGTATGTAGCCCCACCACTTCTGGTGCACCCTAGATAATGCTACACCCTCAGGGGCTCATGGCTGGTGAGTTCGGGAGTTGGCGACCCCGAGGGATTCCTCAGCTGGGTCCGTTTTCCCCTTTTGTCCCTTACCTTTGGGGCGGACCCTCTCCTCTTTCACTTTCCTATATGCCTTTCATGGCTCTCCTTCCTTCCAAGTCCCTCAATCCGCCTTCTCCGAGGGTTGAGGGCATTTCTTTTCCTTCTGTCCTTTTATTTGCCTTATTCTCCTTTAGTTTTCCATTTCTTCTTCTGGTATGTAGGTTAGTAGTTAGTTTTAATTTTAGGTTCGCTTTTCATTTTCATCTTCACGATCACCCAAACCATCAGGGGCCGATAACCTAGATGTTAGGCCCCTTAAAACAACAATTATCATCATCATCATCAACCTCTCCTCTTTCACTTTCCTATATGCCTTTCATGGCTCTCCTTCCTTCCAAGTCCCTCAATCCGCCTTCTCCGAGGGTTGAGGGCATTTCTTTTCCTTCTGTCCTTTTATTTGCTTTATTCTCCTTTAGTTTTCCATTTCTTCTTCTAGTTTGTAGGTTAGTAGTTAGTTTTAGTTTTAAGTTCGCTTTTCATTTTCATCTTCACGATCACCCAAACCATCAGGGGCCGATAACCTAGATGTTAGGCCCCTTAAAACAACAATTATCATCATCATCATCTACATACTTTCATTTCACGTCATTTCATTTCATTAGGGGCCGATAACCTCGATGTTAGGCCCCTTAAAACAACAATTATCATCATCATCATCAACAATCTCCTTCTGGGAGATGTTAATGCCCACAACACCATCTGGGGCTCCGCTACCACTAGCGGTAAAGGGAGAGATTTTGAGAGGCTGATCAGGCGGCTGGACCTGTGTCTGTTGAACACAGGGGAGCCTACGCACTTCTCTATTGCACACGGTACTTATTCAAGTATCGATATTACCCTGTGCAGTCGTGCGCTGGTTCCCCTGCTACAGTGGGGTGTACACGATGACCTTTGTAATAGTGACCATTTTCCAATTATCGTTACTCCTCCGAACCAGAGAGCCATCGAGTTACCGTCGGGCTGATTGGCCAACTTTCACGGCACGTGCGGTGTTTGCCGAAGATACCTTTGAGAGTGTCGACGATCATACCATTCACATAACGAATGGTATTTTGACTGCTGCTGAGGAAACAATACCTTCCTCATCCGGCAACTCACGCCGGAAGCTTGTCCCTTGGTGGACAGCCGAGATTGCAGCAGCCATTAAAGATCGTCGACGTGCTTTCAAATGCTATCGGAGGCAAAACACTATGGCCAACCTTATCACCTTCAGAAGGATGCGTGCTAGAGCCCGATATCTGATTCGGGAGAGTAAGAAAACGACGTGGGAAAAGTATGTGTCGTCCATGACGGCGCATACTCCTTCATCTCAAGTGTGGACTAAGCTTCGTCGGATCTCCGGACTCCCGACATCACTATCGATACCCGGAGTGTCCATCAATGGGGACATCATCACGGACCATCTCGCCATTGCCAACAGCATTGGCTCGCACTTCTCCGATGTATCCTGCTCCGGGAGTTACGATCCTACATTTCTGACTCTGAAGCGGGAGGCAGAGACTCACCCCTTGTCCTTTGCCACTGCTGCTTCGGAGTCCTATAATGTACCATTCTCTGAATGGGAACTGCGAAGTGCGCTTGCACTGTGCAGGGATACGGCTCCTGGACCGGATAACATACATAATCAAATGTTAAAACATCTGTGCGAATCCAGTATGAAAGAACTGTTGATCCTCTTCAATCGTATATGGATTGAAGGGGAGTTTCCATCTCAATGGCGAGAGGGGATCGTGATACCGATTCCTAAGGCTGGAAAGGATCCCAAGTTTGTAAGCAGCTATAGGCCCATTTGTTTGACAAATGGCCTATGTAAGCTGCTCGAAAAGATGGTGAACCGTCGACTGGTGTGGTTCTTGGAGGATAAAGGTCTCCTGTCTGAGTACCAATGTGGATTTCGCTCTCATAGGTCCACCACTGACCATCTGGTGCGACTTGAGAGCGCCATACAGGAGGCTTTTTTCCGGAAGCAGCACCTAGTCACGGTTTTCTTTGACCTGGAGAAAGCCTACGACACCACATGGCGCTACGGGATCCTTTCCACCCTTCACAAGTGGGGACTCCGTGGTAACTTACCGACTTTCATTGCGAATTTCATGTCCGTCCGACTCTTCCGTGTAAGGGTCGGTAGGACATTATCGCAGTACTATACCCAAGAAAATGGAGTTCCTCAGGGTTCAGTGCTGAGTGTCACCTTGTTCGCGATTGCCATTAATGGCATTGTTGCCGCCGCCGGGTCCGCGGTAGTTCCATCGCTGTATGTAGACGATTTAGCCCTGCATTACAGCTCTGGAAGTATGGCAGTCGTGGAACGGCAATTGCAGCTAGCCATCAACCGGGTCGACAGGTGGGCTCACGACCGGGGTTTTCGTTTTTCAGCAGCGAAAACCTCCGTCGTCCATTTTTGTCGGCTACGGAGGCTACATTTACACCCTGAACTACATCTCAGGGATGCTGCGTTGCCGTTGGTTGACACTTATCGCTTCCTGGGGCTCCATTTTGACAGCAAGTTAACGTGGCAGCACCATATACGGCAATTGAAAATGACATGTCTCAGGAAACTGAACATGCTCAGGTTTCTTAGTGGCACTACGTGGGGGGCTGACCGTGCGGTGCTGCTACGGTTCTACCAAGCCCTCGTCCTGTCCCGGCTAGACTATGGTTCTGCGGCATACGGTTCAGCAAGGCCGGCAACCTTGAAAATGCTGGACAGTATCCACCATAGTGGCGTTAGGCTGGCTACCGGTGCCTTCCGGACCAGCCCGATACCCAGCCTACTCGCCGAATCGGGTGTTCCACCTTTAAATTATAGACGCCAACATATGCTGTTAGCATATGCTGCCAATGTGCGTCAAATGCCGCAACACCCGACCTATCAAGCTCTCTTCGGTACCCAAAACCACCAGGGGTACGCCAACCGGCCTCGTGCCACTCGGCCGGTTGGTATTAGACTTGATAGCTCGTGTACCGAAATAGGAGTGGCTGTAGGTCCCTGTATGATCCGGACATCTAGCGAGGTGCCTCCGTGGCAAGTCCCGCGTCCGGAAATTCGGTTAGATCTGCACCGAGGTCCTAAGGTGAACACGGATGCCTCCGTTTACCGGAGGCAGTTCCACAGCATAGTTCACCAATTTCCGGACGCTGGCATTCTATTGTTTTGGATCCCTTATTTGGGGGTGGATCTAAAAGGGAGAGTTGCTGTACTAATTTATGAGGTTGTGCCTAAAGAAGGGTAGCTCCCCTTGACAGGGCAAGCTGACCAGTGTAGTGTGTTGTGGTGTGCTAGGAACTAGGGGGCGTTCCTATAAATAATGTGGTAGTGTTTGAGGGGATGGGACCCACTGCAAAGGGTCGCTGTACTAGTCGCTCAGCTGACTGCTTGTTATGTAATCGACTCTGCTCGTATCAGCCGGGTGGCACGCGCTGCTTGCTGGCAGCCGGCTCGAGAAACACAAAGATACCTGAGTTAGCGCTAATGGCTTACCGTCTGTCACGTCTTTACGTGACGGGAATAAGGAAGGGCGTTGGGATGTAAAGAGGCGTATAACAGTAATGCTAGTGTAGAGTGTGGACCAAGTGTTTTATTGGTCTGTGATATTCTTTGTGTGAGTCCCTTGTAGGGAATGAAATTATGTTTATAATGTGATACAAGTTGTGGGTTGCAGGTTACATAAATAGGAACTCTGAACACGATTGACTGACTCACCTCGGTTGACACCAGCGTAGCTTCGGCCGTCTTGATGGAGCACTGACAATGGAGAGAGAGTTTGACCTCATTAGGACGTCTTCTTATACCTTCTGACGCCCTCCTGTCAGCAATGTATTGGCCCAGTTAGTACTATGTCGCTGAGTGTAATGATTACGTAAGGCTTGAGCTGCTTTATGGAGTAGCAAGCTGTCCTTACAGTATTAATGGATGTTGCCCCGGCTTTCCAAGGGTTGCCATTTTAGGGGATTTAGCCAGATGTTGGGGGGATGGTCTCCAAGGGGTGCATACCCCTGGGATGCTGTACACTATACACGGATGGTTCGAAGGTGGACGAGAAGGTGGGTTGTGCTTACGTTATTGATGGTGCAAATACCAAGATCTCTTTGCCTGAGGCCTGTAGTGTGTTTACTGCGGAGCTCGTTGCCATCTATGAAGCTCTGCAGTTTGCACTACAGGATGCTCGAATCCACTTTCTCGTGTGTACCGACTCTTTGAGTTCGTTGCAGTCAATTGCTACATGTTTCCCGCAACACCCCCTAGTGCAGCGAATCCACGACCTACTAGCCGGGCTGTGCCACGCTGACACTCGAATCACCTTTCTGTGGCTTCCAAGCCACATGGGAATTGCGGGAAATGAGTTAGCAGATCAAGCTGCAAAAGAGGCGGTATCACTACCACCTCGACCAATGGAGGTACCCGCTAGAGATATTCGCTCTCAGTTACGCCTACAAGTTCTGGCTTTTTGGGAGAGTCAGTGGCTAGCTGACCCACTGCCCAGTAAACTGAGAGCGATCAAGGGAACTACTCGCGTTTGGCGGAGCTCCTTCCGGGCCCGGAGAGAGTCCGTCATTTTGTGTAGGCTAAGGATAGGTCATACAAGATCCACCCACTCGTACCTAATGAGAAGGGAAGACCCCCCACTTTGTACCTGTGGAGCCGTTTTCACCGTGGCCCACATTTTCACCGAGTGTGTGGATCTTGCTGACTTACGAAGAAACCTTGGTTTGCAGACGACACTCAAACTTATATTAGCCGATGACGCGGTGGCTGCTGATCGCGTTATCCGCTTTATAAGTGAGAGTGGGTTAGGGCCAGCAATCTAAATTTTCCAGTGAACTTTGACTCAACGACTTGTTCGTTTTTGAATGATAATGTTTTGTTTTTTCCGTAATTTTTGTTTATGTTTATAATTTTTTTTTTTTTTTATTTAATTGTTTGTTTTTGTTTTATTAATTTTTGGTCTTTTTAAATTTAGATGTCCACCTCAAAATTTTAAATTCAATTCAAAATTTGTATTCTTTAATCTGTGTTAAGAGGGGCAGATGACCTCGTAGTTCCGCCCCTTAAAACAACAATAACTAACTAACTAACTAACTGGAAGCTATTGCAGTTCGCGTGTCCTTGCCTGCTATGACAACTGTTTGTAACGTGTACCTTCCACCGAACCAGCCCTTTGATATTAATGACGTCTTTGATCTTGTTGATCAACTTCCAGTCCCTTTCCTAATCGTGGGTGATTTCAACGCTCAGCACCCCCAATGGGGATCACCATCTTCCTGCCCCAGAGGAAGGTACGTGGAGGGCTTAATTCAAGGGTTGGATTTATCTCTATTAAATACAGGGGAAGCTACACATTTTAGCTTAGCGCACGGCACTTACTCACACATTGACTTGAGTGTGTGTAGCCGTGCGCTGGTCCCCCTATTTGGTTGGTATGTACACGACGACCTCTGTGACAGTGACCATTTCCCGATCGTTCTTACCCTTCTGAACCAGACGCCCGTGGAGTTCCCCAGTCGTTGGGTCCTTAAGCGGGCAAATTGGCCCTCGTTTCAAGAACGAGCTGTGTTCGTTGATCTTGGTTGCAGGTGCGTCGATGATGAGTCTTGCTGCCGCCGAAGAGTCCATTCCATCCTTTTCTGGGACTCCTCGTCGCAATCTCGTCCCTTGGTGGACAGAGGATATTGCAGCGGCAGTAAGAGACCGTCGTCGATCTCATAAGCACTACCGTCGGCGTCCAACCATGGCCAATTTGGTGGCGTTTAAGAAATTTCGTACCAAGCCACGGATTCTTATTCGCCAGAGTAAGAAACAATCCTGGGAACGGTATGTGTCTTCTATTACGGCACATACCCCCTCCTCTCAAGTGTGGACTAAACTAAGACGCATTTTGGGAATTCAGATATCTTCTACTGTACGGGGAATTTCCATTGATAATGAATTGGTTACAGATCCTTATCGCGTTGCAAACCATCTCGCCTCGTATTTTGCGGATATATCCGGTTCCGATAACTATGACCCTGCCTTCGTGGCCCTGAAGCGCGAAGCGGAACGTTTCCATCTTAGTTTTGCTTCCCGCGCTTCGGAGGAGTACATCGTGCCCTTCACGGAGTGGGAACCTCGCGGAGCGCTGGCGCTCTGCAGGGACACGTCTCCTGGCCCGGATAATATTCACACCCAGATGCTTAAACACCTTAACGATGAGAGCATTCGTTATTTGCTCAGGGTGTTTAATCGTATCTGGTTGGAAGGTGTGTTTCCAGCGCAATGGCAGGAAGGTATCATTATACCTATCCTGAAACCCGATAAGGATCCCAAATTGACAGGGAGTTACAGTCCTATTTGTCTCACTAACGGTCTGTGCAAGCTCTTTGAGAGGTTGGTCAATCGGCGCCTAGTGTGGGTCCTGGAGAAGCGGGGACTCCTGTCTGAAACCAGTGTGGTTTCAGGGCGTCTCGGTGTACCAACGACCATCTGGTACGCCTGGAGACCGCCATACAGGACGCTTTTCTCCGGAGACAGCACCTAGTCGCTGTTTTCTTTGACCTCGAGAAAGCCTATGACACCACTTGGCGTTACGGCATCCTCTCTACCCTGCATCAATGGAAATTCCGAGGTAACTTGCCGGTTTTTATTGCGAATTTTCTGTCCCTTCGCCTGTTCCGTGTCCGAATAGGGGGGGGCATATTCGCAATATCATATACAGGAAAACGGAGTCCCACAGGGATCGGTGCTTAGCGTAACATTATTTGCGATTGCCATAAACGGTATAGTCGCTGCTGCTGGTCCAGCAGTGGTACCGTCGCTATATGTAGACGACTTCGCTCTACATTATAGTTCGCAAAATATGGCGGTCGCTGAACGACAGCTACAACAAGCTATTCGGAGAGTGGAACGCTGGACACTGGAGCATGGCTTTCGATTCTCAACCGCTAAGTCCTCGGTTGTCCATTTCTGCCGAAAGCGCACCCTCCATCCAGATCCTGAGCTTTATCTGGGCAATGTAGCTTTGCCTGTTGTTGCTGCGTGCCGGTTCCTTGGGCTCCTTTTCGATCAGAAATTGACGTGGGAACCACACGTGCGGTGTTTGAAAACTGCCTGCGCTAAGAAACTCAACATGTTGCGGTTTCTTAGTGGAACATCATGGGGGGCGGACCGCGCGGTGCTCCTGCGTTTTTACAAGTCACTGATTTTATCTAGGTTAGATTATGGCAGTGTAGCATATGGTTCGGCCCGTAAGTCAGTGCTTGTTAAACTGGATAGTGTCCACCACGGCGGTGTGAGGCTGGCGACGGGTGCCTTTCGGACAAGCCCAGTCGTCAGCTTGCTCGCCGAGGCTGGCGTACCTCCTTTACACCTGAGGCGCCAACAAGTACTGCTGACCTATGCTGCAACTATTCGACAGATGCCACTTCATCCAAGCTATCCATGTTTGTTTTACAATCCGAATCGCCGGCTGTATGATGTGCTCGCCCGAGCCACTCGGCCGGCGGGGATTCGCTTGGCTGACTTATACCGTCAGTTCCGATTTCCTTCCGTCTCCTGTATCGTCAAAGTACCTAGCAAGGCCCCTCCGTGGATGGTCTCTCGCCCTGATATCATCCTGGATCTGCACACCGGCCCCAAGTCGGACACGGACTCCTCCATCCATCGGAGGCTGTTCCAGTCCGTGGTGACACGGTATCCGGGATCAGGGCTTGTATTCACGGACGGTTCGAGGGTAAACCAGAAAGTAGGCTGTGCATTTGTGGTTGAGGATCGTCGGTTTCTCTTTTCACTTCCCGAGGCCTGTAGCGTGTACACTGCGGAGCTCTATGCCATCTTAGAGGCTCTGCGGTACACGTTATCAGACGATGACCAGCACTTTCTTGTGTGTACTGACTCTCTGAGTGCGCTGCAGGCGATCGATGTGTGTTTACCGAAGCACCCGTTGGTCCAGCGTGTGCACGACCAGCTCGTCAGTTCGCGTAACGCTGGAACCGGGGTGACCTTTGTGTGGCTTCCTAGCCACATGGGTATTGCGGGAAACGAGCTTGCTGATCAGGCGGCGAGAGAGGCAGTTGCACTGCCCTCGCTACCATATAAGGTGCCTGCTAGTGATGTGCGCTCTCAGTTGCGACATTCGATCCTGTCGCATTGGGAGGAGGCATGACGTGCCACGCCTCCACCCAACAAACTGAGAGGCATCAAGGAGACAACGAAGGTGTGGAAATCTTCCTTCCGATCTCTCCGGAAGGAAGCTGTGGTACTCTGTCGACTCCGGATCGGCCATGGGATTGCTACGCACTCCCACTTGCTAAAGAGAGAAGATCCTCTTGTGTGTACTTGCGGCGCCCACCTAACCGTGGCACACCTTCTCTTGGAGTGTGTGGATCTGGCCGATCTGCGAGGGACTCTTAAACTGCCTAATACCCTCTCCCTTATTCTCCGTGATGACGGGCCGTCAGCTGACCTCGTCATCCGGTTCATGAGGGAGAGTGGTTACTTTTTTAAGTTTTAATGTGTAGTTACGACTTTTAATTCTGGTTAAATCTGTTTTATGATTTTTATTGTGTTATGTATTGTATTGTTCACTATGCCTTATTTGTTTTATCCTTTTTTTACCATCCGCCTTTTATTCTTTTTATTCAAATAAGTCATAATTTTTGGGGCTCACTGTCTGTTTTATAAACACCATTTTCGCTTCATCCATGGCAGTGAGTTGTTTTTTATCTACATCCTTTCATTTCACGACATTTCATTTCATTAGGGGCCGATAACCTCGATGTTAGGCCCCTTAAAACAACAATTATCATCATCATCATCAAGCTGGTAAAGAGTATTTTGTTTTCTCGCCACATAGAAGGTGTCTATGGTGAGCTTGAGAAAGTACAAAAGATGAGGAACGGTAGCTTGTTGCTCAAGACTAGGACTGGTGAGCAAGTTGAACGACTTTTGAAATGTGACCACTTTGGCGATATTCCCGTCAAAGTGGAAAAGCACACGTCCCTGAATCTGGTCCGAGGAGTTATTTTCCACCGGGACCTGATTCTGAACACTGACGAGGAGCCCAAGAAGGTTATGCGGCACCGTCACGTGGCTGATGTCCGGCGCATTACGCGCAAGGTCAATGGTCACATCGTGGATACTGGTGCTTTCATTATTTCCTTTGAGCTTTCGGTGCTCCCAGAGAAAGTCAAGGTTACAAGTTACCGTTGTGACGTACGGCTTTAAATTCCTCCACCAATGAGGTGTTATAAGTGCCAGAAGTTCGGACATATGTTATCCCGATGCTCGAGCCCCGACATCTGTGGATCATGCGGTAAGGTACCACACGAAGCGGAAGAGTGCACAACACCTTATCAGTGCACTAATTGCCCTGGATTTCATTCTCCTCGGGACAGGAACTGCCCTGTCTTCCTGAGTGAGAAGAAAATCCAGGAATCAAAACCCTGGATGGTCTCACCTACCAGGAAGCCCGTAAGAAGTACCATACCACGATTTCGCCTTCTCCAACGATTGATTATAGAGCCATAATACCAAATTTGGTCCCGGCGACCTCATCTTTTGTACCAGCTGTGAAACCTTCAACTGAGTTATCTGTTACGAAGCCAGCACCTATGATACTACGGAAAGCCCGAAGGTGACTTCTACTCCACCTTCGGCCAGCAGGGGAGGAATTTGAAGACTTACTCCCCACTCGGTAGGAAGTCGAAGACTTTCTCCCCACCCAAACGGTCGGCGAAAGCCGCGCCGAAGCCGGCGGAGGCGGCATCGTCGACTAGGGTCAGGAATTCGGCTCCTGACCCGTCTATATATCTTAAAGAGGCGGGTAAGGGTAAGAAGGGACCCCGCACTACGCATTCCCTTTCTCCCAAAAAAGGGAAGCCATCCGCGCCAACACCTGCGGATGCTTCTGCGCCTGGGGACGTTTCGGTCCCCAGATCTGCGCGCTCCCCACGGAGATCCCCCCGCCGCCGAATTGGTTCTATGAAATCTTCCACCGAGTCGATTCACTCCATGACCTCGCCTGAGGACATGGAGATTATAGTCGACGTAGTGGCTGTCGATCCTCCAGAGTCAAAGTTGGAGTAGCTTGCTGCTCCACGTTATTCCCTAAGTTCACACAATGACACTGTTACAGTGGAATTGTAACAGTTATGACAGGCATTTGACAGAACTCCGTCAGCTTATTGCCCAATACGCAGCGAGTATAGTCTGCCTACAGGAAACAAACCTCAGACCTGATCACGAGACTGTTCTGAGAGGTTTCCGACTATACTCTAAAGAGCGACAAGACGCCGCTCGGGTTTCGGGGGGCGTTTGTACCTTCGTTCGCTCTGACTGCTATAGTGAGGAGTTTCCACTCGCCACTCCTCTGGAAGCTATTGCAGTTCGCGTGTCCTTGCCTGCTATGACAATTGTTTGTAACGTGTACCTTCCACCGAACCAGACCCCTGATATTAATGACGTCTTTGATCTTGTTGATCAACTTCCAGTCCCTTTCCTAATCGTGGGTGATTTCAACTCTCATCACCCCCAATGGGGATCACCATATTCCTGCCCCAGAGGAAGGGACGTGGAGGCCTTAATTCAAGGGTTGGATTTATCTCTATTAAATACAGGGGAAGCTACACATTTTAACGTAGCGCACGTCACGAACTCACACATTGACTTGAGTGTGTGTAGCCGTGCGCTGGTCCCCCTATTTGGTTGGTATGTACACGACGACCTCTGTGACAGTGACCATTTCCCGATCGTTCTTACCCTTCTGACCCAGACGCCCGTGGAATTCCCCATTCGTTGGGTTCTTAAGCGGTCAAATTGGCCCTCGTTTCAAGAACGAGCTGTGTTCGTTGATCTTGGTTGCCGGAGCGTCGATGACGAGGTACAGCACATCACCGATGTGCTTCTTGCTGCCGTCGAAGAGTCCATCCCATCCTTTTCTGGGACTCCTCGTCGCAAACTCGTCCCTTGGTGGACAGAGGATATTGCAGCGGCAATAAGAGACCGTCGTCGAGCTCACAAGCACTACCGTTGGCGTCCAACCATGGCCAATTTGGTGGCGTTTAAGAAATTTCGTGCCAAGGCACGGATTATGATTCGCCAGAGTAAGAAACAATCCTGGGAACGGTATGTGTCTTCTATTACGGCACATACCCCCTCCTCTCAGGTGTGGACTAAACTAGGACGCATTTCGGGAATTCAGACATCTTCTACTGTACGGGGAATTTCCATTGCTAATGAACTGGTTACAGATCCTTATCGCGTTGCAAACCATCTCGCCTCGTATTTTGCGGATATATCCGGTTCCGATAACTATGACCCTGCCTTCGTGGCCCTGAAGCGCGAAGCGGAACGTTTCCATCTTAGTTTTGCTTCCCGCGCTTCGGAGGAGTACAACGTGCCCTTTACGGAGTGGGAACTCCGCGGATCGCTGGCGCTCTGCAGGGACACGTCTCCTGGCCCGGATAATATTCACAACCAGATGCTTAAACACCTTAACGATGAGAGCATTCGCTATTTGCTCAGGATGTTTAATCGTATCTGGTTGGAAGGTGTGTTTCCAGCGCAATGGCAGGAAGGTATCATTATACCTATCCTGAGGCCCGATAAGGATCCCAAATTGACAGGGAGTTACAGACCTATTTGTCTCACTAACGGTTTGTGCAAGCTCTCTGAGAGGATGGTCAATCGGCGCCTGGTGTGGGTCTTGGAGAAACGGGGACTCCTGTCTGAATACCAGTGTGGTTTCAGGGCGTCACGGTGTACCAACGACCATCTGGTACGCCTGGAGACTGCCATACAGGACGCTTTTCTCCGGAGACAGCACCTAGTCGCTGTTTTCTTTGACCTCGAGAAAGCCTATGACACCACTTGGCGTTACGGCATCCTCTCTACCCTGCATCAATGGAAATTCCGAGTTAACTTGCCGGTTTTTATTGCGAATTTTCTGTCCCTTCGCCTGTTCCGTGTCCGAATAGGGGGAACATATTCGCAGTATCATATACAGGAAAACGGAGTCCCACAGGGATCGGTGCTTAGCGTCACATTATTTGCGATTGCCATAAACGGTATAGTCGCTGCTGCTGGTCCAGCAGTGGTACCGTCGCTATATGTAGACGACTTCGCTCTACATTATAGTGCGCAAAATATGGCGGTCGCTGAACGACAGCTACAACAAGCTATTCGGAGATTGGAACGCTGGACACTGGAGCATGGCTTTTGATTCTCAACCGCTAAGTCCTCGGTTGTCCATTTCTGCCGAAAGCGCACCCTCCATCCAGATCCTGAGCTTTATCTGGGCAATGTAGCTTTGCCTGTTGTTGCTGCGTACCGGTTCCTTGGGCTCCTTTTCGATCAGAAATTGACGTGGGAACCACACGTGCGGTGTTTGAAAACTGCCTGCGCTAAGAAACTCAACATGTTGCGGTTTCTTAGCGGCACATCATGGGGGGCGGACCGCGCGGTGCTCCTGCGTTTTTATAAGTCACTGATTTTATCTAGGTTAGATTATGGCAGTGTAGCATATGGTTCGGCCCGTAAGTCAGTGCTTGTTAAACTGGACAGTGTCCACCACGGCGGTGTGAGGCTGGCGACGGGTGCCTTTCGGACAAGCCCAGTCGTCAGCTTGCTCGCCGAGGCTGGCGTACCTCCTTTACACCTGAGGCGCCAACAAGTACTGCTGACCTATGCTGCAACTATTCGACAGATGCCACTTCATCCAAGCTATCCATGTTTGTTTTATAATCCGAATCGCCGGCTGTATGATGTGCTCGCCCGGGCCACTCGGCCGGCGGGGATTCGCTTGGATGACTTATACCGTCAATTCCGATTTCCTTCTGTCTCCTGTATCGTCCGAGTACCTAGCAAGGCCCCTCCGTGGATGGTCTCTCGCCCTGCTATCTTCCTGGTTCTGCACACCGGCCCCAAGTCGGACACGGACTCCTCCGTCCATCGGAGGCTGTTCCAGTCCGTGGTGACACGGTATCCGGGATCAGGGCTTGTATTCACGGACGGTTCGAGGGTAAACGAGAAAGTAGGCTGTGCATTTGTGGTTGAGGATCGTCGGTTTCTCTTTTCTCTTCCCGAGGCCTGTGGCGTGTACACTGCGGAGCTCTATGCCATCTTAGAGGCTCTGCGGTACACGTTATCAGACGATCACCAGCACTTTCTTGTGTGTACTGACTCTCTGAGTGCGCTGCAAGCGATCGATGTGTGTTTCCCGAAGCACCCGTTGGTCCAGCGTGTGCACGACCAGCTCGTCAGTTCGCGTAACGCTGGAACCGGGGTGACCTTTGTGTGGCTTCCTAGCCACATGGGTATTGCGGGAAACGAGCTTGCTGATCAGGCGGCGAGAGAGGCAGTCGCACTGCCCTCGCTACCGTATAAGGTGCCCGCTAGTGATGTGCGCTCTCGGTTGCGACATTCGATTCTGTCGCATTGGGAGGAGGCATGGCGTGCCGCGCCTCCACCCAACAAACTGAGAGGCATCAAGGAGACAACGAAGGTGTGGAAATCTTCCTTCCGATCTCTCCGGAAGGAAGCTGTGGTACTCTGTCGACTCCGGATCGGTCATGGGATTGCTACGCACTCCCACTTGCTGAAGAGAGAAGATCCCCCTGTGTGTCCTTGCGGCGCCCACCTAACCGTGGCACATCTTCTCTTGGAGTGTGTGGATCTGGCCGATCTGCGAGGGACTCTTAAACTGCCTAATACCCTCTCCCTTATTCTCCGTGATGACGGGCCGTCAGTAGACCTCGTCATCCGGTTCATGAGGGAGAGTGGTTACTTTTTCAAGTTTTAATGTCAGTTAAGACTTTTCATTCAGGCTAAGTATGTTTTTTATTACGTTCATCTATTTTATTGTTTACTATGCCTTATTTGTTTTATTGTTTTTACCACCCCCTTTTACTCTTTTTATTCAAATAAGCCATAATTGTTGGGGCTCACTGTCTGTTTTATAAACACCATTTTCGTTTCATCCAGGACAGTGAGCTGTTTATCTTCATCCTTTCATTTCACGCCATTTCATTCCATTAGGGGCTGATAACCTCGATTTTAGGCCCCTTGAAACAACAATTATCATCATCATCACAATCTCGCCCCCATATTGGAAACAGCTCACCGTAAGCTCCTCCCTCCGTTGCATACGTCAATAGTTTCCATTTCATCATTATCTTGACTATCACCCTAAGCGTTAGGGGCCGATAACCTAGATGTTAGGCCCTTAGAACAACTCTCCCAGGGGCTCACATCTAGTGGGACGTGGGTTGGCGACCACGGGGTCCCGGCTGAGTCCGGCATTGCTTCCACTTACTTGTCTTCTTTCCTGTCGACGTCACTTGGTCAAGTCTTGTTTTCTTCCGACCCCGACGGTATTAGGGTATCCGAGGCCTAGGGAGTCTCTTCCTTTCCCGCCTTTATTGACCCTTGTCTCATCTTTTCTGATTCCCTCCTACGAGGGGCCATCCTTCTTTTTCTTTTCATGTTATCTCCTACCTTCTGCTCAAGGCCCTCAAGGAGGCCGGGTGTATGTAGCCACACCACTTTTGGTGCACCCTAGATAATGCTACACCCTCAAAGGCTCAGGGCTGGCGAGTTCGGGAGTTGGCGACCCCGAGGAATTCCTGAGCTGGGTCCGTTTTCCCTTTTGTCCCTTACCTTTGGGGCGGACCCTCTCCTCTCTCTCCTCTCCTCTCCTCTTTTCATTATATTTCCTTTTCTCTTTAAGATTCCCGCACATTTTGTAGGTATTCTTAATCTACGTTGCATTTTGTAAGTTTTTTCAATCTAAATTGCATTTTGTGAGTGTGTTTCAACCTCACTTGCATTTTGTAAGGATTGCCTATCAAAATTGCTTTTTAGTAAGTCTTTCAATATAGGGGGGTCTTTTTGTGAGTATTTTGAATTTCAATTGCATTTTGTATTTTCAACCTACCCCGCTTTGTTCTAGTTAACCCCTCATGGGCTCACATCTAGTGGGACGTGGGTTGGCGACTACGGGACCCCAGCTGAGTCCGGCATTGCTTCCTCTTACTTGTGCCGGGCTCCTCTCAGTCTTCTTTCCTGTCGTCCCCCAGGGGCCCACTTCTAGTGGGCGGCGGGTTGGCTACCACGGGGCCCCAGCTGAGTCCGGCATTGCTTCCACTTACTTGTGCCGGGCTCCTCTCTGTCTTCTTTCCTGTCGACCTCCCTTGGTCAACTCTTGTTCTCTTCCGACCCCGACGGTATTAGGGTATCCGAGGCCTCGGGAGTCTCTTCCTTTCCCGCCTTAATTGGCCCTTGTCTCATCTTTTCTGATACCCTCCTTCTGCGAGGGGTCAGCCTTCTTTTCTTTTCCTTTTACCTTCTGCCTTGTGCACAAGGCCCTTAAGGAGGCCGGGTGTATGTAGCCCCACCACTTCTGGTGCACCCTAGATAATGCTACACCCTCAGGGACTCACGGCTGGTGAGTTCGGGAGTTGGCGACCCCGAGGGATTCCTGAGCTGTGTCCGTTTTCCTCTTTTGTCCCTTACCTTTGGGGCGGACTCTCTTCTCTCTCCGCTCCCCTCTCCTCACCAATCCTCTCCTCTTTTCCTTATATTTCCTGTTCTCTTTCAGATTCCCGCACTGTTTTTGTTACTTGGTTCGCCGTGTATCTAAATTCCCTTTTAGCGATTTCTTTTGTAGGTATTTTTAATCTACGTTGCATTTCGTAAGTCTTTTCGATCTAGATTGCATTTTGTGAGTGTTTTTCAATCTCAATTGCCTTTTGTAAGGATTGACAATCTAAATTGCTTTTTAGCAAGTCTTTCAATATCCGGGTCGGGGCTTTTGTGAGTTTTTTGAATTTCAATTGCATTTTGTATTTTACTCCTACCCCGCTTTGTTCAAGTAGTTAAGTCTCAATTGCAATTTTGTGGGTATTTTGAATCTCCATTACATTTTGTGTGTATTTTCAATCTCATTTGCATTTTGTAAGTATTTTGATTTCATTTGCATTTTGTAGGTATTTCGACTGTACGTTGTATTTTGGACTTAACCTACATTTTGTGCGTATTTTTCAATCTATTCCTTTTGTGAGTATTTTCGTTCGAAATTACCTTATGTACGTATTACCGCTCTCCATTTGGTGAGTAGTTTCAATCTGAGTTCCTTTTTGTAAGTATTTTCCCTGCTACATAAGGCATAGTTGTTGGGGCTCACTGTCTATTTTATCTAAACAATTTTCTTTTCATCCATAGCAGTGAGCTGTTTTTTATCTTCAACCTTTCATTTCACGCCATTTCATTCATCAGGGGCCGATAACCTCGATGTTAGGCCCCTTAAATCAACAATTATCATCATCATCATTATGAATATTTTCGTTCAGTGAATCTAGTTGTTTTTGTTCTTCTTCGGTGTTCCTTCCCCAGACCACAATATCATCTGCAAATAACAGTAACTTCATTTCTTTTTGTCCATATGCTTCCTTTGTTTCCTTTACAATTTCATCTATCACCATTATGAACAAGAGAGGTGACAGCACACTCCCCTGTCTTAGTCCAGTCTTGTTCCTAAAGCAATCTGTCTTTCCAACTGGGGGTCAGTACCCTGCTAACACAGTTGTTGTACATTGCTTGCACCATTTCCAACATTTCTCTTCCCAGTCTCTTCTTAACCATGGTTTCCCATACCTTCTCTCTGGGGACACTATCTTATGCCTTTTCTAGATCTATGAAAGTCATGATTAAATCCTCTCCATATTCCCAGTTCTTTTCCATCACCTGCCTCAAGCTAAAGATTGGGTCCACTGTGGATCTTCCACTCCTGAAGCCATACTGTTCCTGTTGCAACTCTCCTTCCACCTTTCTTCTCATTCTTCTTTCGAATATCCTTTCCAGTATTTTTACTATCTGTGATAAGAGGGTGATCCCTCTATAGTTATCACACACCTTCTTGTCACCCTTCTTAAACACTGGTATTATTAGCCCTTTCTCCCAGTCTTCTGGTACACATTTCCGTTTCCACACACACTTTAGCAGTCGATACAACCATTGTATACCAACAGGTCTAGCAGCCTTTATCATTTCTACACTGATTTCTTCCACCCCTGTTGCTTTTCCCATCTTCATTTTCTGTACTGCTAATTCCACCTCCAGCATTGTTATATCATCTTCTGTTATAGAGTCATCAGGTTGTGTCACTTCCATCTCACCCGTACAATTGCTCACATTCAATAGCTTATCGAAATACTCTTTCCATCGTCCCTTTATCTCTTCTGGGTGTGTTAACAACTCTCCATCTTCCTTTTTCACCAGCTTTGTGGTAACCCTTTCTTTCCTCTTACTTCTTAGAAGCCCATACAGCATCCGTTTACTGCCACTTACATCTGTTTCCATTCTTCGTGTAAATTCTTCCCAACTTTTCTTCTTTTCTTCTCCTACCACTTTCTTACACCTCCAAACACCCAGATCATTAGGGGCCGATAACCTCGATGTTAGGCCCCTTAAAACAACAATTATCATCATCATCATCATCATCTTACACCTCCGTTTGCTGTCGTGATACTTCCTTTTGCTTTCTTCTTTTTGATCTCGGTTCCATTCTTTCCATGCAGACTTCTTTTCTTTCACTGCTTTCCTCACTTCCTCATTCCACCACGGTGTCTCCTTCTCTTTCACTCTTGTTGACGTCCTTCCACAAGCACTCTCTGCTGCACCAACAAATGCCTTTTTAAAGTGGGACCATTCCTCTTCTATGTTTTCCACTTCAGTAACTGGGATTTGTTGCTTCAATCTCTCCTGAAAATCTTCCTGTACAGTTTTGGCTTTCAATTTCCATACTTTTATTTTACTTTCTCTGATCTCCTTTAGGTTTTCCAATTTCTCCCATCTAAATTTTGCCACCACTGCTCTATGGTCCCCATCAATTGCTTCTCCTGGTAAAGCTGTCACATCTATCAGCTTTCTGCGATTAGTCCTTTCCACCAGAAAGTAGTCAATTACTGATTTTGTTCTTCTATCGCCCCAACCATATCTCGTATTTTTCCTGCTGTTTTTCTTCCGAAACCATGAATTACCCACTATCAGTCCATTCCTTTAACAAAAGTTTACAAGTTCCTCTCCTTCCCGGTTCTTTTTCCCATGTCCAATGACTTGTTCCTTTCCTTGTCTCTCGTTTCCGACTTGTGCATTCATATCTCCCATGATCACCACTTCTACATCTGAAATTACTCTTTCTACATCCTCCAGGAATACTTCAATATCTTCTTCTCTGTTTCCAGTCTGTGGTGCATAAACTTGTATGAAGTCCATCACGTCATTTTTCATCTTCATTCTAATTTTCATTATTCTGTCACTCGCACACTCGACCACTTCAACATACTCCTCCAGTTGTTTCGAGGTGCCCCCAGGGGCTCACATCTAGTGGGAAGTGGGTTGGCGACCACGGGGCCCCAGCTGTGTCCGGCATTGCTTCCACTTACTTGTGCCGTGCTCCTCTCTTTGTTCTTTCCTGTCGACCTCACTTGGTCAACTCTTGTTCTCTTCCGACCCCGACGGTATTAGGGTATCCGAGGCCTAGGGAGTCTCTTCCTTTCCCGCCTTAATTGGCCCTTGTCTCATCTTTTCTGATTCCCTCCTTCTGCGAGGGGTCAGCCTTTTTCTTTTCATGTTATCTCCTGCCTTCTGCTTAAGGCCCTCAAGGAGGCCGGGTGTTTGTAACCCCACCACTTTTGGTGCACCCTACATAATGCTACACCCTCAGGGGTTCACGGCTGGTGAGTTCGGGAGTTGGCGACCCCGAGGGATTCCTCAGCTGGGTCCGTTTTCCCTTTTTGTCCCCCCCCCCCTGCCCCCAGGGGCTCACATCTTGTGGGCGTGGGTTGGCGACCACGGGGCCCCAGCTGAGTCCGGCATTGCTTCCACTTACTTGTGCCGGGCTCCTCTCTGTCTTCTTTCCTGTCGACCTCACTTGGTCAACTCTTGTTCTCTTCCGACCCCGACGGTATTAGGGTATCCGAGGCCTAGGGAGTCACTTCCTTTCCCGCCTTATTTGGCCCTTGTCTCATCTTTTCTGATTCCCTCCTTCTGCGAGGGGTCAGCCTTCTTTTTCTTTTCATGTTATCTCCTACCTTCTGCTTAAGGCCCTCAAGGAAGCCGGTTGTATGTAGCCCCACGAATTTTGGTGCACCCTAGATAATGCTACACCCTCAGGGGCTCACGGCTGCTGAGTTCGGGAGTTGGCGACCCCGAGGGATTCCTGAGCTGGGTCCGTTTTCCCTTTTTGTCCCTTACCTTTGGGGCGGACCCTCTCCTCTTTCACTTTCCTATCTGCCTTTCATGGCTCTCCTTCCTTCCAAGTCCCTCAATCCGCCTTCTTCGAGGGTTGAGGGCATTTCTTTTCCTCCTGTCCTTTATTTGCCTTATTCTCCTTTAGTTTTCCATTACTTCTTCTAGTATGTACGTTAGTAGTTAGTTTTAGTTTTAAGTTCGCTTTTCATTTTCATCTTCACGATCACCCAAACCATCAGGGGCCGATAACCTAGATGTTAGGCCCCTTAAAACAACAATTATCATCATCATCATCTCACAGTTCCCCCAGTACCAAAAGAACTGCGCGTCGCCTGCAGGGTACGCCCTAACCTTTTCCGAATCATTCGAAGTGCCATTTCCATTTTAGGCTATTATTACGATGGGGTCGCCACTCCCAAAGGCATTTTATGAAGCTACTGCCAGCTATTATACAGGCCGCCCCTAACATGGGAAACAAACAACAATTATCATCATCATCAACAAGTTATTACACAAAGGCTACACCCGGCTAAGTATATAAAACCTTAACACCTATCTAAGTGTTCAAAGCTACTTGACCACAATTTGGCAAACGCTATTAACATGAACAACAATATTGCTAGCCACTTGCAGTCAGACTGCTCTGCTATAGACAGTCTGCGAGTATGCTTGACATTGTATTTGAACAATAGTGTAATAATTAACCTGACTACTTATTGTGAGACAAGAAAAGACTTAATGTTTTGTTCCAATTACCAATCAAATCACGCAGTGATCTTATTCCAGATCACAACTTGGAGATGCAAACAAACTTTTTTCACTACAGCAGTGCCAACTCGCAAATTAATTGAACATGTTTGATGTTCACCAACGTTTCTTTGTACAACTATGTGTATAGCTGTGTGGCTCAACTATATTGTTCATGGCTGCTGTTAGGCTTTGAACTGGAGAGTCCTGGGTTAGATTTTTGGGAGGGTTGTGGGGATTGTATTTTCTGGTGGTTAATTCCCCTGGCTTGGGGACTGGGTGTTTGTGTTGTCTTAATTAAAAATATATAATCCGGTCCCATGGTTAATTGGTTAGCGTTCTAGGCTTTGATTTAATTTTCTTAGCCTGGTAACAATAAAAATAAAAAGTGAATATTACTTACATGAAAATGTCTAGAGACGAATCCCAATTGTTGCATTCTTCTTCATCAGCATGGATAAAACTCTCCTGATCAGACATAGCAGCGAATGTCAATTCTTTGTAAAGTAGCAGGTTCTTTTATACTGAATATGGAGGTCATCCAGTGACTGACAAAGCGGACAAGCCGGGCCGTTGCCTCTGATTGTAAGGGTATATAAGCCTTGACATTATTGTTGTTAGCCAGAGAAGTCCACGAGGTTGTAGAATACACATCGTTTTGCTGCAAAGATCTTCTATCAGGTAATATTGAACACAGTACTTTTAGTATCTCTAACTGTTGATGGTTAACCTTAAAGATTTATCAAGTGGATAATAATAATATCAAATGGGTAATACTATTATTGCAACTAACAGTCATTACCAGGCTTGACGCAGTCAAAAGAGATATTACATTATCTCGCTCTATCCGACTGATTACTGGGACTGAGGACTGTTTCAAGACTCCTCGTCTTAGCAAATAAGTTTTGTAAACACATTTGATGGTTTAGTCTAGAGGTTTGGATGGGGATGCGGGTCACACTACTCAAGTGGATATATGAAACTTTTATTGCAACTAACAGTCATTACCAGGCTTGACGTCGGTCAAAAGAGATATTACCTTATCTCGCTCTATCCGACTGGCCACTGGGACTGAGCACTGTTACAAGACTCCTCGTCTTAGCAAATAAGTTTTGTATACACATTTGATGGTTTAGATCTATAGATCAGTGTTTGAGTTAATGTGCTAAGAAATGGAGGTGCAGGGTACCTGAACCTTTTTTTAATAGTTTACCTAAACACATTATAATTAACTTTCAGAACCAATATGTCTGCAATAAAAATTGCGAATTCCATTTGCAGAGCAACCGGCCTGGAGACTAAATGTTTACAGGACTTGCCAGTTAACGAGTCCTATTTGGTGATAGCTGTTCGCAGTGTAAAAACCAAATATGGGGGAAGAATAGTTTGCGAACTAGAAGATTTCGCTGTCTTACCTGCGAGGTTCATGGAACTCAACGACGAAGCTGTAAATGACCTCAACAAAGGAACAATCTACCTAAAATATTTGGGACTGGAAAATAAAAAGATGTTTGGTAGAATTTATCGAAGAAACAAATAAAATTTGTTAATGTTAAAACAGAATTTGCAGAGACAATACACTTTGCTTTTTTTCACCAGAAATTTATGGAATTAATGATCAGTCTAAATTTAGCAGACATAGAATTCCCAATGGACCTCAACGCCACTTCTCGCTTTGAATCTAAATATCCGCTTTACTCCATTAATGTATACGGAGTTGAAGGGGACAAAGTTATTGGTCCATTGTATGTGACAAAGGGAGAAAAAGAAAAGCATTTTTATTTACTGTACATTGAAGGGGAATTATGCAACCATTATTGTTATATCAAAGATCTTTCCAGACTAGTTCGTTTACAAGTTACAAAAAAGGGTATATATATATGTGTGTGATCGCTGTTTGCAATATTTTACTATCAATCAAAAGTTGGCAGCACATACTATTGATTGCATCACACGACCAGCGGTAAAAATTACGTTTCCAGAAAAGGATAAAGCCAGTATGAAATTTCTAAATGTGTCTCGTCAAGAACCGCTTCCATTTACACTATATGTAGATTTTGAATGTTTAACCACACCCATTGACACATGTAAACCAGATCCGACACGTCCGTACACTCAACAAGTACAGCAACATGTGCCATTCAGTTGTGCCCTAAACGTGATTTGTTCATACGACCCTTCGCTTTCATACTTCAAATCTTATCGCGATGCAGATGCTGCTGCTTGGTTTTTAAATGAATTGGACGCCTTGGCAGATCGGGTGTACAATATCCTGCAAAATCCAATTCCGCTTCAAATGTCGGACGCAGACGAGGCGGTTTTTCCAACAGCAACCACTTGTCACATTTGTCAAAAACCAATAGCACCTTGTGACACGCCAGTGAGAGACCATAATCGGTACACTGGCAAATTTAGAGGAGCGGCTCATAGTGTATGTAATTTGGCATATAAAAGAGCACGCTATATTTCTTGTTTCTTACACATGTCTCGGTATGACAGCCATCTAATTATTAAGGAATTTGCTGACCTTGAAAACGCCCCAGGGGCTCACATCTAGTGGGTTGTGGGTTGGCGACCACGGGGCCCCAGCTGAGTCCGGCATTGCTTCCACTTACTTGTGCCGGGCTCCTATCTGTCTTCTTTCCTGTCGACCTCACTTGGTCAACTCTTGTTCTCTTCCGACCCCGACGGTATTAGGGTATCCGAGGCCCCGGGAGTCTCGTCCTTTCCCGCCTTAATTGGTGCTTGTCTCATCTTTTCTGATTCCCTCCTTCTGCGAGGGGTCAGCCTTATTTTTCTTTTCATGTTACCTCCTGCCTTCTGCTTAAGGCCCTCAAGGAGGCCGGGTGTATGTAGCCCCACCACTTTTGGTGCACCCTAGATAATGCTACACCCTCAGGGGCTCACGGCTGGTGAGTTCGGGAGTTGGCGACCCCGGGGGATTCCTGAGCTGGGTCCGTTTTCCCCTTTTGTCCCTTACCCTTGGGGGCGGACCCTCTCCTCGTTCACTTTCCTATCTGCGTTTCATGGCTCTCCTTCCTTCCAAGTCCCTCAATCCGCCTTCTTCGAGGGTTGAGGGCATTTCTTTTCCTCCTGTCCTTTATTTGCCTTATCCTCCTTTAGTTTTCATTTTCTTCTTCTAGTATGTAGGATAGTAGTTAGTTTTAGTGTAAAGTTCGCTTTTCATTTTCATCTTCACGATCAACCAAGCCATCAGGGGCCGATAACCTAGATGTTAGGCCCCTTAAAACAACAATTATCATCATCATCATCTAACCTTGAAAACCAAAAGTTTACTTTAATTCCACAAAATCATGAAAATTTTATTTCGATTTCAAAATGGCGAAATGGAATCAGTATACGATTTTTAGATTCGTATAGATTCCTCGCATCATCCTTGGATGCGCTTGTTCAAGGGCTTCACCCAAACAATTTGCATTTTGTACGTCAACACTTTACTGATGCCAAACAATTTGAATTATGCATTCGAAAAGGGGTGTTTCCCTATAATTATGTAAACAATTGGGCATGTTTACAGGAAACTGCACTCCCTTCAAAGGACAAATTTTACAATGACTTAACAAAAAGTCATATTTCTGAAGAAGACTATTTACACGCCCAAAAAGTATGGGATGTGTTCTAGATATCAACTTTGGGCGAGTATGCTGACTTATACCTCCTGTCCTTTATTTACCTTATTCTCCTTTCGTTTTCCATTTCTTCTTGTGCTATGTAGATTAGTGGTTGGTTAGTTTTAAGTTTGCATTTCATTTTCACGATCACCCAAACCATCAGGGGCCGATAACCTCGATGTTAGGCCCCTTAAAACAACAATTATCATCATCATCAGTAGTTAATTCTACATAGTTTAAGCCGAAACTAGATTATGTTAATTTGCATCTATATTTTCACTCTGGTAACTGGGACAATCTTTGTTAGTCACCCTATACCGCCAAATCTATGCGCGGTGGAGCACATATATAGTTGTATATATTTCAGTGTCATATCAGCGAGGTTAATGCTGAGATTTTGTTGTGTCAGACAACTGACATCCTAAAAATGGAGACCATGATCTTCATAACTTGGTAAACATACCTTAGGAAAGCTTACAAGATTCACAAATACCCTCAATTATGATTTGAAGACAGTTAATTAGCGTATCGGTTGACAGTCGAGTATTACTGTCCAATTTTTGTACTGTTTATTTGAACATTTTCGTCAGTACAATTTACTGCATTTAGTTCCTAGCAGGAATGAACCCAGGTCATTCTAGACTTGTTGGTTATGAAGCCAAGACCATTTGTATGGAAACGTATCATTTCAAACGATACGATTGGAGATAGGTGTTGTTAAGTTATTATTTTAGTGCAAGCATAGCGCACAGAACGACATGTTTATAGTAGCAGGAAATGACATATCTTCAGAGTTCCAATGCAATGAACCAGGAAGTGTAAATACTGTAATTTAGGTGTACTTGACCTCATGATACAATTATATGTTTAGAAAGGGTACGAAATGTTCATGAACACTTGTAAGGAGAGTCAAAGTTATTAGTCACTTATTACTATCTGCAGAGCACGGCAGGACTTTGATACGTGTTTTCTGTCAGATAAAGTGCACAGTTTTGAAACGTAATAGTGGACGGACGCGCCACACAGTAAGAAAGTGATGTTTATATTTGACACGCTAGGCATCAGGCCGAGCGCCAAACTGGTTTATTCCCATGATTCAAAGTGAGATGACTGATGGATTAATTGAAGGACTTTTGACGTCACACACAGACGCGATGGTATGCGAGGGTCAAGGACTAACTGTATTGTATAAGCTTTGGAAACAGCTTGAGAACTGTAAACATCTGATTTCGTACCGCTAACTTTGAGCGAGGAAGCTTCCGTGAATGAAGCGATCTTTTCAGCTGGTGACATGGAACACCTAGCGACTTGTATTAGAGGTTTAAATGATTGTAAATTGACCCAGTTTTTATTATACTCAGGCTAGTAACTCATGTTATTGTCGTCTCAGAGGACACAAATATTACGGTAAGGCAGGGCGGATTAAAGTCCCCTTTTCATTGGTATTCCGGCGAATGGTGGAGCCACAAGGCCAGTTCGACCGAGGTGAGGCGTGCTATTCGTGAAAGACGCGCATACTGTTTGGTGTTGTTGTTGTTGAGTACTTTGGTAACTCAAACCTGTGTTATTGTTGACTATTGGAGTCATATTATGAGTGTATCTCTGAGGAGATGACCTGTAGCCTGCGACTGGCGTCTTAATTAATCATCTTACTTTTACATAAACCTGAACCATAAATCACTGATCTAGCTATTCTAAATCGACGTGATTAATTAATTGAATGATTTGAGCACCTTAAATTTGAATCCATTGCTTGTTTATATCTTTGGCGCCTTGTTCTCTTCGATCACATCCTTTGGGAGTGAATTTAATACGGCTGACACTTGATTTTCGACGACTTGAATCGTGGACCGGGAAGTGGCCCGCGTGATTCAAAAGCAGCGTAAGGCGCAGTGATTATTGCGCGATTGCCATCCTAACACACATTCAGTAGATAACGGTTTGGAGCAAACAGCTTTCCTGATCATCCCCCAGGGGCTCACATCTTGTGGGCGTGGGTTGGCGACCACGGGGCCCCAGCTGAGTCCGGCATTGCTTCCACTTACTTGTGCCGGGCTCTTCTCTGTCTTCTTTCCTGTCGACCTCACTTGGTCAACTCTTGTTCTCTTCTGACCCCGACGGTATTCGGGTATCCGAGGCCTAGGGAGTCTCTTCCTTTCCCGCCTTAATTGGCCCTTGTCTCATCTTTTCTGATTCCCTCCTTCTGCGAGGGGTCAGCCTTCTTTTTCTTTTTCCCCCTGTGGGTGGGGGGTTTAGAATACACCCACGGTATCCCCTGCCTGTCGTAAGAGGCGACTAAAAGGGGCGACCTTGGCTATACTTTAAGGACTCCGCGTTGTTTTTGTGAATTGGACCCCCAGTGGGTGGGAGGAAGCGAATACATCCACGGTACTCCCTGCCAGTCGTAAAAGGCGACTAAAAGGGCTTCTCGGAACGGTCCCCTTTCGAGGGTTTGACAGTCAGCTCTAAAAGACATACACCCGTGCGGTATAACTCTCATTAGGTTATATCGCAGTACTTTCCGTCACTGCTTTCAGGGTCTGGCAACCAAAATTTCTATATGTGCGTGCTGTTAGGGGATGGGCCACTTACGCTAGCGACTACGCTCGAAAGCCTGTTCCGGTCTTGGCCGCGCCGACAGGTGGGTGTGCCATGTACCCGTTCAGTAGTATCCGCCTGACTACGCAGGTCCCCGCACAGCCGAATGTCTGAGCTGTAAAATCCAGTATATGCCAAGGGGTACATGCCGATACGGCATTGTAAAACATCGGACCCCCGGGCAATGCCTTCCAAGCTAGGCGGGCCTTGCCCTGGCTGGGTAGCGCCTACTGTGACGGCCCGTGATCGGATGTCGGTGGCATTCGGGGAGGATGATCTGGCCATGGGTTCTAAAAGAAAAATCCCCAACCAGGGTGGTCGTACACCCAAACAGGGTGGTCCTACACCCAAGTCTTTAACTTTTGATTCCCTACGGGGATCAACCCCCTGGGAACAATCTGTGCGTGAAAATCTGGGTGCTAACACCCCCAAGTTTCTGGTAGCTACCAGAACAGATGGGGGTGATTTCAAGCTGGTCAAGAGTATTTTGTTTTCTCGCCACATAGAAGGTGTCTATGGTGAGCTTGAGAAGGTACAAAAGATGAGAAACGGTAGCTTGTTGCTCAAGACTAGGACTGGTGAGCAAGTTGAACGACTTTTGCAATGTGACCACTTTGGCGACATTCCCGTCAAAGTGGAAAAGCACACATCCCTGAATCTGGTCCGAGGAGTTATTTTCCACCGGGACCTGATTCTGAACACTGACGAGGAGCTCAAGGAGGATATGCAGCACCGTCACGTGACTGATGTCCGGCGCATTACGCGCAAGGTCAACGGTCAAAACGTGGATACTGGTGCTTTCATTATTTCCTTTGAGCTTTCGGTGCTCCCGGAGAAAGTCAAGGTTACCAGTTACCGTTGTGACGTCCGGCCTTATATCCCTCCACCCATGAGGTGTTATAAGTGCCAGAAGTTCGGGCATATGTTATCCCGATGCCCCCCAGGGGCTCACATCTAGTGGGTAGTGGGTTGGCGACCACGGGGCCCCAGCTGAGTCCGGCATTGCTTCCACTTACTTGTGCCGGGCTCCTCTCTTTCTTCTTTCCTGGCCCCAAGGGGCTCACATCTAGTGGGTTGTGGGTTGGCGACCACGGGGCCCCAGCTGAGTCCGGCAATGCTTCCACTTACTTGTGCCGGCTCCTCTCTTTCTTCTTTCCTGTCGACCTCCCTTGGTCAACTCTTGTTCTCTTCCGACCCCGACGGTATTAGGGTATCCGAGGCCTAGGGAGTCTCTTCCTTTCCCGCCTTCATTGGCCCTTGTCTCATCTTTTCTGATTCCCTCCTTCTGCGAGGGGTCAGCCTTCTTTTTCTTTTCCTTTTACCTCCTGCCTTGTGCTCAAGGCCCTTAAGGAGGCAGGGTGTATGTAGCCCCACCACTTCTGGTGCACCGTCGATAATGCTACACCCTCAGGGGCTCACGGCTGGTGAGTTCGGGCGTTGGCGACCCCGAGGGATTCCTGAGCTGGGTCCGTTTTCCCCTTTTTGTCCCTTCCCTTTGGGGCGGACCTTCTCCTCTCTCCCCTCTCCTCTCCTCTTTTCCTTCTATTTCCTTTTCTCTTGAAGATTCCCGCACTGTTTTTGTTACTCGAATCACCGTGTATCTAAATTCCCTTTTACCATTTTTTAAGGCATTTTTGATCTATGTTGCATTTTGTAAGTCTCTTCGATCTAAATTACATCTCGCGATTGTTTTCAACCTCAATTGCATTTTGTAAAGATTGACAATCTAAATTGCTTTTTAGTAAGTCTTTCAATGCAGGCGTCAGGGCATTTTAGTGAGTATTTTGAATTTCAATTGCATTTTGTAAGTATTTTCAACCAAAACCGCATTTCGCACGAATTTTGAATCTAAATTGCATTTTGTTTGGTGGGCATTTTGCACATATTTTGATTCTCAATTGCATTTTGTGGGTATTTTGAATCTAAATTACATTTGTCAAGTATTTTCAATCTAAATTGCTTTTTGTAAGTATTGTCAATCCACATGAGTCGTTTGAATCTACCGTACATTTTGTAAGCATTTTCAATTTCAATTGCATTTTGTAAGTATTTTGAATTTCAATTGCACTTTGTGAATACTTTGGATTGGAACTGGGATATTTCAATCTGAATTGCCTTGTGTATTTTCAATTTCAATTGCATTTTGTAAGTATTTTGAACCTCAATTGCATTTTGTACGTACTTTCGATCTCCTTTGCATTTTGTAAGTATTTTGAATTTCAGTTGCCTTTTGTAAGTATTTCGGCGCTACTTTGCATTTTGTACGTATTTTGAATCTAGCCTACGTTTTGTGGGTCTTTTTCAATCTATTCTTTTTGTGCAACTTTTCGTTCTAAATTCCCTTTTGTAGGACCATATTGTGAGTTGTTTCCATGTGAGTTCCTTTTTGTACGTATTTTCAGTCTTCGATAATTTTGTTCTGGTTTCCATTTCATTATCATTTTCGCTATCACCCAGATCATTAGGGGCCGATAACCTCGATGTTAGGCCCCTTAAAACAACAATTATCATCATCATCATCATCTTCTTTCCTGTCGACCTTCCTTGGTCAACTCTTGTTCTCTTCCGACCCCGACGGTATTCGGGTATCCGAGGCCTAGGGAGTCTCTTCCTTTCCCGCCTTAATTGGCCCTTGTCTCATCTATTCTGATACCCTCCTTCTGCGAGGGGTCAGCCTTCTTTTTCTCTTCCTTTTACCTCCTGCCTTGTGCTCTAGGCCCTTAAGGAGGCAGGGTGTTTGTAGCCCCACCACTTCTGGTGCACCCTAGATAATGCTACACCCTCAGGGGCTCACGGCTGGTGAGTTCGGGAGTTGGCGTCCCCGAGGGATTCCTGAGCTGGGTCCGTTTTACCCTTTTGTCCCTTACTTTTGGGGTGGACCCTCTCCTCTTTCACTTTCCTATATGCCTTTCATGGCTCTCCTTCCTTCCAAGTCCCTCAATCCGCCTTCTCCGAGGGTTGAGGGCATTTCTTTTCCTTCTGTCCTTTATTTGCCTTATTCTCCTTTAGTTTTCCATTTCTTCTTCTAGTATGTAGGTTATTAGTTAGTTTTAGTTTTAAGTTCGCTTTTCATTTTAATCTTCACGATCACTCAAACCATCAGGGGCCGATAACCTAGATGTTAGGCCCCTTAAAACAACAATTATCATCATCATCAACCTTCTTGTTCTTTTCCTTTTACCTCCTGCCTTGTGCACAAGGCCCTTAAGGAGGCAGGGTGTATGTAGCCCCACCACTTCTGGTGCACCGTCGATAATGCTACACCCTCAGGGGCTCACGGCTGGTTAGTTCGGGCGTTGGCGACCCCGAGGGATTCCTGAGCTGGGTCCGTTTTCCCCTTTTTGTCCCTTCCCTTTGGGGCGGACCTTCTCCTCTCTCCCCTCCCCTCTCCTCTCCTCTCCTCTCCTCTCTACTCCTCTCCTCTTTTAATTATATTTACTTTTCTCTTTAAGATTCCCGCACTGTTTTTTGTTACTTGGTTCACCGTTTATCTATATTCCCTTCTGGCGATTTTTAAGGCATTTTTAATCTACGTTGCTTTTTGTATGTTTTTTCGATCTAAATTACATCTCGCGATTGTTTTCAACCTCAATTGCATTTTGTAAAGATTGACAATCAAAATTGCTTTATAGTAAGTCTTTCAATGCAGGTTGCCGGGCCTTTTAGTGAGTATTTTGAATTTCAATTGCATTTTGTAAGTATTTTCAACCAAAACCGCATTTCGCACGAATTTTGAATCTAAATTGCATTTTGTTTGGTGGGCATTTTGTACATATTTTGATTCTCAATTGCATTTTGTGGGTATTTTGAATCTAAATTACATTTGTCAGTATTTTGAATCTAAATTACATTTGTCAAGTATTTTCAATCTAAATTGCTTTTTGTAAGTATTGTCAATCCACATGAGTCGTTTGAATCTACCGTACATTTTGTAAGCATTTTCAATTTCAATTGCATTTTGTAAGTATTTTGAATTTCAATTGCACTTTGTGAATAATTTGGATTGGAACTGGGATATTTCAATCTGAATTGCATTGTGTATTTTCAATTTCAATTGCATTTTGTAAGTATTTTGAACCTCAATTGCATTTTGTACGTAATTTCGATCTCATTTGCATTTTGTAAGTATTTTGAATTTCAGTTGCATTTTGTAATTATTTCGGCGGTACTTTGCATTTTGGACGTATTTTGAATCTAGCCTACGTTTTGTGGGTCTTTTTCAATCTATTCTTTTGTGCAACTTTTCGTTCTAAATTCCCTTTTGTAGGACCATATTGTGAGTTGTTTCTATGTGAGTTCCTTTTTGTACGTATTTTCCGTCTTCGATAATTTTGTTCTGGTTTCCATTTCATTATCATTTTCGCTATCACCCAGATCATAAGGGGCCGATAACCTCGATGTTAGGCCCCTTAAAACAACAATTATCATCATCATCATCTTTTTCTTTTCCTGTTATCTCCTGCTTTCTGCTCAAGGCCCTCAAGGAGGCCGGGTGTATGTAGCCCCACAACTTCTGGTGCACCCTAGATATTGCTACACCCTCAGGGGCTCACGACTGGTGGGTTCGGGAGTTGGTGACCCCGAGGGATTCCTCAGCTGAGTCCGGTTTCCCCTTTTTTCCCCTTACCTGTGGGGAGGACCCCTCTCCTCTTTCCCGTTTCTATCTGCCTTTCATGGCTCTCCTTCCTTCCAAGTCCCTCAATCCGCATTCTTCGAGGGTTGAGGGCATTTCTTTTCCTCCTGTCCCTTATTTGCGTTATTCTCCTTTTGTTTTTCCATTTCTTCTTCTAGTATATAAGTTAGTTTTAGTTATAGTTTGCATTTCGTTATCGTATTCACGATCACCCAAACCATTAGGGGCCGATAACCTAGATGTTAGGCCCCTTAAAAAAACAATTATCATCATCATCAACATCTTTTATCACTTACATTTGATTTCTCGATTGTTTGCATTGTAACCTTCCAAGTTACAAAGGAACTGATCCCGGGACCCGGGGAGTTACGGATTTCATTAATCGTGTGTATATTTTTATTTTAGGTCTTTTTATATTTTATAATTATTTATTAGAGTGTATATTATGACGTGCTTAATTTATAGGTAATTTGTTTAGCGTATAAGTATTATAATTTGAGCAGGATCCATATCAAGGGAAGTTGAAATATTTAACATTGGAGTAATCTGAAAGTTTTGTAACAGAAAAGTGCACACAGGCGATGAAGTACGTTGCCCCCAGGGGCTCACATCTAGTGGGCGTGGGTTGGCGACCACGGGGCCCCAGCTGAGTCCGGCATTACTTCCACTTACTTGTGCCGGGCTCCTCTCTTTCTTCTTTCCTGTCGACCTCCCTTGGTCAACTATTGTTCTCTTCCGACCCCGACGGTATTAGGTTATCCGAGGCCTAGGGAGTCTTTCACTTTCCCGCCTGAATTGGCCCTTGTCTCGTCTTTCCTGATACCCTCCTTCTGTGAGGGGTCAGCCTTCTTTTCCTTTTACCTCCTGCCTTGTGCTCAAGGCCCTTAAGGAGGCAGGGTGCATAAAGCCCCACCACTTCTGGTGCACCCTAGATAATGCTACACCCTCAGGGGCTCACGGCTGGTGAGTTCGGGAGTTGGCGCCCCCGAGGGATTCCCGAGCTGGGTCCGTTTTCCCCTTTTGTCTCTTCCCTTTGAGGCGGACCTTCTCCTCTCTCCCCTCCCCTCTCCTCTCCTCTCCACTCCTCTCCTCTTTTCCTTATATTTACTTTTCTCTTTAAGATTCCCGCACTGTTTTTTGTTACTTGGTTCACCGTGTATCTAAATTCCCTTCTGGCGATTTTTAAGGCATTTTTAATCTACGTTGCTTTTTGTATGTTTTTTCGATCTAAATTACATCTCGCGATTGTTTTCAACCTCAATTGCATTTTGTAAAGATTGACAATCTAAATTGCTTTTTAGTAAGACTTTTAATGCATGTGCCCGGGCCTTTTAGTGAGTTTTTTGAATTTCAATTGCATTTTGTAGGAATTTTCAACCAACGCCGCATTTCGCACGAATTTTGAATCTAAATTGCATTTTGTTTGGTGGGCATTTTGCACATATTTTGATTCTCAATTGCATTTTGTGGGTATTTTGAATCTAAATTACATTTTGTCAAGTATTTTCAATCTAAATTGCATTTTGTAAGTATTGTCAATCCACATGAGTCGTTAGAATCACCGTACATTTTGTAAGCATTTTCAATTTCAATTGCATTTTGTAAGTATTTTGAACCTCAATTGCATTTTGTACGTATTTTCGATCTCATTTGCATTTTGTAAGTATTTTGAATTTTAGTTGCATTTTGTAAGTATTTCGACGCTACATTGCATTTTGTACGTATTTTGAAGCTAGCCTACGTTTTGTGGGTACTTTTCCATGTATTCTTTTTGTGACTCTTTTCGTTCTAAATTCCCTTTTGTAAGACCATATTGTGAGTTGTTTCTGAGTTCCTTTTTGTATGTATTTTCCGTCTCAGATAATTTTGTTGTGGTTTCCATTTCATTATCATTTTCGCTATCACCCAGATCATTAGGGGCCGATAACCTCGATATTAGGCCCCTTAAAACAACAATTATCATCATCATCGTGAAATACGAGTTGGTGTTCAGACACGGGGTAAAACCCGAGCGCCAGTAAGCGTGAGTCAGAGGTGAGACTTGGCATCTATGTACGAGCGGTGACGATGGGCTTTGTTCCATATATGGTCATGTTGAGAATCCGGCGTTGGGATTGGGTGGATCCGTGGATCAACTCAGGTAACCTGTGATTGTAGAGGGGGGGGGGGGAGATATGACGGTACTTGGGATTTTGTGGAAGGCATTGGAAGACACTCTTATTCAGACCGCGGGGTGGTGTACACTCTTATTCAGAACGCGGGGCGTTGTAGACTCTTATTTTGGACCGCGTGTGGAGCGGGTCTCTATTTAGAACTCCGGGCGGGAGTGGACTTGTCTTTTTGGTCTTGTGTGTGGAGGATAAGACATTACAGTTTTACACTAATTGTGGTTTTGGATACAATAACGGAGTTGCTGGCTATAAGTTCTTAATTGAATGATGAGCCTAGTCTTGAGTATATCGCCAAGTTTGCTCATTTCGAACAGCATGAAGGATTGTAGTCCAATATCTGTACATCTATATTGCAATTATAGCGGCAATTTATTCGTCCAAGGATGCGAGTCAAATATGCTCCGCATTAGTAAATTCACGAACGGATTCCAATCATTGGTCTGATACTAGATCCACGACGCAAAGTAAATCGTTGGATGCTGGTTACAAAAGTAACAAACGTAATAATTAATCGTAAAGGTAGGAATGGCTTGTGAATCAAATCAATTGTGCTGCGAGTATAGGCCTAATTCTTTTGGGAGCAAATAACCCCAGAATTAGTAGAGTTAGGTCACCACTGCTGGGGCCGATAACCTAGATGTTAGGCCCCTTAAAACAACAATTATCATCATCATCACCTTAAGGAGGCAGGGTGTATGTAGCCCCACAACTTCTGGTGCACCCTAGATAATGCTACACCCTCAGGGGCTCACGGCTGGTGAGTTCGGGAGTTGGCGACCCCGTGGGATTCCTGAGCTGGGTCCGTTTGCCCCTCTTGTCCCTTACCTTTGGGGCGGACCCTCTCCTCTTTCACTTTCCTATCTGCCTTTCGTGGCTCTCCTTCCTTCCAAGTCCCTCAATCTGCCTTCTTCCAGAGTTGAGGGCATTTCTTTTCCTCCTGTCCTTTATTTGCCATATTCTCCTTCAGTTTTCCATTTCTTCTTCTAGTATGTAGGTTGGTAGTTAGTTTTAGTTTTAAGTTTACATTTTATTTTCATCTTGACGATCACCCAAACCATCAGGGGCCGATAGCCTAGATGTTAGGCCCCTTAAAACAACAATTATCATCATCATCCTCAAACTCACAACCACTTCACGACTTTCAACTCAGGAATGTAAACACAAACAAAGTAAGGCGGGAACTGACAGGGCTACCAACTTGAAGATTTATCTTTACCATGCGGAATGGTAGTGCATTCTGAAATTTACCTCCAGTAGTTCAGATATTGTCCGCATAAGTATGAGCCGAGGTAAAAGTGGGCGTGTCCTTTCAAAGAGTAACATGATTACAAAAAGTGTCATAACATGCACATTTTTAAGACTTTTTCTCAATTTTCTCAAGGTATTTGAGTTCTCCACATAGTACTTATTAAAAACTAATAAAACAACATTTGGTAAATATCTAACAATTAATGTTGAAATCAAACAGGAAAGCTAGCACATTCTAACCAAGAAGCATTCGAGAAACTGTTAAAATGTAAGTCAACACTGGTACACCTGATTTAATAAATCTTCCAAACATTATTGAAGTAGAACTCGCAATTAAAGAACAAAATACGGCATTGCCTCCACTTATTTGCGCTGGGCTCCTCTCCGTCTTCTTTCCTGTCGACCTCCCTTGGTCACCTCTTCTCTTCCGACCCCGACGGTATTAGGTTATCCGAGGCCTAGGGAGTCATTCACTTTCCCGCCTTAATTGGCCCTTGTCTCATCTTTCCTGATACCCTCCTTCTGTGAGCGGTTCCCCCAGGGGCTCACATCTAGTGGGAAGTGGGTTGGCGACCACGGGGCCCCAGCTGAGTCCGGCATTGCTTCCACTTACTTGTGCCAGGCTCCTCTCTGTCTTCTTTCCTGTCGACTTCACTTGGTCAACTCTTGTTCTCTTCCGACCCCGACGGTATTAGGTTATCCGAGGCCTAGGGAGTCATTCACTTTCCCGCCTTAATTGGCCCTTGTCTCATCTTTTCTGATTCCCTCCTTCTGCGAGGGGTCAGCCTTCTTTTTCTTTTCATGTTCTCTCCTGCCTTGTGCTCTAGGCCCTTAAGGAGGCCGGGTGTATGTAGCCCCACCACTTTTGGTGCACCCTAGATAATGCTACACCCTCAGGGGCTCACGGCTGGTGAGTTCGGGAGTTGGCGACCCTGAGCTGGGTCCGTTTTCTCCTTTTGTCCCTTACCTTTGGGGCGGACCCTCTCCTCTTTCACTTTCCTATCTGCCTTTCATGGCTCTCCTTCCTTCCAAGTCCCTCAATCCGCATTCTTCGAGGGTTGAGGGCATTTCTTTTCCTCCTGTCCTTTATTTGCCTTATTCTCCTTTAGTTTTCCATTTCTTCTTCTAGTATGTAGGTTGGTAGTTAGTTTTAGTTTTAAGTTTACTTTTCATTTTCATCTTCACGATCACCCAAACCATCAGGGGCCGATAGCCTGGATGTTAGGCCCCTTAAAACAACAATTATCATCATCATCACCCTTTTATGGGTATCCGAGGCCTAGGGAGTCTCTTCCTTTCCCGCCTTAATTGGCCCTTGTCTCATCTTTTCTGATACCCTCCTTCTGCGAGGGGACAGCCTTCTTTTTCTCTTACTTTTACCTCCTGCCTTGTGCTCTAGGCCCTTAAGGAGGCAGGGTGTATGTAGCCCCACCACTTCTGGTGCACCCTAGATAATGCTACACCCTCAGGGGCTCACGGCTGGTGAGTTCGGGAGTTGGCGACCCCGAAGGATTCCTGAGCTGGGTCCGTTTTCCCCTTTTGTCCCTTACCTTTGGGGCGGACCCTCTCCTCTTTCACTTTCCTATATGCCGTTCATGGCTCTCCTTCGTTCCAAGTGCCTCAATCCGCCTTCTCCGAGGGTTGAGGGCATTTCTTTTCCTTCTGTCCTTTTATTTGCCTTATTCTTCTTTAGTTTTCCATTTCTTCTTCTAGTATGTAGATTAGTAGTTAGTTTTAGTTTTAAGGTCGCTTTTCATTTTCATCTTCATCATCAAACCATCAGGGGCCGATAACCTAGCTGTTAGGCCCCTTAAAACAACAATTATCATCATCATATTATTATTATTGCTTTAATCCTGTACATTTCCTAGTTAGCTCTCAACAAGGAAATTCATGAAAGCTAGTTCCAGGAAGCTTTTACTTTTAGAGCCTTGATTGCAAAACGGTACGCGACAGTAAACCATCGTAATATAATGGTGTTATTTCAATACATGACTTGTTTCATGAGTACACAATGTGTGTAATTATTTAATGATCATATAGTAATAATATTTAATTGAAATGCCGCCAAATTAAGACTCTTTTGGTACAAAATCTCGAGCATCAAATAGCTTTAAATATTATTATTAATGTTACATACTAGTGACTAGGGCTGTTATTAATTAAATAATGAAAGTTATTATTATATAAATGATAAATGTTCATACCTTTCCAACCCATTGCATCGGCAATGAGCCTCCACGTGTGGTCTTTGAAGAGCTTATCCTTGTATTTCGGCTCACCCATGTCGTACAGCCAACGACGTTCCCTCACAAGATCAATAAAAATCTCCTCCGTCCCAATGTCTGCACGTTCAGTCATCATCATCGTCATTTTATATAATTATATGTTATAAGAATATACCGCTAATACAGAAGTCAACCACACAGCAAGACGAGCGGGAAACGACGAAGTGACGTCAGCTTGTGATCATTTCTGATAGGCTCTTAAATATGCAGTTAGCTGTTGAAGATAAAATTGGTGACAGCAGACTACACGCTGTCGATTGTCAACTATCTACTACCGACATACAAATTCACATTGTGAATGGCGCCATAAGAGAGCACGGGTCAGCCTTCAACTGCAGTCTGCCGTCTGCCCACTACCGTCTGCTGACTGCGCATTGTGGGTAGATCTTAACACAAATCTAATTAATAAATTACGTCTGATGATGATGATAATTGTTGTTTTAAGGGGCCTAACGTCTAGGTTATCGGCCCCTAAAATTAAGTCTAACTATACAATTAAATGTAAGGCTTATTAACATTGTTATAAAGTACAAAAACACATTATCATATTTAAATTTCGCTGAAGATGCATCTTAAGTGATATAGTGCAGGCCTTAAAAAAGGTTGTTATTTTTAATTGAAAGGAAAATTTTACTTATATAGACAGGCCAATACCCATGAACAACGATTTCACAGGTGACATGGTAGATGAAAGTATGATTTAATCACTAGTTATAAAAAACAATTTTGGACATCGTTACAGGATAGGTTGCTGCAATATGTTTCATAATGTTAATAATTTTAATTATGGAAAATGGAAGGAGAACATTAATGATATGTGGGCTATTCCAACACAGGCCGTTATAAAGCCTAGGATTTATTTGCTTTACAACATATACTTAGTAGAATTATTATTTTATTTCTTCCCCAAGACATGAGGGAGGGGATTACAAACCAGGTAACGGCAACCTCTCCTGGTTAAGGCTTTGGCATAATCTCCAATAACCTCTATTAGTGAAAAAATACAGTAGCTTACCTCTTAATGTGAATTAGCGTGGCTACAGTGTGTTTACATTTCTCTGACAAACCCTCATTACATGTACAGTTGCACTTCACATTATCACCCACTTTGCTCAAGACAACATTAACTTCGTGTGGTTTTGAATCGATGTGGGATGATTGTAAACACAACGCTACAACACCAATTTCATCATCAGTTTCAAACTTTTTTCCGACACATATCAAGTGATTACGGGACTAATGGACGCCTGAAATCACCGACAACTCTCAACAGTTGCGCATACGACACCAAAGACATTTTGAACACTTAATAAATCCTGCAAATGCACACCCGATCACTGTCTTGTTAACTTCTCGTCACTATCTCGCCTCCCCCTGTGGGTGGGGCGTTTAGAATACACCCACGGTATCCCCTGCCTGTCGTAAGAGGCGACTAAAAGGGGGGACCTTGGCTATACTTTAAGGACTCCGCGTTGGTTTACGAATTGGAACCCCCAGTGGGTGGGAGGAAGCGAATACATCCACGGTCATCCCTGCCAGTCGTAAAAGGCGACTAAAAGGGTTTCTCGGATCGGTCCCCTTCGAGGGTTTGACAGTCAACTCTAAAAGACATACACCCGTGCGGTATAACTCTCCTTAGGTTATATCGCACTTCTTTCCGTTACTGCTTTCAGGGTCTGGCAACCAGAATTTCTATATGTGCGTGCTGTTAGGGGATGGACCACTTACGCTTGCGACTACGCTCGAAAGCCTGTTCCGGTCTTGGCCGCGCCGACAGGTGGGTGTGGCATGAACCCGTGCAGTAGTATCCTCCTGACTACGCAGGTCCCCGCACAGCCGAATGTCAGAGCTGTAAAATCCAGTATATGCCAAGGGGTACATGTCGATCCGGCATTGTGGAACATCGGACCCCCGGGCAATGCCTTCCAAGCTAGGCGGGCCTTGCTTTGGCTGGGTAGCGCCTACTATGACGGCCCGTGATCGGATGTCGGTGGCATTCGGGGAGGATGATCTGGCCATGGGTTCAAAAAGAAAAATCCCCAAACAGGATGCTCCTACACCCAAGTCTTTAACATTTGATTCCCTACTGGGATCAACCCCTTGGGAACAATCTGTGCGTGAGAATCTGGGTGCTAACACCCCCAAGTTCTGGTAGCTACCAGAAAAGATGGGGGTGATTTCAAGCTGGTAAAGAGTATTTTGTTTTCTCGCCACATAGAAGGTGTCTATGGTGAGCTTGAGGAAGTACAACAGATGAGGAAAGGTAGCTTGTTGCTCAAGACTAGGACTGGTGAGCAAGTTGAACAACTTTTGCAATGTGACCACTTTGGCGAAATACCCGTCAAAGTGGAAAAGCACACGTCCCTGAATCTGGTCCGAGAAGTTATTTTCCACCGGGTCTGAACACTGACGAGGAGCTCAAGGAGGATATGCAGCACCGTTACGTGACTGATGTCCGGCGCATTATGGGCAAGTCAAATCGTGGATACTTGTGCTTTCATTATTTCCTTTGAGCTTTCGGTGCTCCCGGAGAAAGTCACGGTTACAAGTTACCGTTGTGACGTACGGCCTTACATCCCTTCGCCAATGAGGTGCTATAAGTGCCAGATGTTCGGGCACATGTTATCCCGATGCTCGAGCTCAGAAATCTGCGGAACATGCGGTAAGCTACCACACGAAGCGGAAGAGTGCACAACACACTATCAGTGCACCAATTGCCCTGGATTTCATTCTCCTCGGGACAGGAACTGCCCTGTCTCCTGAGTGAGAAGAAAATCTAGGAGATCAAAACCCTGGATGGTCTCGCCTACCAGGAAGCCCGCAAGAAGTACCAAACCGCGATTGCTCCGGCGCCTACGATTTATTTTCGGGTTCCGTCTACCTCATCTTTTTTACTAGCTGTGAAACCTGCTACTGAGTTTACTGTTCAGCAACCACCACCTACGAATATGACGAAAAGCCCGAAGGTGACTTAAACTCCACCTTCAGCCACCACGAAGGCTGTGCGAGCGAAGGCAGGAAGTCGAAGACTTCCTCCCCACCCAAACGGTCGGCGAAAGCCGCGCCGAAGCCGGCGGAGGCGACATCGTCTCCTGACCCGTCATAATATTTTAAAGAGGCGGGGAAGAAGGGAGCCCGCACTATGCATTCCCTTTCTCCAAAAAAGGGGAGGCCATCCGCCCCACCACCTGCGGATGCTTCTGCGCCTGGGGACGTTTCGGTCCCCAGATCTGCGCGCTCCCCGCGGAGATCCCCCCGCCGCGAACTGCGTCTAGGAAATCTTCCGCTGAGTCGATTCACTCCACGACCTCGCCTGAGGACACGGAGATTATAGTCGACGTAGTGGATGATGATTCTCCAGAGTCAAAGTTGTAGCTTGTTGCCCCAACTTATTCCCTAGTTTATAAGTTCACACAATGGCACTGTTACAGGAAACAAACCCCAGACCTGATCACGAGACTGTTCTGAGAGGTTTCAGACTATACTTTAAAGAGCGACAAGACGCCGCCCGGGCTTCCGAGGGCGTTTGTACCTTCGTTCGCTCTGACTGCTATAGTGAGGAGTTTCCACTCGCCACTCCTCGGGAAGCTATTGCAGTTCGCGTGTCCTTGCCTGCTATGACAACTGTTTGTAACGTGTACCTTCCACCGAACCCGCCCCTTGATATTAATGACGTATTTGATCTTGTTGATCAACTTCCAGTCCCTTCCTAATCTCCCTCAGGGGCTCACATCTAGTGGGACGTAGGTTGACGACCACGGGACCCCAGCTGAGTCCGGCATTGCTTCCACTTACTTGTGCCGGGCGCCTCTCCGTCTTCTTTCCTGTCGACCTCCCTTGGTCAACTCTTGTTCTCTTCCGACCCCGACGGTATTAGGTTATCCGAGGCCTAGGGAGTCTTTCACATTCCCGCCTTAATTGGCCCTTGTCTCATCTTTCCTGATACCCTCCTTCTGTGAGGGGTCAGCCTTCTTGTTCTTTTCCTTTTACCTCCTGCCTTGTGCTCAAGGCCCTTAAGGAGGCAGGGTGTATGTAGCCCCACCACTTCTGGTGCACCGTCGATAATGCTACACCCTCAGGGGCTCACGGTTGGTGAGTTCGGGCGTTGGCGACCCCGAGGGATTCCTGAGCTGGGTCCGTTTTCCCCTTTTGTCCCTTCCCTTTGGGGCGGACCTTCTCCACTCTCCCCTCTCCTCTCCTCTTTTCCTTCTATTTCCTTTTCTCTTTAAGATTCCCGCACTGTTTTTTTTGTTACTCGAATCACCGTGTATCTAAATTCCCTTTTTGCGATTTTAAAGGCATTTGTGATCTATGTTGCATTTTGTAAGTTTTTTCGATCTAAATTACATCTCGCGATTGTTTTCAAACTCAATTGCATTTTGTAAAGATTGACAATCTAAATTGCTTTTTAGTAAGTCTTTCAATGCAGGTTGCCGGGCCTTTTAGTGAGTATTTTGAATTTCAATTGCATTTTGTAAGTATTTTCAACCAAAACCGCATTTCGCACGAATTTTGAATCTAAATTGCATTTTGTTTGGTGGGCATTTTGCACATATTTTGATTCTCAATTGCATTTTGTGGGTATTTTGAATCTAAATTACATTTGTCAAGTATTTTCAATCCAAATTGCTTTTTGTAAGTATTGTCAATCCACATGAGTCGTTTGAATCTACCGTACATTTTGTAAGCATTTTCAATTTCAATTGCATTTTGTAAGTATTTTGAATTTCAATTGCACTTTGTGAATAATTTGGATTGGAACTGGGATATTTCAATCTGAATTGCATTGTGTATTTTCAATTTCAATTGCATTTTGTAAGTATTTTGATCCTCAATTGCATTTTGTCCGTATTTTCGATCTCATTTGCATTTTGTAAGTATTTTGAATTTCAGTTGCATTTTGTAAGTATTTCGGCGCTACTTTGCATTTTGTACGTATTTTGAATCTAACCTACGTTTTGTGGGTCTTTTTCAATCTATTCTTTTTGTGCAACTTTTCGTTCTAAAATCCCTTTTGTAGGACCATATTGTGAGTTGTTTCCATGCGAGTTCCTTTTTGTACGTATATTCAGTCTTCGATAATTTTGTTCTGGTTTCCATTTCATTATCATTTTCGCTATCACCCAGATCATTAGGGGCCGATAACCTCGATGTTAGGCCCCTTAAAACAACAATTATCATCATCATCATCACATCTAGTGGGACGTAGGTTGACGACCACGGGACCCCAGCTGAGTCCGGCATTGCTTCCACTTACTTGTGCCGGGCGCCTCTCCGTCTTCTTTCCTGTCGACCTCCCTTGGTCAACTCTTGTTCTCTTCCGACCCCGACGGTATTAGGTTATCCGAGGCCTAGGGAGTCTTTCACATTCCCGCCTTAATTGGCCCTTGTCTCATCTTTCCTGATACCCTCCTTCTGTGAGGGGTCAGCCTTCTTGTTCTTTTCCTTTTACCTCCTGCCTTGTGCTCAAGGCCCTTAAGGAGGCAGGGTGTATGTAGCCCCACCACTTCTGGTGCACCGTCGATAATGCTACACCCTCAGGGGCTCACGGTTGGTGAGTTCGGGCGTTGGCGACCCCGAGGGATTCCTGAGCTGGGTCCGTTTTCCCCTTTTGTCCCTTCCCTTTGGGGCGGACCTTCTCCACTCTCCCCTCTCCTCTCCTCTTTTCCTTCTATTTCCTTTTCTCTTTAAGATTCCCGCACTGTTTTTTTTGTTACTCGAATCACCGTGTATCTAAATTCCCTTTTTGCGATTTTAAAGGCATTTTTGATCTATGTTGCATTTTGTAAGTTTTTTCGATCTAAATTACATCTCGCGATTGTTTTCAAACTCAATTGCATTTTGTAAAGATTGACAATCTAAATTGCTTTTTAGTAAGTCTTTCAATGCAGGTTGCCGGGCCTTTTAGTGAGTATTTTGAATTTCAATTGCATTTTGTAAGTATTTTCAACCAAAACCGCATTTCGCACGAATTTTGAATCTAAATTGCATTTTGTTTGGTGGGCATTTTGCACATATTTTGATTCTCAATTGCATTTTGTGGGTATTTTGAATCTAAATTACATTTGTCAAGTATTTTCAATCTAAATTGCTTTTTGTAAGTATTGTCAATCCACATGAGTCGTTTGAATCTACCGTACATTTTGTAAGCATTTTCAATTTCAATTGCATTTTGTAAGTATTTTGAATTTCAATTGCACTTTGTGAATAATTTGGATTGGAACTGGGATATTTCAATCTGAATTGCATTGTGTATTTTCAATTTCAATTGCATTTTGTAAGTATTTTGAACCTCAATTGCATTTTGTACGTAATTTCGATCTCATTTGCATTTTGTAAGTATTTTGAATTTCAGTTGCATTTTGTAAGTATTTCGGCGCTACTTTGCATTTTGTACGTATTTTGAATCTAGCCTACGTTTTGTGGGTCTTTTTCAATCTATTCTTTTTATGCAACTTTTCGTTCTAAATTCCCTTTTGTAGGACCATATTGTGAGTTGTTTCCATGTGAGTTCCTTTTTGTACGTATTTTCCGTCTTCGATAATTTTGTTCTGGTTTCCATTTCATTATCATTTTCGCTATCACCCAGATCATTAGGGGCCGATAACCTCGATGTTAGGCCCCTTAAAACAACAATTATCATCATCATCATCATCAATTGCCCTGGATTTCATTCTCCTCGGGACAGTAACTGCCCTGTCTTCCTGAGTGAGAAGAAAATCCAGGAGATCAAAACCCTGGATGGTCTCACCTACCAGGAGGCCCGCAAGAAGTACCATACCACGATTTCACCTCCTCCAACGATCGATTATAGAGCCATAATACCAAATTTGGTCCCGGCGATCTCATCTTTTGTACCAGCTGTGAAATCTGCAACTGAGTTACCTGTTCCGAAGCCAGCACCTATGATTATAATGGAAAGCCCGAAGGTGACTTCAACTCCACCTTCGGCCAGCACGAAGGCTGTGCGAGCGAAGGCTGCTCCTCCCGCACAGCAGGGGAGGAAGTTGAAGACTTACTCCCCACTCGGGAGGAAGTCGAAGTCTTCCTCCCCACCCAAACGGTCGGCGAAAGCCGCGCCGAAGCCGGCGGAGGCGGCATCGTCGACCAGGGTCAGGACTTCGGCTCCTGACCCGTCTATATACCTTAAAGAGCCGGGGGCGGGTAAGAAGGGACCCCGCACTACGCATTCCCTTTCTCCAAAAAAGGGGAAGCCATCCGCGCCAACACCTGCGGATGCTTCTGCGCCTGGGGACGTTTCGGTCCCCAGATCTGCGCGCTCCCCACGGAGATCCCCCCGCCGCCGAACTGCGTCCAGGAAATCTTCCACTGAGTCGATTCACTCCATGAACTCGCCTGAGGACATGGAGATTATAGTCGACGTAGTGACTGTAGATCCTCCAGAGTCAAAGTTGGAGTAGCTTGCTGCTCCAACTTATTCCCTAAGTTCACACAATGGCACTGTTACAGTGGAATTGTAACAGTTATGACAGGCATTTGACAGAGATCCGTCAGCTTATTGCCCAATACGCAGCGAGTATAGACTGCCTACAAGAAACAAACCTCAGACCTGATCACGAGACTGTTCTGAGAGGTTTCCGACTATACTCTAAAGAGCGACAAGACGCCGCCCGGGCTTCCGGGGGCGTTTGTACCTTCGTTCGCTCTGACTGCTATAGTGAGGAGTTTCCACTCGCCACTCCTCTGGAAGCTATTGCAGTTCGCGTGTCCTTGCCTGCTATGACAACTGTTTGTAACGTGTACCTTCCACCGAACCAACCCCTTGATATTAATGACGTCTTAGATCTTGTTGATCAACTTCCAGTCCCTTTCCTACTCGTGGGTGATTTCAACTCTCATCACCCCCAATGGGGATCACCATCTTCCTGCCCCAGAGGAAGGGACGTGGAAGGCTTAATTCAAGGGTTGGATTTATCTCTATTAAATACAGGGGAAGCTACACATTTTAGCTTAGCGCACGGCACGTACTCACACATTGACTTGAGTGTGTGTAGCCGTGCGCTGGTCCCCCTATTTGGTTGGTATGTACACGACGACCTCTGTGACAGTGACCATTTCCCGATCGTTCTTACCCTTCTGAACCAGACGCCCGTGGAGTTCCCCAGTCGTTGGGTTCTTAAGCGGGCAAATTGGCCCTCGTTTCAAGAACGAGCTGTGTTCGTTGATCTTGGTTGCCGGAGCGTCAATGACGAGGTACAGCACATCACTGATGTGCTTCTTGCTGCCGCCGAAGAGTCCATTCCCTCCTTTTCTGGGACCCCTCGTCGCAAACTCGTCCCTTGGTGGACAGAGGATATTGCAGCGGCAATAAGAGACCGTCGTCGAGCTCATAAGCACTACCGTCGGCGTCCAACCATGGCCAATTTGGTGGCGTTTAAGAAATTTCGTGCCAAGGCACGGATTCTTATTCGCCAGAGTAAGAAACAATCCTGGGAACGGTATGTGTCTTCTATTACGGCACATACCCCCTCCTCTCAAGTGTGGACTAAACTACGACGCATTTCGGGAATTCAGACATCTTCTACTGTACCGGGAATTTCCATTGCTAATGAACTGGTTACAGATCCTTATCGCGTTGCAAACCATCTCGCCTCGTATTTTGCGGATATATCCGGTTCCGATAACTATGACCCTGCCTTCGTGGCCCTGATAGTGGGCGTGGGTTGGCGACCACGGGGCCCCAGCTGAGTCTGGCATTGCTTCCACTTACTTGTGCCGGGCTCCTCTCTGTCTTCTTTCCTGTCGACCTCACTTGGTCAACTCTTGTTCTCTTCTGACCCCGACGGTATTAGGGTATCCGAGGCCTAGGGAGTCTCTTCCTTTCCCGCCTTAATTGGCCCTTGTCTCATCTTTTCTGATACCCTCCTTCTGCGAGGGGTCAGCCTTCTTTTTCTCTTCCTTTTACCTCCTGCCTTGTGCTCTAGGCCCTTAAGGAGGCAGGGTGTATGTAGCCCCACTACTTCTGGTGCACCCTAGATAATGCTACACCCTCAGGGGCTCACGGCTAGTGAGTTCGGGAGTTGGCGATCCCGAGGGATTCCTGAGCTGGGTCTGTTTTCCCCTTTTGTCCCTTACCTTCGGGGCGGACCCTCTCCTCTTTCACATTCCTATCTGCCTTTCATGGCTCTCCTTTCTTCCAAGTCCCTCAATCCGCCTTCTTCGAGGGTTGAGGGCATTTCTTTTCCTCCTGTCCTTTATTTGCCTTATTCTTCTTTAGTTTTCCATTTCTTCTTCTAGTATGTAGGTTGGTAGTTAGTTTTAGTTTTAAGTTTACATTTCATTTTCATCTTCACGATCACCCAAACCATCAGGGGCCGATAACCTCGATGTTAGGCCCCTTAAAACAACAATTATCATCATCATCATCATCGTGGCCCTGAAGCGCGAAGCGGAACGTTTCCATCTTAGTTTTGCTTCCCGCGCTTCGGAGGAGTACAACGTGCCCTTTACGGAGTGGGAACTCCGCGGAGCGCTGGCGCTCTGCAGGGACACGTCTCCTGGCCCGGATAATATTCACAACCAGATGCTTAAACACCTTAACGATGAGAGCATTCGCTATTTGCTCAGGGTGTTTAATCGTATCTGGTTGGAAGGTGTGTTTCCAGCGCAATGGCAGGAAGGTATCATTATACCTATCCTGAAGCCCGATAAGGATCCCAAATTGACAGGGAGTTACAGACCTATTTGTCTCACTAACGGTCTGCGCAAGCTCTTTGAGAGGATGGTCAATCGGCGCCTGGTGTGGGTCCTGGAGAAACGGGGACTCCTGTCTGAATACCAGTGTGGTTTCAGGGCGTCTCGGTGTACCAACGACCATCTGGTACGCCTGGAGACTGCCATACGGGACGCTTTTCTCCGGAGACAACACCTGGTCGCTGTTTTCTTTGACCTCGAGAAGGCCTATGACACCACTTGGCGTTACGGCATCCTCTCTACCCTGCATCAATGGAAATTCCGAGGTAACTTGCCGTTTTTATTGAGAATTTTCTGTCCCTTCGCCTATTCCGTGTCCGAATAAGGGGGACATATTCGCAATATCATATACAGGAAAACGGAGTCCCACAGGGATCGGTATATGCGTAACATTATTTGCGATTGCCATAAATTGTACAATCGCTGCTGCTGGTCCAGCAGTGGTACCGTCGCTATATGTAGACGACTTCGCTCTACATTATAGTGCGCAAAATATGGCGGTCGCTGAACGACAGTTACAACAAGCTATTCGGAGAGTGGAATGCTGGACACTGGAGCATGGCTTTCGATTCTCACCCGCTAAGTCCTCGGTTGTCCATTTCTGCCGAAAGCGCACCCTCCATCCAGATCCTGAGCTTTACCTGGGCAATGTAGCTTTGCCTGTTGTTGCTGCGTACCGGTTTCTTGGGCTCGTTTTCGATCAGAAATTGACGTGGGAACCACACGTGCGGTGTTTGAAAACTGCCTGCGCTAAGAAACTCAACATGTTGCGGTTTCTTAGCGGCACATCATGGGGGGCGGACCGCGCGGTGCTCCTGCGTTTTTACAAGTCACTGATTTTATCTAGGTTAGATTATGGCAGTGTAGCATATGGTTCGGCCCGTAAGTCAGTGCTTGTTAAAGTGGACAGTGTCCACCACGGCGGTGTGAGGCTGGCGACGGGTGCCTTTCGGACAAGCCCAGTCGTCAGCTTGCTCGCCGAGGCTGGCGTACCTCCTTTACACCTGAGGCGCCAACAAGTACTGCTGACCTATGCTGCAACTATTCGACAGATGCCACTTCATCCAAGCTATGCATTTTTGTTTTACAATCCGAATCGCCGGCTGAATGAAGTGCTCGCCCGAGCCACTCGGCCGGCGGGGATTCGCTTGGCTGACTTATACCGTCAGTTCCGATTTCCTTCTGTCTCCTGTATCGTCCGAGTACCTAGCAAGGCCCCTCCGTGGATGGTCTCTCGCCCTGATATCATCCTGGATCTCCCCCAGGGGCTCACATCTTGTGGGCGTGGGTTGGCGACCACGGGGCCCCAGCTGAGTCCGGCATTGCTTCCACTTACTTGTGCCGGGCTCCTCTCCGTCTTCTTTCCTGTCGACCTCACTTGGTCAACTCTTGTTCTCTTCTGACCCCGACGGTATTAGGGTATCCGAGGCCTAGGGATTGTCTTCCTTTCCTGCCTTAATTGGCCCTTGTCTCATCTTTTCTGATACCCTCCTTCTGCGAGGGGTCAGCCTTCTTTTTCTCTTCCTTTTACCTCCTGCCTTGTGCTCTAGGCCCTTAAGGAGGCAGGGTGTATGTAGCCCCAGCACTTCTGGTGCACCCTAGATAATGCTACACCCTCAGGGGCTCACGGCTGGTGAGTTCGGGAGTTGGCGACCCCGAGGAATTCCTGAGCTGGGTCCGTTTTCCCCTTTTGTCCCTTACCTTTGGGGCGGACCCTCTCCTCTTTCACTTTACTATATGCCTTTCATGGCTCTCCTTCCTTCCAAGTCCCTCAATCCGCCTTCTGCGAGGGTTGAGGGCATTTCTTTTCCTTCTGTACTTTTATTTGCCTTATTCTCCTTTAGTTTTCCATTTCTTCTTCTAGTATGTGGGTTACTAGTTAGTTTTAAGTTCGCTTTTCATTTTCATCTTCACGATCACCCAAACCATCAGGGGCCGATAACCTAGATGTTAGGCCCCTTAAAACAACAATCATCATCATCATCATCATCCTGGATCTGCACACCGGCCCCAAGTCGAACACGGACTCCTCCATCCATCGGAGGCTGTTCCAGTCCGTGGTGACACGGTATCCGGGATCAGGGCTTGTATTCACGGACGGTTCGAGGGTAACCGAGAAAGTAGGCTGTGCATTTGTGGTTGAGGATCGTCGGTTTCTCTTTTCACTTCCCGAGGCCTGTGGCGTGTACACTGCGGAGCTCTATGCCATCTTAGAGGCTCTGCGGTACACATTATCCGACGATCACCAGCACTTTCTTGTGTGTACTGACTCTCGGAGTGCGCTGCAGGCGATCGATGTGTGTTTCCCGAAGCACCCGTTGGTCCAGCGTGTGCACGACCAGCTCGTCAGTTCGCGTAACGCTGGAACCGGGGTGATCTTTGTGTGGCTTCCTAGCCACATGGGTATTGTGGGAAACGAGCTTGCTGATCAGGCGGCGAGAGAGGCAGTTTCACTGCCCTCGCTACCGTATAAGGTGCCTGCTAGTGATGTGCGCTCTCAGTTGCGGTATTCGATCCTGTCGCATTGGGAGGAGGCATGGCGTGCCACGCCACCACCCAACAAACTGAGAGCCATCAAGGAGACAACTAAGGTGTGGAAATCTTCCTTCCGATCTCTCCGGAAGGAAGCTGTGGTACTCTGTCGACTCCGGATCGGCCATGTGATTGCTACGCACTCCCACTTGCTAAAGAGAGAAGATCCTCCTGTGTGTACTTGCGGCGCCCACCTAACCGTGGCACACCTTCTCTTGGAGTGTGTGGATCTGGCCGATCTGCGAGGGACTCTTAAACTGCCTAATACCCTCTCCCTTATTCTCCGTGATGACGGGCCCTCAGCTGAACTCGTCATCCGGTTCTTGAGGGAGAGTGGTTACTTTTTTAAGTTTTAATGTGTAGTTACGACTTTTCATTCTGGTTAAATCTGTTTTATGACTTTTATTGTGTTCCGAAGCCAGCACCTATGATTATAATGGAAAGCCCGAAGGTGACTTCAACTCCACCTTCGGCCAGCACGAAGGCTGTGCGAGCGAAGGCTGCTCCGCCCGCACAGCAGGGGAGGAAGTTGAAGACTTACTCCCCACTCGGGAGGAAGTCGAAGTCTTCCTCCCCACCCAAACGGTCGGCGAAAGCCGCGCCGAAGCCGGCGGAGGCGGCATCGTCGACCAGGGTCAGGACTTCGGCTCCTGACCCGTCTATATACCTTAAAGAGCCGGGGGCGGGTAAGAAGGGACCCCGCACTACGCATTCCTTTTCTCCAAAAACGGGGAAGCCATCCGCGCCAACACCTGCGGATGCTTCTGCGCCTGTGGACGTTTCGGTCCCCAGATCTTCGCGCTCCCCACGGAGATCCCCCCGCCGCCGAACTGCGTCCAGGAAATCTTCCACTGAGTCGATTCACTCCATGAACTCGCCTGAGGACATGGAGATTATAGTCTACGTAGTGACTGTAGATCCTCCAGTGTCAAAGTTGGAGTAGCTTGCTGCTCCAACTTATTCCCTAAGTTCACACAATGGCACTGTTACAGTGGAATTGTAACAGTTATGACAGGCATTTGACAGAGATCCGTCAGCTTATTGCCCAATACGCAGCGAGTATAGTCTGCCTACAGGAAACAAACCTCAGACCTGATCACGAGACTGTTCTGAGAGATTTCCGACTATACTCTAAAGAGCGACAAGACGCCGCCCGGGCTTCCGGGGGCGTTTGTACCTTCGTTCGCTCTGACTGCTATAGTGAGGAGTTTCCACTCGCCACTCCTCTGGAAGCTATTGCAGTTCGCATGTCCTTGCCTGCTATGACAACTGTTTGTAACGTGTACCTTCCACCGAACCAACCCCTTGATATTAATGACGTCTTAGATCTTGTTGATCAACTTCCAGTCCCTTTCCTACCCGTAGGGGATTTCAACTCTCATCACCCCCAATGGGGATCACCATCTTCCTGTCCCAGAGGAAGGGACGTGGAAGGTGTACAATACCCAAGGGGTATGCACCCCTTAGAGATCATCCCCCCCATCATCTGTCTAAATCTCATAAAAGGCAACCCTTTAAAAGCCTACCCGATATCCATCAATACTATAAGGGCAGCTGGCTACTCCATAAAGCAGCTCAACCCTTGCGTAATTATGACACACAGCGACATACTACAAACTGGTTCAACTATGCCACAACGCGCTGACAGAACAGAGGCTAAAGGTATAAAAGGTGCCTTAAGTGGGTCACGAGAATCTCTCCATCATCAGTGCTTCGACGAGACAGCCGGAGGCTAACGACAGTGTCAACCGAGGTGAGTCAGTCAGTCAGTGTTCAGAATCCTATTTTTGTAACCTAACACCCACAGTTTGTACTCACATTATAACATCACAAGATCCCTTAAAAGGGACTAACAGTTACTCATTGCTGACCAATAAACACTTGGTCAGTCTCTTACACTTGCATTACTGATCTACACTCTTCTTCACGTCCCCACGTCCTTCCTTACTCCCGTCACAGTCGGACGTGACACACCGTAGTAATAACGCCAACTCAGACGTCCTTGTATTCCTCACAGCGGCTAGCGTGCTCAAGTGAAGCGCGTGCCGAACCGCTGACACTAGCAAGGTGATTATATAATAAGTAGCCGGCTGGGCGACTAGTACACCGACCCGCGTGCTAAGGCTACATCCCTTAAACCACATTTACAGTCTTTATAGGAACGCCCCCTAGTTCCTAGCACACCACAACACACTACACTGGTCAGCTTGCCCTGTCAAGGGGAGCTACCCTGCTTTAGGCACAAACTCATAAATAAGTACAGCAACTCTCCCTTTTAGATCCACCCCCAAATAAGGGATCTAAAACACTGGTGGAGGCGGGGTCCTACGCATAGAGAAAAGGGACTCAACCAACGAGCCCTCGTAGGTAAAACGACCCCTTCCGTACCGCAAAAAGCCAAGCAAATTAGTGAGAAAATTTTTCCCCCAGACAGAAAGCACCATATTTTTTTTTTGGTGCTCTAAACTAGCTACACAAGGGAAAGGCTTGATAAACCAACCCCCTAGCCCCATACAGAACCAGAGAGATATAGGAATACACTGGCAAACACGCACAGATTTTTTTTTTCTCTCTATTGTTACTTTAGGCCCATACACTTCAGGCAGAATGGCACCTCATGAAGAGATTGCAAGCCATGAAGGTAATAGGGGTATGCCAATATTAGTAGCATTATTGGTTAGATGCCAAAGGCACATACAGATCAGGCAAACACAAATACGGACACTCAAAACAGAAAATCGGGATAATACAGGGCAAACAGCCATACACTCCGTCAGAGGGTAGGACAGCGCGATTAAGATGCGCACATAAGCACTTGCAAACAGGCCATATGCCTCAATAAGGCAGTACACCCAAATTTGGGACAAATACCGTGAGCTACAAGCCAATAAGGCCATTTTTGAGTTCATGGTAGGGCCATCAGCCCACCCGAGAGAGGACATAAGCGTGGATACGCTGACTCGACAATTTGCGAGGATGTCCCTCTCGCCACGTACTGCCACAGAATGGCAGGAGTTCGCCGTGGCCACAGTCCAGGAGACGGCCAGGTTAGGCTCCAACATATTAAAGAATACATCCTACACAGACACACGTCCTTCAGCTCCGGATCGGAAGGCAATTTTGCCAAGCCGAGGGGAAGAGCCTAGAACAATCCCCTCGGACCGGATGAACGAGAGGGAGTTGAAGCCAGGACCTTCAATCACACATAATACGACAGAGGGACAACAGGAGGTAACCTCGTCATGGGCTGACGACGTAGAGCCTGACCTACCACATATAAAGCCTACATACACTCACACAGATAGGCTAACACAGTGGCAGGAGTCTGCCGTGGCCACGGGCCAGAAAGCGGACAGGCTACACGACACCACATTGGCAGGACAAAAACAGGCACTTAAGCGGCCCTCACCGCCAGTTCAAAGGGCAAATTTGCCAGAACGGAGGCGAACACCGGCATTAGTCCCTCAGGATGCACGGTACACGCACATACAGATTAAACAGGCATTACCATACAATACACGGGGATTAGGAAAGGTATTATTACCCACCCCGTGTTTACAGAAAGGGCATGCTACGCCCTGAGCCCCACCGCTATCACCTGAATGAGAGGGGTGCATCGGCCAACACCAACTAAGCGTGATGCACATCTCCATATGAGAGATGAGGCCATAAGTAATAAATACTAACCATTTTTTTTAAATTTAAATCATCCCGCATGAGAGGGAAATATATTAGTATTATGCCTCAACCTACACCTATCCATACATGAGTGCAAACGCCTCATATCCAGACGCATGCATGTATATCCCATCCATTCACCAGGGGATATTGATATCAGACCGGCATGGATTTTTATTTTATTTTTTGCAACCCCGGGAATTACCTGCCCCGTTCCACTCACTGTAGGAGCATCCCAGCACAAAAACCGGTTCCAGGCCGCCACTAACGCGGAATTCGGAAGTGCGCAACCTCCTCCTACCCTGCTTTAACCCACTCTACAGATAACTACCCCCAGATCACAATAACAGGGTACCTGACGCCACAGACCCTACTAATACCTCCATCAAGGTTAAAAAAGAGCATTATCGCTGGAGAAGCTGATATAGCACAGGTAGCCTAAAGTAGTCTACGTATGTAGAGGTTTTACCAGCCCACCACACTGGAAGTATTTTACATTTGACACTTTTTACACAGGTTACACCTATATTTAAAAAAAAAAAAAAAAAAAAAAAAAAAAGGGAATCTGAAACACCCTGGCTGATGATACCGGCGTTAGCCAAAGGTCAAAAGCACAACACTAGGAGCAGAGCTGGGGAAGGCGATGTGGACCCTTACCCCAGTCGGCTCATCAAATTACTGACGACTAGACCAAATAGACGAACCACGTAAGGTCAAAGCATTCGCGGCCTGGTCGGGCAAGCTCTGGAATCCTAGGTGCGCATAAACCGCCCCTGGGAGGAAGGGATGCTAAACCCACTTTGAGCCACGGTCGTCGAAGCCAAGACCTGCAGGGAGACTTTCTGAGAATGGCGGGAGAAATAGCTCACTCCGCGTCGGCCTCGGGAGCTATCCCTAGAGACGACCATATTATGACTAGACTGTTAGTTAAATTTACGTAAGTAAGACTTCCATGGCGGGAAGCAAAACTCCTGTGCGTTGGAGCATACTACGGCGGCCCATAGAGGCAAATTTATATATCAATGCGAAAATGCATACTACGGCGGCCCATAGAGGCAACTTTATATATCAATGCGAAAATGCATACTACGGCGGCCCATGGAGGCAACTTTATATATCAATGCGAAAATGCATACTACGGCGGCCCATAGAGGCAAATATCACTGCGAAAGCAGATTGCGACGGCCGATTAAGGCGAAGACAATATTATGCCATTGGACCACACTGTCCAATGCCCACATAAATGGCGACGCATCGGGCAGTCAGAGGGCATTAAGAGATGGGGCATTGCGCGCCCCTCACAGGAGCCAAGTGGGCGGCTCACCTACGTCGAATAGGAACAGCACCCGGTTATGAACACGAAAGTTACAGCGGGCGAAACGGTTAGCTTAGTGGCACCGTAAGCCGCCCGCGGATAGATTAATCCTAGTAATAGACGTCGACACTAGACTTAAGGGGACGGAATCTAGCGACCCTAGAGACAACCGGTGTTTCTGGGGCTCGTGCGGGTGGTGATCTGGGGATTTAATTGCCCCAGGCGATCGTCCTAGGCCAAATTTAGTTATAGACGGTTGCATTTGACACGCAACCTAGGATTAAGCAAATTTAATGAACACTGTTGCAATTCAGCACAGAATCTTTCGGCAATAGATTAAGGCAACCCTCTCGGCTTAGATGTAGTTTTTTTTTTATATATACCATAAGTAGAATAAATAGTATAAGAGAACGCCGTCCGGCGCCTGATGACCCACAAATCCGTCATCAGGGTAAGTCCGATAACTCATGATAAGTTATTATAATGTAGCATAGTCTTACATTTAAGACAATTTTTTTTTTACATATATTGAGGTAAAATTGCGGCGCCTGGCGGCCCAAATTCGTTGCCAGGGTAAGCCCAATACTACAACACATTAGGAAATGACGTCACGGCACCATATAGGGTAAGCCCGGCCATATATCGAGTAATAATAACCATGCCATTCTTTTCACAGGTAAAAAGGGGCTTCAGACTGTGGCAACGCTGCCACAGGAAGCGGCATATGGAATAGGGAATTTCAATGTTTTGTTAACCTCTCCATTTTTTTTTGCAGGCATTGTCACCTAGAATATGACACGTGTAATTATGATTTTGCTGCCAGATAGCAGCAACATGCTATTTAATGCCCCCTTATTGTAGTATTATACCTGTGCATACTAACCTCCATTTAACATTCATTCTCACTTACACACTCACTACATTTTTTTTTTACAGCTACACGTCAATAATCTGCACAGCGGGAATGATGCCTGTGGGGCATCAAGCTTGCTGGCAGATCTGCATAAAACAAAAACACTTGAAGCGTCAAAATGCGACGCAGCTTACGGCGATGAGGGCGCAACCGGCATGTGGCGGCGACCCTCATGGCCAAGTGTGCAAGCATTCACCCACAGAGGATGCTTCACAGACTAGGTATTAAGAATACACTGCAAGCGGTACGACCACTCAAACCGTGCCAAGAGGTGGCCGTATAGGATCAGCCGTGATACGGCAAGCGTACGTACAAACAGGTAGCGTGCACGCGAGGATCCAAACAAAAACTAGAATTATAAGGGTTTAGCGCGCTTAAGTAGACATAAGGTCATTGTGGTTCATAATTTTAAAGAGTAAACTACATACATATTCATGCGCCCACGGGCAATTATTCCAATTGAAATTCCTAAATGTCAGCATCGCAACATGATACATTAAACTCTATATATATTTTTGTCTGTTTATCAAGTTCACGTGTACACGATGTCTATATTTTTGTTTTGTTTTGTTTCGTTTGCTAAGGTAACACGTAACCAATGTCTGTGAATTGTTTTCTTTCATTTTCCTCTCTTCTAACTTCCCCATTTGTCAGGGTGTTCCGTTTTTCCCACACAAATAAATACTTTTGAACATTTCCTTTAAATTATACCCTGGAGCACCCATTTTTTTCTATTCTCTCCTATCTTCTTTATTGCAGGGAGCACTTTTTCCCCAAGATAGGGCGGACGACGCAATCATCCGTTCGGCCCTGGGTTTTTCCTCCCTGCACAACTATGTAACCATGTATAACCATGTTTTTTTTTCTTTTTTATGCCGACAACGGCAATGGCGATTGTGCCTCAATAGCAATTATTTTCTTTATTCAACAATGTTAATGCACATTTCACCATGCAATGTAAAATTTATATACATATATATCTATGTACACCCCATAACCCTCCCCTCTGAACACGGGCTGACCGCACACCTACACTTCTGCACGACGACACCCGTTCCATACGACGACGCTTACGACGCCACCACCAGAAGAGACGAGGGGGATTCAAAAACTACTACGACAACATCCCAACCCCAAGTGCCCTTCCCGGTCGCGAGGACGCGACCAAATGGAGGAAGAGGCTTGTACAATACCCAAGGGGTATGCACCCCTTAGAGATCATCCCCCCCATCATCTGTCTAAATCTCATAAAAGGCAACCCTTTAAAAGCCTACCCGATATCCATCAATACTATAAGGGCAGCTGGCTACTCCATAAAGCAGCTCAACCCTTGCGTAATTATGACACACAGCGACATACTACAAACTGGTTCAACTATGCCACAACGCGCTGACAGAACAGAGGCTAAAGGTATAAAAGGTGCCTTAAGTGGGTCACGAGAATCTCTCCATCATCAGTGCTTCGACGAGACAGCCGGAGGCTAACGACAGTGTCAACCGAGGTGAGTCAGTCAGTCAGTGTTCAGAATCCTATTTTTGTAACCTAACACCCACAGTTTGTACTCACATTATAACATCACAAGATCCCTTAAAAGGGACTAACAGTTACTCATTGCTGACCAATAAACACTTGGTCAGTCTCTTACACTTGCATTACTGATCTACACTCTTCTTCACGTCCCCACGTCCTTCCTTACTCCCGTCACAGTCGGACGTGACACACCGTAGTAATAACGCCAACTCAGACGTCCTTGTATTCCTCACAGCGGCTAGCGTGCTCAAGTGAAGCGCGTGCCGAACCGCTGACACTAGCAAGGTGATTATATAATAAGTAGCCGGCTGGGCGACTAGTACACCGACCCGCGTGCTAAGGCTACATCCCTTAAACCACATTTACAGTCTTTATAGGAACGCCCCCTAGTTCCTAGCACACCACAACACACTACACTGGTCAGCTTGCCCTGTCAAGGGGAGCTACCCTTCTTTAGGCACAAACTCATAAATTAGTACAGCAACTCTCCCTTTTAGATCCACCCCCAAATAAGGGATCTAAAACAAAGGCTTAATTCAAGGGTTGGATCCCCCAGGGGCTCACATCTAGTGGGAAGTGTGTTGGCGACCACGGGGCCCCAGCTGAGTCCGGCATTGCTTCTACTTACTTGTGCCGGGCTCCTCTCTGTCTTCTTTCCTGTCGACCTCACTTGGTCAACTCTTGTTCTCTTCCGACCCCGACGGTATTAGGGTATCCGAGGCCTAGGGAGTCTCTTCCTTTCCCGCCTTAATTGGCCCTTGTCTCATCTTTTCTGATTCCCTCATTCTGCGAGGGGTCAGCCTTCTTTTTCTTTTCATGTTCTCTCCTGCCTTCTGCTCAAGGCCCTTAAGGAGGCAGGGTGTATGTAGCCCCACCACTTTTGGTGCACCCTAGATAATGCTACACCCTCAGGGGCTCACGGCTGGTGAGTTCGGGAGTTGGCGACCCCGAGGGATTCCTGAGCTGGGTCCGTTTCCCTTTTTGTCCCTTACCTTTGGGGCTGACCCTCTCCTCTTTCACTTTCCTATCTGCCTTTCATGGCTCTCCTTCCTTCCAAGTCCCTCAATCCGCCTTCTTCGAGGGTTGAGGGCATTTCATTTCCTCCTGTCCTTTATTTGCCTTATTCTCCTTTAGTTTTCCATTTCTTCTTCTAGTATGTAGGTTAGTAGTTAGTTTTAGTTTTAAGTTCGCTTTTCATTTTCATCTTCACGATCACCCAAACCATCAGGGGCCGATAACCTCGATGTTAGGCCCCTTAAAACAACAATTATCATCATCATCATCAAGGGTTGGATTTATCTCTATTAAATACAGGGGAAGCTACACATTTTAGCTTAGCGCACGGCACGTACTCCCACATTGACCTGAGTGTGTGTAGCCGTGCGCTGGTCCCCCTATTTGGTTGGTATGTACACGACGACCTCTGTGACAGTGACCATTTCCCGATCGTTCTTACCCTTCTGAACCAGGCGCCCGTGGAGTTCCCCAGTCGTTGGGTTCTTAAGCGGGCAAATTGGCCCTCGTTTCAAGAACGAGCTGTGTTCGTTGATCTTGGTTGCCGGAGCGTCGATGACGAGGTACAGCACATCACTGATGTGCTTCTGGCTGCCGCCGAAGAGTCCATTCCCTCCTTTTCTGGGACTCCTCGTCGCAAACTCGTCCCTTGGTGGACAGAGGATATTGCAGCGGCAATAAGAGACCGTCGTCGATCTCATAAGCACTACCGTCGGCGTCCAACCATGGCCAATTTGGTGGCGTTTAAGAAATTTCGTGCCAAGGCACGGATTCTTATTCGCCAGAGTAAGAAACAATCCTGGGAACGGTATGTGTCTTCTATTACGGCACATACCCCCTCCTCTCAAGTGTGGACTAAACTACGACGCATTTCGGGAATTCAGACATCTTCTACTGTACCGGGACTTTCCATTGCTAATGAACTGGTTACAGATCCTTATCGCGTTGCAAACCATCTCGCCTCGTATTTTGCGGATATATCCGGTTCCGATAACTATGACCCTGCCTTCGTGGCCCTGAAGCGCGAAGCGGAACGTTTCCATCTTAGTTTTGCTTCCCGCGCTTCGGAGGAGTACAACGTGCCCTTTACGGAGTGGGAACTCCGCGGAGCGCTGGCGCTCTGCAGGGACGCGTCTCCTGGCCCGGATAATGTTCACAACCAGATGCTTAAACACCTTAACGATGAGAGCATTCGCTATTTGCTCAGGGTGTTTAATCGTATCTGGTTGGAAGGTGTGTTTCCAGCGCAATGGCAGGAAGGTATCATTATACCTATCCTGAAGCCCGATAAGGATCCCAAATTGTCAGGGAGTTACAGACCTATTTGTCTCACAAACGGTTTGTGCAAGCTCTTTGACAGGATGGTCAATCGGCGCCTGGTGTGGGTCCTGGAGAAACGGGGACTCCTGTCTGAATACCAGTGTGGTTTCAGGGCGTCTCGGTGTACCAACGACCATCTGGTACGCCTGGAGACTGCCATACAGGACGCTTTTCTCCGGAGACAGCACCTAGTCGCTGCTTTCTTTGACCTCGAGAAGGCCTATGACACCACTTGGCGTTACGGCATCCTCTCTACCCTGCATCAATGGAAATTCCGAGGTAACTTGCCGGTTTTTTTGCGAATTTTCTGTCCTTTCGCCTGTTCCGTGTCCGAATAGGGGGGACATATTCGCAATATCATATACAGGAAAACGGAGTCCCACAGGGATCGGTGCTTAGCGTAACATTATTTGCGATTGCCATAAACGGTATAGTCGCCGCTGCTGGTTCAGCAGTGGTACCGTCGCTATATGTAGACGACTTCGCTCTACATTATAGTGCGCAAAATATGGCGGTCGCTGAACGACAGCTACAACAAGCTATTCGGAGAGTGGAACGCTGGACACTGGAGCATGGCTTTCGATTCTCAACCGCTAAGTCCTCGGTTGTCCATTTCTGCCGAAAGCGCACCCTCCATCCAGATCCTGAGCTTTATCTGGGCAATGTAGCTTTGCCTGTTGTTGCTGCGTACCGGTTCCTTGGGCTCCTTTTCGATCAGAAATTGACGTGGGAACCACACGTGCGGTGTTTGAAAACTGCCTGCGCTAAGAAACTCAACATGTTGCGGTTTCTTAGCGGCACATCATGGGGGGCAGACCGCGCGGTGCTCCTGCGTTTTTATAGATGACTGATTTTATCTAGGTTAGATTATGGCAGTGTAGCATATGGTTCGGCCCGTAAGTCAGTGCTTGTTAAACTGGACAGTGTCCACCACCGCGGTGTGAGGCTGGCGACGGGTGCCTTTCGGACAAGCCCAGTCGTCAGCTTGCTCGCCGAGGCTGGCGTACCTCCTTTACACCTGAGGCGCCAACAAGTACTGCTGACCTATGCTGCAACTATTCGACAGATGCCACTTCATCCAAGCTATCCATGTTTGTTTTCCAATCCGAATCGCCGGCTGTATGATGTGCTCGCCCGAGCCACTCGGCCGGCGGGGATTCGCTTGGATGACTTATACCGTCAGTTCCGATTTCCTTCTGTCTCCTGTATCGTCCGAGTACCTAGCAAGGCCCCTCCGTGGATGGTCTCTCGCCCTGATATCATCCTGGATCTGCACACCGGCCCCAAGTCGGACACGGACTCCTCCGTCCATCGGAGGCTGTTCCAGTCCGTGGTGACACGGCATCCGGGATCAGGGCTTGTATTCACGGACGGTTCGAGGGTAAACGAGAAAGTAGGCTGTGCATTTGTGGTTGAGGATCGTCGGTTTCTCTTTTCACTTCCCGAGGCCTGTAGCGTGTACACTGCGGAGCTCTATGCCATCTTAGAGGCTCTGCGGTACACGATATCAGACGATCACCAGCACTTTATTGTGTGTACTGACTCTCTGAGTGCGCTGCAAGCGATCGACGTGTGTTTCCCGAAGCACCCGTTGGTCCAGCGTGTGCACGACCAGCTCGTCAGTTCGCGTAACGCTGGAACCGGGGTGACCTTTGTGTGGCTTCCTAGCCACATGGGTATTGCGGGAAACGAGCTTGCTGATCAGGCGGCGAGAGAGGCAGTCGCACTGCCCTCGCTACCATATAAGGTGCCTGCTAGTGATGTGCGCTCTCAGTTGCGGCATTCGATCCTGTCGCATTGGGAGGGGGCATGGCGTGCCACGCCTCCACCCAACAAACTGAGAGGCATCAAGGAGACAACGAAGGTGTGGAAATCTTCCTTCCGATCTCTCCGGAAGGAAGCTGTGGTACTCTGTCGACTCCGGATCGGCCATGGGATTGCTACGCACTCCCACTTGCTGAAAAGAGAGGATCCTCCTGTGTGTACTTGCGGCGCCCACCTAACCGTGGCACACCTTCTCTTGGAGTGTGTGGATCTGGCCGATCTGCGAGGGACTCTTAAACTGCCTAATACCCTCTCCCTTATTCTCCGTGATGACGGGCCGTCAGCTGACCTCGTCATCCGGTTCATGAGGGAGAGTGGTTACTTTTTTAAGTTTTAATGTGTAGTTACGACTTTTAATTCTGGTTATATCTGTTTTATGTTTTTTATTGTGTTCTGTATTATATTGTTCGCTATGTCTTATTTGTTTTATCCTTTTTTACCATCCGCATTTTATTCCTTTTTATTCAAATAAGGCATAATTTTTGGGGCTCACTGTCTGTTTTATAAACACCATTTTCGCTTCATCCATGGCAGTGAGTTGTTTTTATCTACATCCTTTCATTTCACGTCATTTCATTTCATTAGGGGCCGATAACCTCGATGTTAGGCCCCTTAAAACAACAATTATCAACATCATCATCAGTCTACCCTCAAGTATCCTTTCAAATATCTTTGCTACATGCGGGATGAGGGTGATCCCTCTCTAGTTGTTACATTCTTTCTTATCTCCTTTCTTGAATACTGGAATTATTAGCCCTTTACCCCACTCTTCTGGTACTTCCTTGTTCTTCCATATCACTCGAAATAGTCTGTACAACCACTGCATCCCTACTGGTCCTGCTGCTTTTTTCCATCTCCACAGCTACCTCATCCACTCCTGTTGCTCTACCACTCTTCATCTTCTTTATGGCTCTTTCTATTTCTAACATTGTTATATCATCATCTTGGGTTTCTTCAGTCGTTTCTTTACCTTCTTCAACTTCCACTAATTCTTTGAATTTGATGTTCAGTAATTTATGAAAATATTCTTCCCATCGCTGGAGTATGTCTTCTCTTTGTGTCAAAATCTGTCCTGTCTCTGTCTCTACAAATTTTGTATCTTCTCTGCTTTTTACTTTGTTTCTAACCAATCCCTATAACATCTTCTTACTTCCTTTAACATCTTCCTGCAAACTTTCTGTAAAATCATCCCAGCACTTCTTTTTCTCTTCCTGTACAATCCTGTGGTATTCATTCTTTGTTACTTGATACTTTTGCCTTTTCTGTACATTTTTGCCTACTATCCACTTCTTCCAGGCTTTTAGTTTTTCTTTCACTGCCTCTTTTACTCTGTTATTCCACCAAGGTGTCTCCTTTTCCTTCTTTATACCCGACACTCTACCACATATATCTTCTGCACATTTTACAATTCTTTCTTTGATCTTTGTCCATTCCTCTTCCACACTTCCTACCTCTTCTTTAGGGATCAGTTCTTTCAGATCTTCTTGGAACTTTTCCTGTACTTCCTTTTCCTTTAATTGCCATACTTTTATTTTTCTTTCTCTTGTCTCCTTTAACTTGACTATTTTGCCCAACCTTAATTTAGCTACAACAATTTTATGATCCCCTTCAAAATCCTCTCTGGGCATAGCTGTGACATCTTCTAGTTGTCTACGGTTCTCTCTTTCGACTAAAATAAAGTCTATCATGGTTTTCGTTTTCCTTCCTCCCCATCCATACCTAGTTATTTTCTGGCTATTCTTCTTTCTGAACCAGGTATTGCCTACTATTAATCCATTCCTCTCACAGAAGTCTATCAAAAGGTCTCCTTCAGCATTTTTGCTTCCATAGCTGAAAGGACCAATTATTTCTTCCTTTTCATGCCTGTGTCTGTTCCTATGTGGGCATGCATGTCACCTATAATCACCACTTCATACTCTTCGATGTACTGTGCCCGTTTAGACCGGAGTCCGCACGACCACATATGCGTTTTACCAATAATCAGTCAGCACGAGAGTCAAAATATCCCGGAGCGCCAGATGGGTTAAAGCTAATCGCAAAAACGACATCAAATAAAAAAATGCTTTACTGATTTTTGGCTCAATGCAACAATAAGGATAGAAGGAGATTCAATTGGGCGTAACACATCAAGTAAAATTATCTCATTTTATTTTGAATTTAAAATTGACTGCAAAAATGCTCAAAGCAGCATCACTCACGTGTGGCGACCCACACTCCTATTTACACAATATACAGAAATTTTCCAAACACATTTGACAATTATTTTTTTGGAAAACATTAGTCCTGTAGACTGTGTTCCAAAATTATTTATGATTAAATCCAGTTCAAATTTAATTGTCTCTACTGGAAATATCGTAGTTCACTGTTTGAATTTTTACATATCATTAACACTCATAGAATAAATGTTCATAGAATTTTATCTTTCACTTATTTTTCCAGTTTCAAAAATATATTGTCGAAAAATATTATTATATCTGAATCAACACAAATTATTTACACATATTAATAACATCTGAAAAGTATTTGACCTTGAGCATAGCATCGAAGAACTGTGCGTAGCACAACAAAGTTAATTGTTCTTCAGACATTAAACGTTTCGAGAAGTGACTCGATTATGAACTTCAAGTTTCTAACAAAATATATGATTTCTGAATCATCAACTTGATCAATAAATTGTTGAACCATTCAACTATTCAATTTTCCACTTGGAATCATTATTATGAAAAATATATATATTTGTGGCCCTTTTAGTAACTTTCACAACTTGCAATTCTTCGACAGAATGCGGAAATAAGAATTGTAGCTTCATAATAAATTCATTTAGTTCATGGCACTAGGATTGAAAATATCCTTCAAATTATTCGTGGTTAAAGAATTATTTTTAATTGGCAGTGGCCCATTCTATTATTTGTGTAAGAACACAATATTACAACAACAACGGCAAAGGTCTTCCTCTGAAGAAGAATAAACTACTATCATGACAAATCCGGGTTTTAGCAAAATCAAAGTCTAAATGGAATTCGTAACCAAGGTTGAAATAAGAACTGATGGTTTCAAGAAATAACCTTCGGGTCATTCATACGACGAAATGTGTAGTTCCAATACTCCCTCTATAAACCTGAGCCATCGAACCTGCTATTTGATTGATGCTCGAAAAAACCTCTTCATTCCTGCGACTTAAACATGCGCACCTGGGAATGGCATTTCAACTACTCCACACATAAATTTTCTTCCCAAAATGTATACAATAAATCAAGCCTCTGCTTTTATCAACACTGGAAGATTAATAAACTTACAAGTTTATTTTATTTTACCATTCAGTTCAACCCGTGAATTTACCATACTTATGAAAATCTTTATTTCACTTTCGAGTGTATTTACGTCATGATTTTATATAAATACAAAAATATCCTATTTGATACAAATATCATTTGCTTCCCGTTTCATGCCTCTCCGTGTTATCTGAAAAATATACTTTGCTCATTGCAAATATTAACTGTTCAACCAGAACTGAAATGTTGGCTGAATGCGGGCTTGCGCTAACCACTCTCCTTCGGAAAATCTCCTGTTCCAAACTAGAAATGAATAACTACTTCATAGACTCACTCTCAATACATATGATTATTATAAAATATAATATCCAAGAATTATTTAGAAAAATTATAAAAATTATTATTACTATTATTATTAGTGGATTATTATTATTATTATTTGTCATATTATTTTAAATATATTTAATTATCATCTCATTATGTGAGAATCCACATGTTCGAACCTTCGAATATGGAAAAAATATCCATTCCTCAACAAAAAAACAAGTAGTTCCGTGAAGAACTATACAGCCTATTTTCATATATCCTACTTATGTTAATTGCCAATATCAACATACACAATTTCTGTTTGATTGCTGTAATAGATTCGTAGATATTGAGAACCGACTAAATATTTCGGATGGTCGCCATGTTGGATTTTATATATGTAGGTCCTAGAATTATGTACTGTTACATGAAGATTATTGTGAACGTGTAGTATTCAAATTTCAATCGCATAATTAGGACACAAGAAAAAACAAGGAGATTGTAAAATTTTTCACAGCTGCCATCTTGAGGTTATGGAAACAATTGAAATAAATTAGATGCTAGTGGATTAACATTCGTATAAGGATTTACTGTACCAAGTTTCACTGCACTCGGATGGTTAAATTGCGAGAAATGTCCATGTGAATATTTATAATTCGCGTCACCGCCATGTTGGATTTGTGATCACCAGGTTATTTAAAGTCTTATAGGTGAACTTAAGTTCATAGCCCCTATGAACATTAAAAATGCAGTTTGATTGCTAAAATAGATTCGTAGATATTCAGTATCGTGTAAATATTTCGCATGGTCGCCATGTTGGATTGTTAAATGTATAGGCCATAGAGTCATGTACCATTAAAGGAAAATTATTGCGTAGGTTCATTATTCAAACTTTCACTTCGATCGCATGACTACATCACAAGAAATAAAAACTTAATTTTAAAATTCGCACTGCCGCCATCTTGAGGTTATGTAAACAATTGAACTAAATTAGATACCAGTGGATTACAATGTGTATAAATATTTCCTGTACCAGGTTTCAGTGCGCTTGGAACATTAAATCGCGAGAAATGTCTATTTAAAATTTTCAAATTCGCTTGGCCGCCATGTTCGTTTTGTAGTTAACCGGTGTTTAAAAGTCTTATAGATGGACTTCCAGTAGTGCCCTTTATCTCCGTACAAAATATTAGGGAGATACCGCTAATAGTTTCAGAGATATAGAATGCCGGTGAAATATTTCGCACATCCGCCATCTTGTGATTATGTAAACAATTGAACGAAGTTAGATGTCGGTGCATTACAATGTATATAAACATATACTGTACCAAGTTTCATTGCGTTTGGTTGGTCAAATCACGAGAAACGTCTATTTAAAAGTCGCAAATTCGCTTGGCCTCCATGTTGGTTTTGTAGTTACCAGGTTTTCAAAAGTCACATAAGTGAACTTATAGTAGTTCCCTCTATCACCATAGAAAATGTCAGGGTAATATCGGTAATAGTTTCGGAGATATTGAATGCTGGTGAAATATTTCGCACAGCCGCCATGTTGGATTGGTGAGTCGTAACAAAATTTGAAGGGCACGGTCGAGGTCGCCGGGAATAGTGCTATGAACTTTCCGAGTTTCATTGAAATCGCTCCTGCCGTTTAGATTTTATTAGGGGGGGACACACACACGAATCACACACACACACACACACGCACACACACACGGACAAAAGGTGATCTCATAAGCCTATTTTTTCAAAATTGAAAATAGGCTAATAATTTAACTTTTACAGTTACACCGGCTGATTACCGTGATTTCCCAAAAATATGAAATATTCAAATAAATGCTCGGTCATCGATCCTAAACTGTTCTGAGTGCTGAAAATACTCAGAATAACTCTAACATGTCTTGCGTAAATCATTGCAAGATTTAAATACGAAGAAAAATAAATGTGTTGGTCATCTGCAGAAAAATAGTTTGTTCCAATTAGCTAGGCATAATATAATTTAAATGTGGCTTACATTTCTTGATGGTCTTGAAGCGTAGTGAACCTTGTCTGTGCCAGATTTCTCCATAGACATGCCCTATCGGACAAGCATGTATAATCCTTGTATCGGCCGCCATTATATACCCACAATCCGTCTAACAAGACATAGTGGTAGTATCTCTTGACGTTTGAAGTAACTGTTGATCCATTTTAATATTGGCTCCTATTAAAGCCATAACAGTTTGCTTAAATGGGGTCAGATCTAAGTGATCTATTCTTAAATATGTCAGTTGTAACATAACTCACGGTAATCTTTTCAGTACAAGAAAACACTGACAATCTAACCAATCAACGGCTGTTCTGAAGATCGTTCCCTGGGCATGGCTTCTCACCATCTACCATGCGCGAAGCAACATGTAGTTTCCCTGCGTAGACTAATGAACACCACCGTGATAGACTGGTCTTCAATGTACTGATAGATCGAAGTGGTTAACAAGTTACACATATGAACACTGACTAAAATGGACTTAAAATATCCAAGTATTAGGTTATTACTGGACTGTGACAAAGTACTAATTCTAGACAAAGTCTAGCATATGTCCATGTAGAAATATAAATATTTCACCAGTGTCTGTAGAAAATATCAATCACCCTAGTGATTCTCCTTGCCGGAAACTTACTAAGTTCCACTCGTAGCGCAGCACTTTTGTGACTATCACAACTTTGAAAATAACTTCTGCGTAGATCCGGCAACCATGTGCCTTGGCTCAGCGTAGCGGCACCTTGCTAGGCAAGTGCTTGTTTCGAAGTGAGCTAATGATGCCTGCGCCAGCCGGCTTTTATTCAAAACGGTCAGGGTCACGCTGCATCAGCTGATATCTGGAAATTCTCATATCTCTGGTATCCCTGGTCCGATTTACTTGATACGAATTGCATTCTCTTTCATTTGGCCGTGCCAGTAATCTAATCCCAGTCTCAAGTCTCTACTCCATGGTTAACTATTTAATCAATAAATAGCCTCGACCTCTGCTATTACTCGCTACGTCACTTGACATGCTCTTAGCGGTATATTCTTTCCAATTCCTTCTCGAAGCAATGTAGCGCGATATTCAAATATCTCAACTTTCAAAAGCGGCTGTAGCCTTTCCCTTGATATCTAGGTGTCTGAATCTTGGAATACCCATTCCTAGAGTTGGGCACAGTACCTCTCCAGCTCTTCCAAGAACTCCTCTAGACTTTCTTCCAGATTGCCTGTCTGAGGTGCATATACCTGAATGAAATCTTTAACCCCACTTTCTAGGCCGAGTCTAATTTTTATTATTTTGTCATTTACCTGGATAACTTTCTCTACATGTGGAACTAGATCATCCCTTAAAATCATTGGTACACCATTTTTACTGTTGTCAATACAATGTAAACCCCTTTCTCAGTTTCTTCTGTCCCTTTCCTCTCCACTTCGTTTCACTGAGTCCCATCAGAGCAATATCTTTCTTTTCCATATAATCGATAAGTTCCTCTGTCTTACCATTGAGGGTCAAGACATTTATGGTCGCAATCTTCACGATGTTCTTAATAGTCTCTGGTAGCCCACTTCTCACAGCTCCCCCAGAACAGCAGGAGCTGCGCGTCGCCCGCGGGGGACGCCCTAGCTGTCTCCGAGACACGACTCGCACACTTGCATATTTTAGGCTGTTTGTACGATGGGTTCGCCACACCCAAAGGCATTTTACACCTACTGCCAGGTTTTCAATTAAGGCCGCCCCTAACATGGGGAACAGACGCCTTTGGAGCCGCTCCCCTGGAGTACAGACGCTGCTGGTGACAGTTTCACCGCCTTCTCTGCCGTTGGGACACTTGTTACTCATCCGCCTTCGAAGCCGTTCACTGCTACATAAACGAACTGAGGAAATTTCCCCCAGCCCCCCAAACACAATCCGCTCACGGACCCAGTTTCCCGCTGGGATTGGTTACCCAACCTTCCACTGGGTTGCTCGGTTTAACAGGGGACCCCATGTGTAGGTTTGTGTTTGGAGTTGGAGTGGAGAGGCAAAGAGGACTCTGTATTATTGATGCTTGTTATCTGCATCATCGCATCACACTCCCATTTGTCCAGGTCTTCTAGAAGTCTGAAGACCTCCCCAGGTCACTTCCCAGAGCCCTACATAACCTCATATGCAATATTAATTTGAGGCAATTTTCTCAACCCCTCAGGGACTCACATCTAGTGGGGCGTGGATTGGCGACCACGGGACCCAAGCTGAGTCTGGCATTGCTTCCACTTACTTGTGCCGGGCTCCTCTCCGTCTTCTTTCCTGTCGACCTCCCTTGGTCAACACTTGTTCTCTTCCGACCCCCCCCAGGGGCTCACATCTAGTGGCACGTGGGTTGGCGACCACGGGACCCCAGCTGAGTCCGGCATTGCTTCCCCTTACTTGTGCCGGGCTCCTCTCCGTCTTCTTTCCTGTCGACCTCCCTTGGTCAACTCTTGTTCTCTTCCGACCCCGATGGTATTAGGTTATCCGATGCCTAGGGAGTCTTTCACTTTCCCGCCTTAATTGGCCCTTGTCTCATCTTTCCTGATACCCTCCTTCTGTGAGGGGTCAGCCTTCTTTTTCTTTTCCTTTTACCTCCTGCCTTGTGCTCAAGGCCCTTAAGGAGGCAGGGTGTATGTAGCCCCACCACTTCTGGTGCACCCTAGGTAATGCTACACCCTCAGGGGCTCACGGCTGGTGGGTTCGGGAGTTGGCGTCCCCGAGGGATTCCTGAGCTGGGTCCGTTTTCCCCTTTTGTCCCTTCCCTTTGGGGCGGACCCTCTCCTCTCTCCCCTCTCCTCTCCTCTCCGCTTTTCCGTATAGTTCCTTTTCTCTTTAAGATTCCCGCACTGTTTTTGTTACTTGGTTCACCGTGTATCTAAATTCCCTTTTAGCGATATTTTTTAAAGGTATTTTCTCTACGTTGCATTTTGTAAGTTTTTTCGATCTAGATTACATCTCGCGATTGTTTTCAACTTCAATTGCATTTTGTAAAGATTGACGATCTAAATTGCTTTTTGGTAAGTCTTTCAATGCCGGTAGCCGGCCTTTTAGAGAGAATTTTGAATTTCAATTGCATTTTGTAAGTATTTTCAACCAAAACCGCATTTTGCACGAATTTTGAATCTAAATTGCATTTTGTTTGGTGGGCATTTTGCACATATTTTGATTCTTAATTGCATTTTGTGGGTATTTTGACTCTAAATTACATTTTGTCAAGTATTTTCAATCTAAATTGCATTTTGTAAGTATTGTCAATCCACATGAGTCGTTTAAATCTACCGTACATTTTGTAAGCATTTTCAACTTCAATTGCATTTTGTAAGTATTTTGAATTTCAATTGCACTTTGTGAATAATTTGGATTGGAACTAGGATAGGGCCTATTTCAATCTGTGGGGCGGACCCTCTCCTCTTTCACTTTCCTATCTGCCTTTCATGGCTCTCCTTCCTTCCAACTGCCTTCTTCGAGGGTTGAGGGCATTTCTTTTCTTCCTGTCCTTTATTTGCCTTATTCTCCTTTTGTTCTCCATTTCTTCTTCTAGTATATAAGTTAGTAGTTATGTAGGTTGGTAGTTAGTTTTAGTTATAGTTTACATTTCATTATCATCTCACGATCACCCAAACCATTAGGGGCCGATAACGTAGATGTTAGGCCCCTTAAAACAACTATTATCATCATCATCGTTATCATCTTCACAACCCCCCAGGGGCTCACATCTAGTGTGACGTGGGTTGGCGACCACGGGACCCCAGCTGAGTCCGGCATTGCTTCCACTTACTTGTGCCGGGCTCCTCTCTGTCTTCTTTCATGTCTTGGACAACTCTTGTTCTTTTCCGACCCCGACGGTATTAGGGTATCCGAGGCCTAGGGAGTCTCTTCCTTTCCCGCCTTAATTGGCCCTTGTCTCGTCTTTTCTGATACCCTCCTTCTGTGAGGGGTCAGCCTTCTCTTTCTTATTCTTTTACCTCCTCCCTTGTGCTCAAGGCCCTTTAGGAGGCAGGGCGTATGTGGCCCCACCACTTCTGGTGCAGCCTAGATAATGCTACACCCTCATGGGCTCGCCAGGGTCAGGAATTCGGCTCCTGACCCGTCTATGTATCTTAAAGAGGCGGGTAAGAAGAGACCCCGCACTACGCATTCCCTTTCTCCAAAAAAGGGGAAGCCATCCGCCCCACCACCTGTGGATGCTTCTGCGTCTGGGGACGTTTCGGTCCCCAGATCTGCGCGCTCCCCACGGAGATCCCCCCGCCGCCGAACTGCGTCTAGGAAATCTTCCACCGAGTCGATTCACTCCATGACCTCGCCTGAGGACATGGAGATTATAGTCGACGTAGTGGCTGATGATCCTCCAGAGGCTAAGTTGTAGCTTGCTGCTCCAACTTACTCCCTAGTATATAAGTTCACACAATGGCACTGTTACAGTGGAATTGTAACAGTTATGACAGGCATTTGAACGAGCTCCGTCTGCTTATTGCCCAATACGCAGCGAGTATAGTCTGCCTACAGGAAACAAACCTCAGACCTGATCACGAGACTGTTCTGAGATGTTTCCGACTATACTTTAAGTGCGACAAGACGCCGGCCGGGCTTCCGGGGGGCGTTTGTACCTTCGTTCGCTCTGACTGCTATAGTGAGGAGTTTCCACTCGCCACTCCTCTGGAAGCTATTGCAGTTCGCGTGTCCTTGCCTGCTATGACAACTGTTTGTAACGTGTACCTTCCACCGACCCAGCCCCTTGATATTAATGACGTCTTTGATCTTGTTGTTCAACTTCCAGTCCCTTTCCTACTCGTGGGTGATTTCAACTCGCATCACCCCCAATGGGGATCACCATCTTCCTGCCCCAGAGGAAGGGACGTGGAGGGCTTAATTCAAAGGTAGGATTTATCTCTATTAAACCCCCCAGGGGCTCACATCTTGTGGGCGTGGGTTGGCGACCACGGGGCCCCAGCTGAGTCCGGCATTGCTTCTACTTACTTGTGCCGGGCTCCTCTCCGTCTTCTTTCCTGTCGACCTCACTTGGTCAACTCTTGTTCTCTTCTGACCCCGACGGTATTAGGGTATCCGAGGCCTAGGGAGTCTCTTCCTTTCCCGCCTTAATTGGCCCTTGTCTCGTCTTTTCTGATACCCTCCTTCTGCGAGGGGTCAGCCTTCTTTTTCTCTTCCTTTTACCTCCTGCCTTGTGCTCTAGGCCCTTAAGGAGGCAGGGTGTATGTAGCCCCACCACTTCTGGTGCACCGTAGGTAATGCTACACCCTCAGGGGCTCACGGCTGGTGAGTTCGGGAGTTGGCGACCCCGAGGGATTCCTGAGCTGGGTCCGTTTTCCTCTTTTGTCCCTTACCTTTGGGGCGGACCCTCTCCTCTTTCACTTTCCTATCTGCCTTTCATGGCTCTCCTTCCTTCCAAGTCCCTCAATCCGCCTTCTCCGAGGGTTGAGGGCATTTCTTTTCCTTCTGTCCTTTTATTTGCCTTATTCTCTTTTAGTTTTCCATTTCTTCTTCTAGTATGTAGGTTATTAGTTAGTTTTAGTTTTAAGTTCGCTTTTCATTTTCATCTTCACGATCACCCAAACCATCAGGGGCCGATAACCTAGATGTTAGGCCCCTTAAAACAACAATTATCATCATCATCATCATATCTTAATTAAATACAGGGAAGCTATACATTTTAGATTAGCGCACGGCACGTACTCACACATTGACTTGAGTGTGTGTAGCCGTGCGCTGGTCCCCCTATTTGGTTGGTATGTACACGACGACCTCTGTGACAGTGACCATTTCCCGATCGTTCTTACCCTTCTGAACCAGACGCCCGTGGAGTTCCCCAGTCGTTGGGTTCTTAAGCGGGCCAATTGGCCCTCGTTTCAAGAACGAGCTGTGTTCGTTGATCTTGGTTGCCGGAGCGTCGATGACGAGGTACAGCACATCACCGATGTGCTTCTTGCTCCCGCCGAAGAGTCCATTCCATCCTTTTCTGGGACTACTCGTCGCAAACTCGTCCCTTGGTGGACAGTGGATATTGCAGCGGCAATAAGAGACCGTCGTCGAGCTCATAAGCATTACCGTCGGCGTCCAACCATGGCCAATTTGGTGGCGTTTAAGAAAATTCGTGCCAAGGCACGGATTCTTATTCGCCAGAGTAAAAAACAATCCTGGGAACGGTATGTGTCTTCTGTTACGGCACATACCCCCTCCTCTCAAGTGTGGACTAAACTACGACGCATTTCGGGTATTCAGACATCTTCTACTGTACCGGGAATTTCCATTGATAATGACTTGGTTACAGATCCTTATCGCGTTGCAAACCATCTCGCGTCGTATTTTGCGGATATATCCGATTCCGATAACTATGACCCTGCCTTCGTGGCCATGAAGCGCGAAGGGGAACGTTTCCAGCTTAGTTTTGCTTCCCGCGCTTCGGAGGAGTACAACGTGCCCTTTACGGAGTGGGAACTCCGCGGAGCGCTGGCGCTCTGCAGGGACACGTCTCCCGGCCCGGATAATATTCACAACCAGATGCTTAAGCACCTTACGATGAGAGAATTCGTTATTTGCTCAGGGTGTTTAACGGAATCTGGTTGGAAGGTGTATTTCCGGCGGAATGGCAGGAAGGTATCATTATACTGATCCTGAAACCCGTTAAGGATCCCAATTTGACAGGGAGTTACAGACCTATTTGTCTCACAAACGGTCTGTGCAAGCTCTTTGAGAGGATGGTCTATCGGCGCCTGGTGTGGGTCCTGGAGAAACGGGGACGCCTGTCTGAATACCAGTGTGGTTTCAGGGCGTCTCGGTGTACCAACGACCATCTGGTACGCCTGGAGACCGCCATAGAGGACGCTTTTCTCCGGAGACAGCACCTAGTCGCTGTTTTCTTTGACCTCGAGAAGGCCTATGACACCACTTGGCGTTACGGCATCCTCTCTACCCTGCATCAATGGAAATTCCAAGGTAACTTGCCGGTTTTTATTGCGAATTTCCTGTCCCTTCGCCTATTCCGTGTCCGAATAGGGGGCGGGGGGACATATTCGCAATATCATATAGAGGAAAACGGAGTCCCACAGGGATCGGTGCTTAGCGAAACATTATTTGCGATTGCCATAAACGGTATAGTCGCTGCTGCTGGTCCAGCAGTGGTACCGTCGCTATATGTAGACGACTTCGCTCTACATTATAGTGCGCAAAATATGGCGGTCGCTGAACGACAGCTACAACAAGCTATTCGGAGAGTGGAACGCTGGACACTAGAGCATGGCTTTCGATTCTCAACCGCTAAGTCCTCGGTTGTCCATTTCTGCCGAAAGCCCGCTCTCCATCCTGATCCTGAGCTTTATCTGGGCAATTTAGCGTTGCCTGTTGTTGCTGCGTACCGGTTCGTTGGGCTCCTTTTCGATTGGAAATTGACGTGGGAGCCACACGTGCGGTGTTTGAAAACTGCCTGTGCTAAGAAGCTCAACATGTTGCGGTTTCTTGGCGGCACATCGTGGGGGGCGGACCGCTCGGTGCTCCTACGTTTTTATAAGGCACTGATTTTATCTCGATTAGATTATGGCAGTGTAGCATATGGTTCGGCCCGTAAGTCAGGGCTTGTTAAACTGGACAGTTTCCACCACGGCGGTGTGAGGCTGGCGACGGGAGCCTTTCGGACGAGCCCAGTCGTTAGCTTGCTCGCCGAGGCTGGCGTACCTCCTTAACACCTGAGGCGCCAACAAGTACTGCTGACCTATGCTGCAACTATTCGACAGATGCCCCTTCATCCAAGCTATCCATGTTTGTTTTACAATCCGAATCGCCGGCCGTATGATGCGCTCGCCCGAGCAACTCGGCCGGTGGGGATTCGCTTGGATGACTTATACCGTCAGTTCCGATTTCCTTCTGTCTCCTGTATCGCCCGAGTACCTAGCAAGGCCCCTCCGTGGATGGTCTCTCGCCCTGATATCATCCTGGATCTGCACACCGGCCCCAAGTCGGACACTGACTCCTCCGTCCATCGGAGGCTGTTCCAGTCCGTGGTGAGCCGGTATCCGGGATCAGGGCTTCTATTCACGGACGGTTCGAGGGTAAACGAGAAAGTAGGCTGTGCATTTGTGGTTGAGGATCTTTGGTTTATCTTTTCTCTTCCCGATGCCTGTGGCGTGTACACAGCGGAGCTCTATGCCATCTTAGAGGCTCAGCGGTACAAGTTATCAGATGATCACCAGCACTTTCTTGTGTGTACTGACTCTCTTGAGTGCGCTGCAAGCGATCGTTGTGTGTTTCCCGAAGCACCCGTTGGTCCAGCGTGTGCACGACCTTCTCGTCAGTTCGCGTACCGCTGGGGCCGGGGTGTCCTTTGTGTGGCTTCCTAGCCACATGGGTTTTGCGGGAAACGAGCTTGCTGATCAGGCGGCGAGAGAGGCAGTCGCACTGCCCTCGCTACCGTATAAGGTGCCTGCTAGTAATTTCCCCCAGGGGCTCACATCTTGTGGGCGTGGGTTGGCGACCACGGGGCCCCAGCTGAGTCCGGCATTGCTTCCACTTACTTGTGTCGGGCTCCTCTCTGTCTTCTTTCCTGTCGACCTCGCTTGGTCAACTCTTGTTCTCTTCTGACCCCGATGGTATTAGGGTATCCGAGGCCTAGGGAGTATCTTCCTTTCCCGCCTTTATTGGCCCTTGTCTCATCTTTTCTGATACCCTCCTTCTGCGAGGGGTCAGCCTTCTTTCTCTCTTCCTTTTACCTCCTGCCTTGTGCTCTAGGCCCTTAAGGAGGCAGGGTGTATGTAGCCCCACCACTTCTGGTGCACCCTAGATAATGCTACATCCTCAGGGGCTCACGGCTGGTGAGTTCGGGAGTTGGCGACCCCGAGGGATTCCTGAGCTGGATCCGTTTTAACCTTTTGTCCCTTACCTTTGGGGCGGATCCTCTCCTCTTTCACTTTCCTATATGCCTTTCATGGATCTTCTTCCTTCCAAGTCCCTCAATCCGCCTTCTCCGAGGGTTGAGGGCATTTCGTTTTCTTCTGTCCTTTTATTCTCCTTTAGTTTTCCATTTCTTCTTCTAGTATGAACAATTATCATCATCATCATCATCATGTTTTTATCTACATCCTTTCATTTCATTAGGGGCCGATTACCTCGATGTTAGGCCCCTTAAAACAACAATTATCATCATCATCTTCTAGTATGTAGGTTAGTAGTTGGTTTTCGTTTTAAGTTCGCTTTTCATTTTCATCTTCACGATCACCCAATCCATCAGGGGCCGATAACCTAGATGTTAGGCCCCTTAAAACAACAATTATCATCATCATCATCTTCTAGTATGTAGGTCAGTAGTTAGTTTTAGTTTTAAGTTTGCATTTCATTTTCACCTTCACGATCAACCAAACCATCAGGGGCCGATAACCTAGATGTTAGGCCCCTTAAAACAACAATTATCATCATCATCACATAGTGATGTGCGCTCTCAGTTGCGGCATTCGATCCTGTCGCATTGGGAGGAGGCATGGCGTGCCACGCCTCCACCCAACAAACTGAGGGGTATCAAGGAGACAACTGAACCCTTCAGAATAGCAGTGTTTTATGCAAGAATCTTAGATCAAGGGGTCGCGTTCAGTTCATAGTGTGGTGTTTACGTCCGCCAAACAACGTGCTTTTCTGAGGCAAGGGTTATAGGATGAAAACTATAACTAAGAAAGAAAGGAGACAAAGCGTAAGATAATAACAAGATTTAATAACTAATTTGTGCATAAAGAATAAAACAAACAAAAATGAACAAAATCCTCCCTGAATTTTTCCCTGACAGGAATATTTATCACTTTGAGGAGTCAGATGGATCTCCCCTTTTCTAATAAAATGTGGATCCAAGTTCCACTATCTTGCATGTGAATTTATGTTCGCGTGGTGACTATCTACGAGAAATGAGTACTTGGATGATCGTTCGTTCACAACGGGTTAACAGCCACGGTGCTCACGAACAATCATCTCGTAAATTAACTTTTATGGATATGGGCATAACATTAATAAAAATCCTTAAATCTAACTCTGACACACATATATTACAACTCTACTATTTACAGGCATCTCTCTGAGACCCTTATTAGTGTGGTGACACACTTAACCAAATGAGCTGCCACCTTGGCCAGATGCTCAACAACAAGGAAACACAGCGCCGCACGTGACTCACGGGTCACTGACATGTAAAATAAACAAAGAATAAACCAACAACAACAAATAACCTGAGTGGTTAAGATTACTTTATATTAACAAAACTGCATGTTAAGGAAACGCTTCGAAGGTTATCGTGTTTCGTAGGCAACTCCCATTTATTTAAACAATTTTACCATTGATCAGTTTCTCACATTTATATTTATTTTCAAGTAATTGGGAGCCAGACGTGCCCTCCACTTTAATGAGCTTGCTTGCGAAACTCAGCCAGCCCTTGTGACAACAACTCACCCATTCCACATTACCAGTCATGTCCCCCTTCCAGTATATATAAATAGCCGACCAGCTGAACTGTTATCTCAAGGAATCAACAGCAGCTAACATCTTCTCCAACTCAACATATGGTCAGACAATAATCACATATCCATAATTGTCCTCGCAAGGATCCAATATGAATCTGGTACCAAGCTGACAGAAATCAGTCTCAGCTGAAATTCCCGCTTGTAATACCATAAAAATATATACTCACAATACACACATCTGGGACTGACATAATGACTTTCACACGGGTCTGCTGAATTAGAGCTCGCAAACATATAACACAATATTTAAAACCTACGATAGAGCAGAATACTCTTCGTCACAAACTACATTGCTCCAAAGGCAATAATCACACTGAATCTGATCAATAATAAATCTCAACAAACTTTTGATTACCCTCCAATCTACTATATAATTATATTAATTCAGTCCTACTTCTGAAACACGACATATCTCCGAGAGACGTTTTTAACCGCACTTCGTAGCCTAGGCGAACACGGCCGTTCACATAGATACGTTAGTTAACACAACACAAAGAAAAGAACCTTCCAATAACTACAATTGTGCGAGCTGCTTCCAAATAAAAGTGTGTCAGATCAAAACTAAATATACTACATTAATCACACAAGCAAAGTATTTACAAAAAATATGTCCCATAAACCATACGTTAATTTAACAAATAATAAAATATTATTAGGTACTCATCTCTTTTTGTAGTCTCCCGTCAAAGAACATCAGACGCCATTCCCCAACTGGATGGTTCTTTATCTCATAGCAGCCATCTGGACGGACTGTTGAGAATTCCACACTTCTTCTGCATTCATCGATGTCATCCTTGCGCTGATACAAAAATTAGGTTATTATACACTTTATGCCTGACTACTAAATTCGCTTGTTCAGGTACTAAATTCCCTGTCACTGTTCGTTGGCGAATTATCGACGCTACTGTCCCTATAACTATAGTACTATGACCATCTATCACTGAATTTAACACTTTACAATGAATATCTTGTGTCCTCGACACATAAAATACAAGTCTATCTCTTCAGACGAACAGAATAATAATCTCGTGTCCTCGACACTCAGAATAAAAGTCAATGTCTTGGCTCTTCGACACACTTATAAATGAACTGGCCCTTGGGTCAGATGGAGGGGGATTTCATGTAAAAATTTCTCGAAGTAATTGTGATACAGGAATGAAATAAATATCACTGAACTCGTAATATTGCACAGGTCAAGAATATGCCCATTAATCCTAGAATCGATCGTAGAGATTTTGTCTAGGCGATTTCCCGCGTGAATGCTAGCCACCGCGTACCCCAGCCGGAGTTGGCGCGCACGTAGGCATTCTCTTCTCATTGGTTCTCCATTTCTAATACTTTGGCGGTTTCTAGTAGATCTTGGCGTCTTGGGAGTGTCTATTTTCTTCATCAGCCATTCACGTTACTGCATCATATTTCTTCTAGGCGCGAATATCACAATGAACATACCAGAACCATGTCTCACCGCGCGTCGCTTCTAAAATTGAGGTAGCCACACCTGTCCTTATGATACATCGCTCTGCTATTTCTTTTCATAGCTCAAGTACTTAGCCTTTTGTTAAACTGATGCAGGTATGTCCCTACTGTCTCCAACAAATGCTTGAAATTTCCTCATCACTGTCTGGCTACTTTCATGATGCTGGTTGAAATATATATTAATTGAAGAAATAAAAAGTAGAATCATTTAACCAACATAGGGTAAAGGGTTCACATTGTGCGCTCTCAGTTGCGGCATTCGATCCTGTCGCATTGGGAGGAGGCATGGCGTGCCACGCCTCCACCCAACAAACTGAGGGGTATCAAGGAGACAACGAAGGTGTGGAAATCATCCTTCCAATCTCTCCGGAAGCAAGCTGTGGTGCTCTGTCGACTGCGGATCGGAATGGGATTGCTATGCACTCCCACTTGCTGAAGAGAGAAGATCCCCCTTTGTGTCCTTGCGGCGCCCAACTAACCGTGGCACACCTTCTCTTGGAGTGTGTGGATCTGGCCGATCTGCGCAGGACTCTTAAACTGCCTAATACCATGGCCGGCTCTACGGAAGGCCGCGGCGAGCGGAAATTGGCAACCTCTCCGTGAATGGCCAGTCTGCTCTGCCTAGCCCACTGAGTTACATGGAACATGTGTCACGCGCTCGTGTTTTCTTCAAAATACTCTATGTAAATGAAATTATACCATTGATTATTACTGTATAGTGGCTAGCTACAATGCCAAAACTTGTGTTGTGCCGAATTGTTAGTCTAATTATCGTTCATCGATACAAACTGAAGGATTTCTGACATTGTTTGTGTTTCCTAAAAATCCATAATTGAAAGCCATATGGGAACGTGCTATTCCTCGAGCCAATTGGGTACCTACGAAATATTCCTTCGTATGTATTAAACACTTTCTTCCTGAAGACGTAAGTTATGTTGAAAAATACAAGGATGGTGATGGGAATAATAAGGAATTCACACGGAAGAAGCCTGTATTGTTCCCCCCAGGGGCTCACATCTTGTGGGCGTGGGTTGGCGACCACGGGGCCCCAGCTGAGTCCGGCATTGCTTCCACTTACTTGTGCCGGGCTCCTCTCTGTCTTCTTTCCTGTCGACCTCACTTGGTCAACTCTTGTTCTCTTCTGACCCCGATGGTATTAGGGTATCCGAGGCCTAGGGAGTCTCTTCCTTTCCCGCCTTAATTGGCCCTTGTCTCATCTTTTCTGATACCCTCCTTCTGCGAGGGGTCAGCCTTCTTTTTCTCTTCCTTTTACCTCCTGCCTTGTGCTCTAGGCCCTTAAGGAGGCAGGGTGTATGTAGCCCCACCACTTCTGGTGCACCCTAGATAATGCTACACCCTCAGGGGCTCACGGCTGGTGAGTTCGGGAGTTGGCGACCCCGAGGGATTCCTGAGCTGGGTCCGTTTTCCCCTTTTGTCCCTTACCTTTGGGGCGGACCCTCTCCTCTTTCACTTTCCTATATGCCTTTCATGGCTCTCCTTCCTTCCAAGTCCCTCAATCCGCCTTCTCCGAGGGTTGAGGGCATTTCTTTTCCTTCTGTCCTTTTTTGCCTTATTCTATTTAGTTTTCCATTTCTTCTTCCTGTATGTAGGTTAATAGTTAGTTTTAGTTTTAAGTTCGCTTTTCATTTTCATCTTCACGATCATCCAAACCATCAGGGGCCGATAACCTAGATGTTAGGCCCCTTAAAACAACAATTATCATCATCATCATCCTGTATTGTTACCTCGTGCGGTTCCAAAGGTATTCCCAAACTTACCATCGTATTTGAGTAAGTGCTCCTCCAAGATAAGGAAATCTCCAGAGGAAAGAAGAGAAGAAGAAAAAGAACGGAAAAAGTCTGCAGAGGAATGTGAAAAGACCCTTGCTGAGGAAGCCAACAAAATTACGACTTTCGAGTCCTTTGTTTGTGATATACAAAATAAATTGGTGGAGCATAAAACAGACTGGTCTGTAAGTACTAGTGAAAACTATTGTATTTTGTATAAATTAGATGTGTCAAGCATACCTAAAATAAGGTAAAGTATAAGGGTAAACAATGATTTTACGGTCGAAATTCATATCAATGGAGGCGTAATTCCTAACGCTGTTGTTCTTCATTCTGGCTCTGTAATATTCGAAATTCATTATTAAGTAAGTGGAGTCAGTTGTTCCAAGCAATAGAATTTTGCCACGACTTTTTCTTACCTGTAAGTTCTGTAAGTTCACTAGTCGTCCAGATTAATAGTTTAATAGATAACCTAAAAACTGACCTTGAAAACCAGGGAGACAAAACTTCAGAGATTCTGTTAAAAGGTTAATGTTTCTGCAAGATCAGTTTACACTTACTTTTTTAAAGAAACCTAGATATAACGTCACTACAACTCTAAATGCATTCCTCATTTATATGCAGTCTACAAAGTGTTACAACGCAATTAGATTTAACCATATTTTATCCCTACCTCATCCCCGAGTTTAAAAAAAAATTGACAACTTCCTTCGCCATATCCCCGAAAGCTGATGAAGTGAACAGTAACTTTCTAAGTCACATTGTGAAAGATTTATCAAATTTAGAAAGGGTTGTAAATTTACAGATTGATGAAATACATGTCAAACAAACTTTAGATTTTAAAAATGGGCAATTCTTTGGTGTTCCTACAAATTAATCTTTCGATTTAGCTAAGACAGTTCTGGCCTTTCTCGTTAGTACTGCTTTTGGAAATTTGAAAGAGGTTGTTAAATTAGTTCCAGTGAAACAATTAACGGGTTTGCAACTAGCTGATATTGCGAAAGGTGTTATCAGGCAAATACAGGATTGTGGCCTAAATATTCTTTCTATCATAATGGTGTGAATCGTGCTATATTCAAAGAACTAACTGAACATTCTGATAGTAATTACTGGTTCCATATTGATGGAAACCCCCTAAAAACCTTTGTTTTATATGACAGTGTCCATGTATTAAAAATATACGAAATAATTGGCTGAATTTAAGTGGCAATGATAAGTCATTTATTATTCCTGTATGGGAAGATTTAGACTCATTTTCAAATGTTTTAAGTTCAGATGACTGTAACCCTGATTTTAAAGAGGTAACTCAAGCATCATTTAGTGACATACGAGCGATCTACAAAAAGGAATCCGATTTACTGATTAAGTATTGTTATAAAGGTACTGCTTTTTTTTGTCAGAGTAATCCTAATGTGGTGGTCCATTGTTAATATTAAACGGCCTCTCACCCATGTTGTTAAACGTAATAGTCTTCAAATGCCTTTCAAAAATCCCGAAGACAAAAGGTTGACTTTCCTAAAGGCATTCCTCCAATGGTTGTCCACGTGGAAAAAGAACGATGAAAATAATTCCTCAAAAAAGAGTTGTTTAACCAATGAAACTTACAACGCTTTGTATGTAACAACCTATGTATTACGTGAGATTATTATTTATGCTCCTCAGAATGTGAACCCCTCTTATGTGTTAACTGGCAAATTTCAGAGTGACCAATTAGAATCCAGGTTTGGGTAGTACCGCCAATTAACAGGCGGCAACTACAATATATCAGTTACTCAGGTAATGGAGGCCGAATTGAAAATAAGGTAGAAAAGCGTACTTGGCCTTCATTCAGCCAGGTATGGAGCAGTTACTTTTTCGAAAGAAATGATAATGTCCTCTTCCGATACAAATTCAGGAGAAAGTACAACAAGCAGCCTTTCGTCAGCTACTGTTGACGATACCTCTTACAGTATTTTAGAAGACAAGTACACTGAAAACATACAATTCGATGAGTCGGGTTTTATATATGCCTGTGGTTACATATCGTTCAAGCAATGTTCAAGAATAAAATGTGAAGAATGTTTGGCTTTGCTTAGAAATAAAGAAAAGATAAATTACAGCTACTTCAATCAAATAAATAGGGGCGGACTTTCAGTTCCTGCAGATTTTATTTTATCAGTGTGTAAACATGTTGTTGGAATTACGCAAGCACTAATTTCTGATACGTTTGAGGAACAATTTTTAAATTGTAAATGTAACAATCAACGCCAAGTAATTCAAAATCTTAGTCTACTCGGTATTTTATCAGATATTGAATTGTCAGAAACTGCCGAGAAAACTTGTACCTGTGGATGTAATGGTACGACAATAGTCACAAGTATTGTCTTAACAATGAGTAACATTTTGTTAAATAATTACAGGAAGTTGAGGAATGAACGGGTAAATTGCCATAGTAATCACAGAAAACTTGCTATTCTTTGTTAGAGGCCAACCTGTTGTATATTTTGTAAATGTCAAATAAATATTGAAAGCAAATTGGTTTTGTTACTCCAAGTAAGCCCTACTCTTTCTTGACAATCCTTTTACTTTAATGTTGAAAAGAACGAATATTATTTCGTTATATCAATTTTTTTTTTTTGGCGAAGCACACGCATCAACAGCTGACCGGCTGCTATTGCCATCCCAGTTCAGAGAAGTGCAGCGTTGCAAGGTCGAACGCCGCGGCCTTCCGTAGAGCCGGCCATGCTAATACCCTCTCCCTTATTCTCCGTGATGACGGGCCGTCAGCTGACCTCGTCATCCGGTTCATGAGGGAGAGTGGTTTCTTTTATAAGGTTTAATGTGTAGTTACGACTTTTAATTCAGTATAAATCTGTTTTATGTTTTTTATTGTGTTCATCTATTTTATTGTTCACTATGCCTTATTTGTTTTATCCTTTTTTACCATCCGCCTTTTATTCTTATTATTCAAATAAGGCATAATTTTTGGAGCTCAGTGTCTGTTTTATAAACGCCATTTTCGTTTCATCCATGGCAGTGAGTTGTTTTTATCTACATCCTTTCATTTCACGCCATTTCATTTCGTTAGGGGCCGATAACCTCGATGTTAGGCCCCGTACAACAATTATCATCATGTAAGTATTTTGAATTTCAATTGCACTTTGTTAATAATTTGGTTTGGAACTGGGATATTTCAATCTGAAATGCATTGTGTATTTTCAATTTCAATTGCATTTTGTAAGTATTTTGAACCTCAATTGCATTTTGTACGTACTTTCGAATTTTGTGCGTATTTTTAATTTCAGTTGCATTTTGTTAGTATTTCGACGCTACATTGCATTTTGTACATATTTTGAACCTATCCTACATTTTGTGGGTATTTTTCAAACTATTTTTTATGATACTTTTCGATCTAAATTCCCCTTTTTGAGAACTTTTTGTCAGTTGTTTCAATCTGAGTTCCTTTTTGTATTTTACGCCTTACTTAATTTTCGTTCTGGTTTCCATTTCATTATCATTTTCGCTATCATCGAGATCATTAGGGGCCGATAACCTAGATGTTGGGCCCCTTAAAAAAACAATTATCATCATCATCATCTTCACGACCACCCAAACCATTAGGGGCCGATAACCTAGATGTTAGGCCCCTTAAAACAATTTGGCGACCCCGAGGCATTCCTGAGCTGGGTCCGTTTTCCCCTTTTGTCCCTTACCTTTGGGGCAGACCCTCTCCTCTTTCACTTTCCTATCTGCCTTTCTTTGCTCTCCTTCCTTCCAAGTTCCTCAATCCGCATTCTTCGAGGGTTGAGGGCATTTCTTTTCCTCCTGTCCTTTATTTGCCTTATTCTCCTTTAGTTTTCCATTTCTTCTTCTAGTATGTAGGTTAGTAGTTAGTTTTCGTTTAACGTTTGCTTTTCATTTTCATCTTCACGATCACCCAAACCATCAGGGACCGATAACCTCGATGTTAGGCCCCTTAAAACAACAATTATCATCATCATAAAACTTTTATTCAACAATAAATTTATCATAATACAACTTCTGCCTGTCAGCATTCGCCTCAAGCATAGAGAGTAGGCGCTCAGAATTTTCCTGGTCCTAGTATCTTGTTGCTTCAGATACTTATGGAGAGGGCCTCACTTCTCTCACTCTTCCGTTTCGTTCCTTCAAGGCGCCTGGGGCCATGCTGCGCCCTAATAGGAATGGTCGAGGATGGTCCAGGTGTACTTGGTTCGGCTGGTGACTGGGGCAAATAAATGGATGTGAACAGGGAAGGAGTGACATAAGAGAAATCGTAACTGGGAGGAGGAGGAGGAGTAGATTCGAACATAAGGGCCTTGATGGATATATAATGAAAGGGGGGTTGATGGTGTGGCGTTCCGAAAAAATGCATCTATTATATTAAAATATGGCCAAGTGGTAGGGGATTTAATCGCCCTCTATTTAGCTGTGAGATTCGGCCACTTCTTTTCAAGTATACCTTTTGATAACGGTGGCGACATATTCCCGCCGCCATTCATTTTTTGGACTAAGTGTAGTAGCCCACCGACGCATAGTGGGTAGGCTTTTGTTAGGAATTAACCTTACCCTCAAGGGAAGATGAAGAGAGAAGTAAAGGGAAGTGGATTTCGGACTAAGGAACAAAGGACGAGAGTCCAACTCCAAACAAAGACATCCCCCAGGGGCTCACATCTTGTGGGCGTGGGTTGGCGACCACGGGGCCCCAGCTGAGTCCGGCATTGCTTCCACTTACTTGTGCCGGGCTCCTCTCTGTCTTCTTTCCTGTCGACCTCACTTGGTCAACTCTTGTTCTCTTCTGACCCCGACGGTATTAGGGTATCCGAGGCCTAGGGAGTCTCTTCCTTTCCCGCCTTAATTGGCCCTTGTCTCATCTTTTCTGATACCCTCCTTCTGCGAGGGGTCAGCCTTCTTTTTCTCTTCCTTTTACCTCCTGCCTTGTGCTCTAGGCCCTTAAGGAGGCAGGGTGTATGTAGCCCCACCACATCTGGTGCACCCTAGATAATGCTACACCCTCAGGGGCTCACGGCTGGGGAGTTCGGGCGTTGGCGACCCCGAGGGATTCCTGAGCTGGGTCCGTTTTCCCCTTTTTGTCCCTTCCCTTTGGGGCGGACCTTCTCCTCTCTCCCCTCTCCTCTCCTCTTTTCCTTCTATTTCCTTTTCTCTTTAAGATTCCCGCACTGTTTTTGTTACTCGAATCACCGTGTATCTAAATTCCCTTTTACCACTTTTTTTTAAGGCATTTTTGATCTATGTTGCATTTTGTAAGTCTCTTCGATCTAAATTACATCTCGCGATTGTTTTCAACCTCAATTGCATTTTGTAAAGATTGACAATCTAAATTGCTTTTTAGTAAGTCTTTCAATGCAGGCGTCAGGGCATTTTAGTGAGTATTTTGATTTTCAATTGCATTTTGTAAGTATTTTCAACCAAAACCGCATTTCGCACGAATTTTGATTCTAAATTGCATTTTGTTTGGTGGGCATTTTGCACATATTTTGATTCTCAATTGCATTTTGTGGGTATTTTGAATCTAAATTACATTTGTCAAGTATTTTCAATCTAAATTGCTTTTTGTAAGTATTGTCAATCCACATGAGTCGTTTGTATCTACCGTACATTTTGTAAGCATTTTCAATTTCAATTGCATTTTGTAAGTATTTTGAATTTCAATTGCACTTTGTGAATAATTTGGATTGGAACTGGGATATTTCAATCTGAATTGCATTGTGTATTTTCAATTTCAATTGCATTTTGTAAGTATTTTGAACCTCAATTGCATTTTGTACGTAATTTCGATCTCATTTGCATTTTGTAAGTATTTTGAATTTCAGTTGCATTTTGTAAGTATTTCGGCGCTACTTTGCATTTTGTACGTATTTTGAATCTAGCCTACGTTTTGTGGGACTTTTTCAATCTATTCTTTTTGTGCAACTTTTCGTTCTAAATTCCCTTTTGTAGGACCATATTGTGAGTTGTTTCCATGTGAGTTCCTTTTTGTACGTATTTTCAGCCTTCGATAATTTTGTTCTGGTTTCCATTTCATTATCATTTTCGCTATCACCCAGATCATTAGGGGCCGATAACCTCGATGTTAGGCCCCTTAAAACAACAATTATCATCATCATCATCATCAAACAAAGACAATGTTTAGAGACGAGTGTCACCGCAAAGCCCGTGAAACACGTAAAGTAGGTATGGACCTGGCCGTAGCTAACGGGAAATGCGGCTGGAACTTGGGCTATTTGCCGGCGAGATTTGTTAGTACATTCCCTTCCAAGCCACGATTCGGCTACTTTGTGGAAGGGTGGTGGTCTACCAAAGAAAGAAATTATGAATTTACTATGTATCCCTTCAAAGAAGTTTGTTTTAAACAAATATTTTGAAGAATGCAAACAATTTGAATTAGCCGTGATGTTTTAGTTCTTGAAATAGTAGAATTTCTAAGGAGCGACCGAATGTCTCCAGGAAGAGTAGCAATGAGACAATTATACCCTTGGAAATAATTTTGGTAAGAGCACCAATAGTTGCATTTAAGAATGGCTAACCCCCCAGGGGCTCACATCTAGTGGGATGTGGGTTGGCGACCACGGGGCCCCAGCTGAGTTCGGCATTGCTTCCACTTACTTGGGCCGGGCTCCTCTCTGTCTTCCTTCCTGTCGACCTCACTTGGTCAACTCTTGTTCTCTTCCGACCCCGACGGTATTAGGGTATCCGAGGCCTAGGGAGTCTCTTCCTTTCCCGCCTTAATTGCCCCTTGTCTCATCTTTTCTGATACCCTCCTTCTGCGAGGGGTCAGCATTCTTTTTCTCTTCCTTTTACCTCCTGCCTTGTGCTCTAGGCCCTTAAGGAGGCAGGGTGTATGTAGCCCCACCACTTCTGGTGCACCCTAGGTAATGCTACACCCTCAGGGGCTCACGGCTGGTGAGTTCGGGAGTTGGCGACCCCGAGGGATTCCTGAGCTGGGTCCGTTTTCCCCTTTTGTCCCTTACCTTTGGGGCGGACCCTCTCCTCTTTCACTTTCCTATATGCCTTTCATGGCTCTCCTTCCTTCCAAGTCCCTCAATCCGCCTTCTGCGAGGGTTGAGGGCATTTCTTTTCCTTCTGTCCTTTCATTTGCCTTATTCTCCTTTATTTTTCCATTTCTTCTTCTAGTATGTAGGTTAGTAGTTAGTTTTAGTTTTAAGTTCGCTTTTTTTTTTCTCCTTCTTCACGATCACCCAACCCATCAGGGGCCGATAACCTAGATGTTAGGCCCCTTAAAACAACAATTATCATCATCATCATCATCTTTTCTGATTCCCTCCTTCTTCGAGGGGTCAGCCTTCTTCTTCTTTTCATGTTATCTCCTGCCTTCTGCTTAAGGCCCTCAAGGAGGCCGGGTGTATGTAGCCCCACCACTTTTGGTGCACCCTAGATAATGCTACACCCTCAGGGGCTCACGGCTGGTGAGTTCGGGAGTTGGCAACCCCGAGGGATTCCTGAGCTGGGTCCGTTTTCCCTTTTTGCCCCTTTTGTTCCTTACCTGTGGGGCGGACCCTCTCCTCTTTCACTTTTCTATCTGCCTTTCATGGCTCTCCTTCCTTCCAAGTCCCTCGATCCGCCTTCTTCGAGGGTTGAGGGCATTTCTTTTCCTCCTGTCCTTTATTTGCCTTATTCTCTTTTAGTTTTCCATTTCTTCTTCTAGTATGTTGGTTAGTAGTTGGTTTTAGTTTTAAGCTCGCTTTTCATTTTCATCTTCACGATCACCCAAACCATCAGGGGCCGATAACCTTGATGTTAGGCCCCTTAAAACAACAATTATCATCATCATCAACGAGCAGGAAGCTGGCGGAGCTAGCTATACTTGCCTTACTGGCTAGTTAGAATTAGCTATCAAAGCTAAGAGAGGCTTTAATAAGTTTGTGACGAAGAGTTCTTGCTCAAATGCAACAAATAGTGGAACCATTATTAATGTGATTTGTGAGTTTTTTAAATGTAAGCCTATAGGAAGAGTCGGGGAAGACAGGATCTTGCCTAATCGTTATTTTATAGAACATGATGAAGCAAAAGGATCTAGTTTGATTTATTTATCAATGCCTAGAATATGATCAATTTAACGAATGCATAATTTGATTTTTTAAACCATTGAGCTCTCAGACCTCCTAAATTATTTAAAGTTTGCACTAGGCAATTGACAATTTTTGTTTGGAACCTTTTATAAGCACTAAAATCTGCATAAGATTTTAAAATGGTGCTAAGATTATCAAATTGAAAATTTAAAGATAATTAACGTAATCAAAGTTAAACAATAGGTCAGGTACATTGTGTGATCTTTAAGAATTCCTATATGGGCATCATAAATGTATGAACAAATAACAGCTTCGAAATTATAACAACAAAATGGAGAGAAATTAAATAGAAGTTTCTATAACTTCTTATATTAATGCAGTAATTACGATTTTAATTTATACAAACAGGGCAGGTCACTTATTGTGAAACCTGAAGAGAAAAATTAAGAAGAAGTTTCTAGAACTTATATGTTTAAACAGGATCACGAGGAAAAATAGGGCAAGTTACCTTTCGTGAAACCTGGATCTACGAGATTAATGAAAAGTTGAGTACTTAGTACATAAACAATTCCTGTACTAGCAAGATAAGAAAATAGATTAATATGCAGTTTCTAACTGCTGATATTTAAACAGGAGGAGTTGCACAACATTTCAAGGAACAAAAACCTAGCACTCCAGTAAAGAAGGGAACGACAACCCCCCAGAGAACAGCCAGCACAGCATTCGAGGACGCCATCACCTGCAAAGAAGCCAACGCTAGCGGACACTCAGACAGCATCAACGTCCACAGAAACGCTTTCAGCCTCCACGGGCACACAGATGGCAAACGCAGATGACATCCTAGCAGCAATCCAAGCCATCAACACTCGATTGGATTTTTTGGAGGTCCAACAACAGGAAGAGCCACCCGACGACCAACCGGACGACAACGAGGAAGATCAACTAGACGAACAGCAGCAGCGTCCACAAACCTATCCATGGCGGACTCTAGCCCCAGCCGACTATCCTCGGGGACTCCCAGTCCCTACCGAGCAACGAGTATGGAATCTCGCGGCAGCACTGAAACAGCAGCTTCTCTTCGTGCCCACCGGTTGAGATCATCACGACGTTCAGACGACACTCTATCTCCTATCCAACTGGCGTCTACTCGACCGGGGGCAGAGGAAATACGTCTTCAATCGAGCGAACCTCCTGTATGCGGCGATTACGAAGGGATGGGCCTACGCTATGCAACTAGACGGGGCCGGAGGAGACGAAATATTGGAACTTCCTCCGAACTTCGCCTTCCAGCCACCCGTTCGCCAACCCGCGGTCTCCCGCGGATGTTTCCAGCGCGGAGCCAGCCGAGGACGCGGACCACGCGGGGGCGGACGTGGAACACAAGCAGCCAAGTAACCCGACGGGGACCATCCTCCCGGCGGATGGAGCCCAGCGGCGAGCTTCATTGGTCATCTCCAGGCGCAGCCAATCCTGTTCTCCCTCGGACTGGTTCCTGGCGTTCTCTCTGGGACTACGAGTTGGCCTTAGCCATGCATCGCAACTCACACCAGGATGTAGAACGGTGGGTACAGCTTCCGTGGGACTTGGAAGACAGATAGGTAGTGCCGGTGACTAATGTGTGTGTGTGAACTTGTGATCAGTGAATTGGGAAGAGTGTATGTGTGGAACTATGGACGGGGCATCTGATCGCCCGGGAACTCTTAAATTGTCTTGTTTTGATATTGTTTGTATTAATTCACTGTTCGTATTGCTTGTATTATGTTTAGAATGGTTTTCCTTTTTGTGGCTGCAAATTGTAAATTTATTTAATAAAGTACTGGGCCCTCAGCCCGACCGCTCCTCGCCAGGCGGCTGCGCCCGTACTGCCCGGCTCCGCCCTTTATACACGCCTGTCAGGTTTTGTATATAAGGAGCGGGGTCGGGCTGGTAGGGAGCAGTCGTCTGGTAGAGGTAGTGGTCAGCAGCTGCTGTGGTGTCACCGTGCCTAAGCGAATCATCTCGACTGACGGAACCTCACGGGCGCGCTCCCCTTTATAGAAAAGGTAGAGACGCGTGTACATCGTCGAGTACGGCCCGTGAGGGCCCGTCAGCCGGATTCTCCGCCGAGGACACGGATCGCCACGCGAGAGACACCCCTCGCTCTGCGCATTTATTAATAAGATTTACAAAGATTGGGAAAATATACAAGGATCTATACAATATGGTACCCCTGCCGGAGCTAAGGGTGTACCGAGCAACGTTAGAGTCTGTGTATACCACTATCTTCTGTTGGTCAGGCCGGAGCTCTTCTTCGAGGACCCATCTGGCGGCCAGGAGGGCCGCGGCGGTCTCCGCTTCGTTGATGGTAGATACCCTGGTGAATGCTTGTGCCCACGCTTGATTATGGGCCGGCATGATGGCTGCCATGCTGTTGGGAGTGGCATCACTGTACACAATAGCTGGATCTGAAGCATGCCGAATATCCCGGGGGGTTGCGACGAACTGGGGGGTCAGGAGTCGTCGAGGCCAGAATAGTTCCTTTGACAATACATGCTTGGTGATGAAACATAGGCCAAGCCATGGCGTAACAAATCCATGACATATAGCCCGCTGCCTGTTCAGATTGTTCTGGGGTGTAGTAAGGTGCGTCGCAAAGAATTTGAAGGACACGATTCTGTGCTGCATGTTGCAGCAGTAGGCATTGAGCATGTATATTCACAGTCAAACCTAGGTATGAAATCACTGTTGCAGGGGTCAATATACACTTAGCTCGGTTGACCGTCACACCAAGAATCACTTCCATGTACAATATGATGTCCTGCACGGGAATGTCCACTCCGTGTATCAGCCAATCGTCCAGGTAGGCTATGAAGTGTACGGACGGGAATTCCGATTCGATCACCTCCCCGATGGCCTCTGCCCAGCGCTGCATGATACTCGGCGCGAGTGCATGGCCCATCGGGAGGCGCTGCCAGCAATAATACTGTTTCCGGTAGTATATACCGTAGTTAAAAGTGTCTCGAACACGGATAGGGATTTGGTAAAACCCGCTTTTGAGGTCAAGTTTAATCGCGAGGTGATTCTCCGGTATAACGGAGAGGGCCTGAGCGGCTGATCGTAAAGTAAACTTTGGTTTTTGGATATAGTCTGTCCAGAGAGATAAGTCGTAGATGACTCGGGCGGAGCCATTGGCTTTCGGTACAAGAAAAAGTGGAAATGCGTGTCAAGGCTTAAACTTGTAAATAATCTGTCCGTTCACTAGATCTTCAATAACTGTGTCCATTAGATCTGAAGGCCGTGTGGCAACGAAACTGCCGGGCGCGTTAGTGGGCCTCGGGAGTGCGACACCCTCCCGGATAATTCGAGTAGCATAGTCACCTTTAGGGGTATCCAGGTATGGCACCGGGTTGGCGGCCGGAACAGCTGTAGAGATGTAGGTGGTTGGTCTTGGAGTTTCTTGGATGGGGCCTCGACCACTATGTGTGGAAATCCGTGGTCCTCGACGTGATGTATCCTGAGGCGTGGTGGTCGGCGAGGATATCTCGGGTCGTACTCGTAGAGTGGATCCTCGTCTTCTTCGTTGGGTTGCCAAGTTTCAACTGGTCCCTGGTAGGGTGCTGCATCATCCCTGTCCCCTGGAGTGCCAGGGCCGTCGTCGCCAGGACCTGGGGTGTCATCGATACCATCGTCGGAAATGATGTCCCAGGGCGCCGAGCGCCATCGAATCCAATCCAGGTTCTGGATGTGGTGAGGCACTATGTTGTCGGGCAGTAATGGAACTGTCTCGACTGCGTCATCGTCTGGATCATATTGTGCGAAAAACTGTTGCAACGCGGAAGTTAGATTAGGTGCCACCGGATACCTGGCGTACGACTGGGAGGGCGTGTATGACCGCTCCACTCCCGGCGCGAGGACTCCCTCCGATAGAGTCCCCCTCCGGCGGCGATGAGTTGTTCTGCACATAATTAAACTGAGAGCTGCTGTGGTGTCACCGTGCCTAAGCGAATCATCTCGACTGACGGAACCTCACGGGCGCGCTCCCCTTTATAGAAAAGGTAGAGACGCGTGTACATCGTCGAGTACGGCCCGTGAGGGCCCGTCAGCCGGATTCTCCGCCGAGGACACGGATCGCCACGCGAGAGACACCCCTCGCTCTGCGCACTTATTAATAAGATTTACAAAGATTGGGAAAATATACAAGGATCTATACAATATGGTACCCCTGCCGGAGCTAAGGGTGTACCGAGCAACGTTAGAGTCTGTGTATACCACTATCTTCTGTTGGTCAGGCCGGAGCTCTTCTTCGAGGACCCATCTGGCGGCCAGGAGGGCCGCGGCGGTCTCCGCTTCGATGATGGTAGGTACCCTGGTGAATGCTTGTGCCCACGCTTGATTATGGGCCGGCATGATGGCTGCCATGCTGTTGGGAGTGGCATCACTGTACACAATAGCTGGATCTGAAGCATGCCGAATATCCCGGGGGGTTGCGACGAACTGGGGGGTCAGGAGTCGTCGAGGCCAGAATAGTTCCTTTGACAATACATGCTTGGTGATGAACATAGACCAAGCCATGGCGTAACAAATCCATGACATATAGCCCGCTGCCTGTTCAGATTGTTCTGGGGTGTAGTAAGGTGCGTCGCGAAGAATTTGAAGCACACGATTCTGTGCTGCATGTTGCAGCAGTAGGCATTGAGCATGTATATTCACAGTCAAACCTAGGTATGAAATCACTGTTGCAGGGGTCAATATACACTTAGCTCGGTTGAGCGTCACACCAAGAATCACTTCCATGTACAATATGATGTCCTGCACGGGAATGTCCACTCCGTGTATCAGCCAATCGTCCAGGTAGGCTATGAAGTGTACGGACAGGAATTCCGATTCGATCACCTCCCCGATGGCCTCTGCCCAGCGCTGCATGATACTCGGCGCGAGGGCATGGCCCATCGGGAGGCGCTGCCAGCAATAATACTGTTTCCGGTAGTATATACCGTAGTTAAAAGTGTCTCGAACACGGATAGGGATTCGGTAAAACCCGCTTTTGAGGTCAAGTTTAATCGCGAGGTGATTCTCCGGTATAACGGAGAGGGCCTGAGCGGCTGATCGTAAAGTAAACTTTGGTTTTTGGATATAGTCTGTCCAGAGAGATAAGTCGTAGATGACTCGTGCGGAGCCATTGGCTTTCGGTACAAGAAAAAGTGGAAATGCGTGCCAAGGCTTAAACTTGTAAATAATCTGTCCGTTCACTAGATCTTCAATACCTGTGTCCATTAGATCTGAAGGCCGTGGTGGTCGGCGAGGATATCTCGGATCGTACTCGTAGAGTTGATCCTCGTCTTCTTCGTCGGGTGCCAAGTTTCAACTGGTCCCTGGTAGGGTGCTGCATCATCCCTGTCCCCTGGAGTGCCAGGGCCGTCGTCGCCAGGACCTGGGGTGTCATCGATACCATCGTCGGATATGATGTCCCAGGGCGCCGAGCGCCATCGAATCCAATCCAGGTTCTGGATGTGGTGAGCCACTATGTTGTCGGGCAGTAATGGAGCTGTCTCGACTGCGTCATCGTCTGGATCATATTGTGCGAAAAACTGTTGCAACGCGGAAGTTAGATTAGGTGCCACCGGATACCTGGCGTACGACTGGGAGGGCGTGTATGACCGCTCCACTCCCGGCGCGAGGACTCCCTCCGATAGAGTCCCCCTCCGGCGGCGATGAGTTGTTCTGCACATAATTAAACTGAGAGCTGCTGTGGTGTCACCGTGCCTAAGCGAATCATCTCGACTGACCAGATATTGTGCCTGGGCACGAAAGATTCGGGTAAAGGAACCTCCGTAGGGTCGGGGTCCGGTTGATCTGGTTCATATTCTCTCCAGAAATCGCGTAGCGCGGATTGAAGATGTGGGGCCGTCGGATACCGAACGCACTGTGTCCCGGGCGTGTTGGACCGCTCCACGGGTTGGCGGGCGATGTTCTCCGATGACACCACCATCCGACGACGCCTATGAGTAGGTCTACACATTATACTATCACTGAGAGCTGCTGTGGTAACCACATATCCATCCGCTAGACATTCAACTGACGCGACCCCCCGGGCTCTTGCTCCTTATATACTCAGAGGAGGCGCGCATGTAAGTCGTCACGTACGGCCCGGGAGGGCGCGTCAGCCGGATTATCAGCGGATGAAATGCTTCGCCACGCGAGGCAAACACCTCGCGATGCTGCTTTATTAATCAGATTACAATACATGGTCAACAAATAATGTACACTATACAAAAGAGGTCCCCGTCCTGAGACGAGGGTGTATCGCGCTACATTGCTATCGGTATAAATATTTACTTGGTTGAACTGTTCGTCCGTAATGTCCTTCATAATCCACAATGCACCGAGTAACGCCGCCGCCGTCTCCGCCTGGTTGATGGTGGCTGGGGCTCGGAATGCTTGCGCCCATCCCTGGTTTCGTTGGGGGCAAACTGCGGCCACGCTGTGTGGCGTAGCATCCACAAATATGTCCAATTGCCGTTCACGCACTGAAATGTCCCTGGTGTCGCGCACTCTGTTAATTGTGAGAATCTTCCGTGGCCAGTAAAATTCCCTTGCCAGGACGTGCCGGGGCACGAACATGGGCCAGTTCATGACCCAGCACGTCCAGCTAAGGTAGCCCGCGGCTTGTTCCAATTGTTTTGGAGTGTATAAATGCATATCCCGTAGGATCTGAAGAGTTCTTCGCTGGGCATTAATATGTAACTGCAGGCAACTATTAGGTATGTTTATCACCACTCCTAGATACTGAATCACTTGCATGGGTTCTAACACACTCTTCTTCTCATTAATGGTTATTCCAAGGACCACACGCAAATATAGAATTATTTCCTGCACTGGAATCTGTCCCGTCCCCCAGATGAGCCAATCATCAAGGTAGGGGATCATTTTCACTGGAAACTCTGCCTCGATGACCTCTCGCACCGCCTCCGCCCACCGCTGCATTATGGACGGGGCTAGTGCGTGTCCCATAGGGAGCCGAGTCCATATATAGTGTTTCTTTCGGTAGTAAATACCATAGTTCAGTTGAGATCGTGTGTTCAATGGTATCTGATAAAAACCGGATTTGAGGTCCACTTTGATTGCCAGAGCCTCTGGCGGAATGGCGGCCAGGGCTCGGGCAGCACTACTTAACGAGAACTTTGGTGTTCGTATGTATTCCGTCCAGGCACTTAAGTCATACACAATCCTAGCACTGCCGTCCGCCTTCGGTACTAGAAATACCGGGAAGGCGTAATGACCCTTGAAGGGGGAAATTAACTTATTGTCCAGAAGATCTTGTATTACCGTATCCATTAACGTTGACACTTTCGTTGCACAAAATACTTTGGGAGCGTTCGTCGGTCTGGGTAGATTCGCGCCCTGGTCGAAGAGCTGGGTTGCGTATCGTCCCAGTTCCGTGTCCATGTAAGGCACCGGATTTGCTGCATCTACGGCGATTGACACATAGCGTTCTGGCACTGGCGGTTTCTTGGATGGCCCCTCTATGACCGGGAAGTTGATGTCGTGTTGTTCCTCCGGTGTTCTCTGGATGCGTAAAGGAGGCCGTCTTGGATACTCGGGGTCCGTCCACCATTCGCATAGATCGTCATCGTCCATCTGGTCTGGATCCGTGATGTGGAATGGTTCTGCAGGAGGCTGCTGGTGATGTCCTGCGGCGGGGTTGCCCGCCTGCTCCTCAGGGGCGGCCTGAGGCCGTACGTTCGGATCTTCCAGCGGCGTGAGGTTGTCGTCCAAGATGTCCGTCCACGGGGCGGACCTCCAGCGTAGCCACTGAAGCCAGATATCGTGCCTGGGCACGAAAGATTCGGGTAAAGGAACCTCCGTAGGGTCGGGGTCCGGTTGATCTGGTTCATATTCTCTCCAGAAATCGCGTAGCGCGGATTGAAGATGTGGGGCCGTCGGATACCGAACGCACTGTGTCCCGGGCGTGTTGGACCGCTCCACGGGTTGGCGGGCGATGTTCTGCGATGACACCACCATCCGACGACGCCTATGAGTAGGTCTACACATTATACTATCACTGAGAGCTGCTGTGGTAACCACATATCCATCCGCTAGACATTCAACTGACGAGACCCCCCGGGCTCGCGCTCCTTATATACTCAGAGGAGGCGCGCATGTAAGTCGTCAAGTACGGCCCGGGAGGGCGCGTCAGCCGGATTATCAGCGGATGAAATGCTTCGCCACGCGAGGCAAACACCTCGCGATGCTGCTTTATTATTCAGATTACAATACATGGTCAACAAATAATGTACACTATACAAAAGAGGTCGCCGTCCTGAGACGAGGGTGTATCGCGCTACATTGCTATCGGTATAAATATTTACTTGGTTGAACTGTTCGTCCGTAGTGTCCTTCATAATCCACAATGCACCGAGTAACGCCGCCGCCGTCTCCGCGTGGTTGATGGTGGCTGGGGCTCGGAATGCTTGCGCCCATCCCTGGTTTCGTTGGGGGCAAACTGCGGCCACGCTGTGTGGCGTAGCATCCACAAATATGTCCAATTGCCGTTCAAGCACTGAAATGTCCCTGGTGTCGCGCACTCTGTTAATTGTGAGAATCTTCCGTGGCCAGTAAAATTCCCTTGCCTGGATGTGCCGGGGCACGAACATGGGCCAGTTCATGACCCAGCACGTCCAGCTAAGGTAGCCCGCGGCTTGTTCCAATTGTTTTGGAGTGTATAAATGCATATCCCGTAGGATCTGAAGAGTTCTTCGCTGGGCATTAATATGTAACTGCAGGCAACTATTAGGTATGTTTATCACCACTCCTAGATACTGAATCACTTGCATGGGTTCTAACACACTCTTCTTCTCATTAATGGTTATTCCAAGGACCACACGCAAATATAGAATTATTTCCTGCACTGGAATCTGTCCCGTCCCCCAGATGAGCCAATCATCAAGGTAGGGGATCATTTTCACTGGAAACTCTGCCTCGATGACCTCTCGCACCGCCTCCGCCCACCGCTGCATTATGGACGGGGCTAGTGCGTGTCCCATAGGGAGCCGAGTCCATATATAGTGTTTCTTTCGGTAGTAAATCCCATAGTTCAGTTGAGATCGTGTGTTCAATGGTATCTGATAAAAACCGGATTTGAGGTCCACTTTGATTGCCAGAGCCTCTGGCGGAATGGCGGCCAGGGCTCGGGCAGCACTACTTAACGAGAACTTTGGTGTTCGTATGTATTCCGTCCAGGCACTTAAGTCATACACAATCCTAGCACTGCCGTCCGCCTTCGGTACTAGAAATACCGGGTAGGCGTAATGACCCTTGAAGGGGAAAATTAACTTATTGTCCAGAAGATCTTGTATTGCCGTATCCATTAACGTTGACACTTTCGTTGCACAAAATACTTTGGGAGCGTTCGTCGGTCTGGGTAGATTCACGCCCTGGTCGAAGAGCTGGGTTGCGTATCGTCCCAGTTCCGTGTCCATGTAAGGCACCGGATTTGCTGCATCTACGGCGATTGACACATAGCGTTCTGGCACTGGCGGTTTCTTGGATGGCCCCTCTATGACCGGGAAGTTGATGTCGTGTTGTTCCTCCGGTGTTCTCTGGATGCGTATAGGAGGCCGTCTTGGATACTCGGGGTCCGTCCACCATTCCCATAGATCGTCATCGTCCATCTGGTCTGGATCCGTGATGTGGAATGGTTCTGCAGGAGGCTGCTGGTGATGTCCTGCGGCGGGGTTGCCCGCCTGCTCCTCAGGGGCGGCCTGAGGCCGTACGTTCGGATCTTCCAGCGGCGTGAGGTCGTCGTCCAAGATGTCCGTCCACGGGGCGGACCTCCAGCGCTGCCACTGAAGCCAGATATCGTGCCTGGGCACGAAAGATTCGCCTAAAGGAACCTCCGTAGGGTCGGGGTCCGGTTGATCTGGTTCATATTCTCTCCAGAAATCGCGTAGCGCGGATTGAAGATGTGGGGCCGTCGGATACCGAACGCACTGTGTCCCGGGCGTGTTGGACCGCTCCACGGGTTGGCGGGCGATGTTCTCCGATGACACCACCATCCGACGACGCCTATGAGTAGGTCTACACATTATACTATCACTGAGAGCTGCTGTGGTAACCACATATCCATCCGCTAGACATTCAACTGACGCGACCCCCCGGGCTCGCGCTCCTTATATACTCAGAGGAGGCGGGCATGTAAGTCGTCAAGTACGGCCCGGGAGGGCGCGTCAGCCGGATTATCAGCGGATGAAATGCTTCGCCACGCGAGGCAAACACCTCGCGATGCTGCTTTACTAATCAGATTACAATACATGGTCAACAAATAATGTACACTATACAAAAGAGGTCCCCGTCCTGAGACGAGTGGTGCATTCTTGGAATACACGGTACCAGAGATTAAAATTTTGAATGCTTTTGCATGTTCTTTCCTTCCTCTTTGTCAAACACCAACAGTGATCTTCTGTTTTCTCTTAGGGGTTCAGGTCGCTTATATCTTTTATAAGTCTGTTCCAGATATATATTCTATGACCCACCTAGCGTCATCTCGCAGCGAATATCTGAAGCTCTTCAACTCTTCCTCGTGCAAGAGGAATTCCTTCTCCATCTGGCTACCAGATTTTACTGCCATCGCCAGCTGTTATCTCCATGAGCAAGAGAGCTGCGTCTACTCTTTTACTCACCATGCTGCGCTGGTATCATCTGTTGTCAACTCTTTGAAGACCGGCTCAGCAAGAGATCATTTTTTTGTTTTAAAGTTGGCAATGTTTATATGTTCTCCTTTTGTCTCCTACCCCCCACTCTTTTTCCCTTCCTTGGACCTTCCGTGCTCCGTTGAGCAGGTCTCACTTCTCAGTCGGCAGTTGACTCGATCAGTTAAAGCTCCACTCGAGCTAGCCTCCTCAAACCAAGAGGCATACTCTCTTCTACGCCATGTTGGCAAAGTAGTTATCTTCAAAGGAAACTTCGCCTTCAACATGAAATCAAGATAAGTACCATTTTAAAAGTTTTAACCTCATCTTCATGGTTTTAACTTCCACGTGCTTTTAATGATATTTTATAGACAGTGTGAAATTATTTACTTTGGGGCAAAAATCATTCTTCGTGGGATTTGCCATGTTGAGCTTTTGCTTGTATAAGCCAACCTTACTAAAAAGAGCTTTTCTTAAGCTATTCAAATGAGAAATCCTCTCGCTACGTGGGATATTATCTAATACCCGCTGTCTATAAATTATAAAGCTAGTTCCTCCGCTGGATTAACTTTGACTCCATTCTTCTATAAAGATCGTTCTGGAACTTTCCAGATCTGGTACTCTATCTGCGAGGCTTGCCGTCAGGTATTTTTCACTCATTTGTGAAAATACTAGTTAAAATGAGGAATCTTCCTTAAATTACTGCAATAGCTAACTTTCGTCCACCGTTGGGATGTTCTATGGCGCATTTAACTGTAATCCACCATTTTCTCCAGCAATAGACTCTCGCCTATCTAGTGCAACCAGTTCTTTCCAGCATTGTAAAAGCTTTCTTTCCTATGAACTTTCGAGTTTCTACAGTGAATTTTGCATCAATCTTTACAGACTATAGTGATAATCAGTGCTTGTTCCACTTTTCTACCGCGTCGCGATCGTCCGTTTATATTAAATACGGCCATGAACATTTTTTCCCCCATCCCTATTGCTCTTTCCTAAACCTCTTACTAACAATCTGTAATAAACTTTTAAATTTAGGTCTGTTTCAATAAGGTGTCACTCACGAAGTGCCCTTCCAACTTTGCTAGTTTAACATTAATTAAATTCTGCATAATTGCTTGTGTGATACAAGTTTCAAATCACATTGTTCCTTTCCTATAATCAGGGAAAACATTTCTTTAAACTCTTGAGCGAGTCATGTTCAGGTTTCACGAAATGGAAACTGTCCCATTTGGCTAGTGATTCCTGCTCAAACTTGGGAAGTCTAGAACTTTCCTTTTCACTTTCTTCAGGTTTCACAGTAAGTGACCTGCCCTCTTTTGTATAATTCTCATAAATTAATTCTGTTTAAATATAATAAGTTTTAGGAACTTCTATCTTATTTTTCATGTTTTTATTATTGTTATTTTCGAAGTTGTCACTTTCTCTAGAACATTCTCTCAAGAATTTCTTAAGGTACACTCTTTGTACTCCAATTCACGTTCAAACTTTAATTGCTTCATTGTTTATTTGTTTAAATCTTATAAAGATTTTAGAAACATGTAAGGTTTGAAACCTTGTAAATTGCCAATTGCCTGGAGCAAACGTTTAATGTTGAGAGGTCTGCGGCCCCATTTGTTAAAAAGTTCAAATGAACTATGTTTGTCAAAATTATATTACATGCTTGTTAATTTCCTCAAACTTCCTTGCATTGTTTAATAAATTAAATATTTGTTTTTGGATTCATCATTTCTCTGATACTACAGTTAGGCAAGATCCTGGCTTTCCTAGCTCTTCCTAGGTTTATTCCCTCGTTCATACTCAATAAAGCTTTTACTATTTGTCTGGCCAGACCCCTACCCTTCCCTATAGTACTTTCATGCATGCTTGGGAGGAAATACACTAAAGCCTTTCTCTGGCAAACCGCCAAAGTCTTAGCTGCGGTTCCCGTCGGCTTCGACCAAGCTCGTACCCACTTTAGGTATCCGAGAACGGATTTGCGGTGGCAACCACCTTAAGTGTGTTTAAATTTAAACTTATAACTTTTGTGGGACGCTCCTCCTATTTTTCTATCCTTCTTTTCCAATCCCAAATCTACTTCCTTCTCTTAATCATCTTCCCTTGGTGGGTGGGTTATTCCTCAGCCAATAAACTACCCAACGAGGGTGTATCGCGCTACATTGCTATCGGTATAAATATTTACTTGGTTGAACTGTTCGTCCGTAATGTCCTTCATAATCCACAATGCACCGAGTAACGCCGCCGCCGTCTCCGCCTGGTTGATGGTGGCTGGGGCTCGGAATGCTTGCGCCCATCCCTGGTTTCGTTGGGGGCAAACTGCGGCCACGCTGTGTGGCGTAGCATCCACAAATATGTCCAATTGCCGTTCACGCACTGAAATGTCCCTGGTGTCGCGCACTCTGTTAATTGTGAGAATCTTCCGTGGCCAGTAAAATTCCCTTGCCAGGACGTGCCGGAGCACGAACATGGGCCAGTTCATGACCCAGCACGTCCAGCTAAGGTAGCCCGCGGCTTGTTCCAATTGTTTTGGAGTGTATAAATGCATATCCCGTAGGATCTGAAGAGTTCTTCGCTGGGCATTAATATGTAACTGCAGGCAATATTAGGTATGTTTATCACCACTCCTAGATACTGAATCACTTGCATGGGTTCTAACACACTCTTCTTCTCATTAATGGTTATTCCAAGGACCACACGCAAATATAGAAGTATTTCCTGCACTGGAATCTGTCCCGTCCCCCAGATGAGCCAATCATCAAGGTAGGGGATCATTTTCACTGGAAACTCTGCCTCGATGACCTCTCGCACCGCCTCCGCCCACCGCTGCATTATGGACGGGGCTAGTGCGTGTCCCATAGGGAGCCGAGTCCATATATAGTGTTTCTTTCGGTAGTAAATCCCATAGTTCAGTTGAGATCGTGTGTTCAATGGTATCTGATAAAAACCGGATTTGAGGTCCACTTTGATTGCCAGAGCCTCTGGCGGAATGGCGGCCAGCGCTCGGGCAGCACTACTTAACGAGAACTTTGGTGTTCGTATGTATTCCGTCCAGGCACTTAAGTCATACACAATCCCCCCCAGGGGCTCACATCTAGTGGGTTGTGGGTTGGCGACCACGGGGCCCCAGCTGAGTCCGGCATTGCTTCCACTTACTTGTGCCGGCTCCTCTCTTTCTTCTTTCCTGTCGACCTCCCTTGGTCAACTCTTGTTCTCTTCCGACCCCGACGGTATTAGGGTATCCGAGGCCTAGGGAGTCTCTTCCTTTCCCGCCTTCATTGGCCCTTGTCTCATCTTTTCTGATTCCCTCCTTCTGCGAGAGGTCAGCCTTCTTTTTCTTTTCCTTTTACCTCCTGCCTTGTGCTTAAGGCCCTTAAGGAGGCAGGGTGTATGTAGCCCCACCACTTCTGGTGCACCGTCGATAATGCTACACCCTCAGGGGCTCACGGCTGGTGAGTTCGGGCGTTGGCGACCCCGAGGGATTCCTGAGCTGGGTCCGTTTTCCCCTTTTTGTCCCTTCCCTTTGGGGCGGACCTACTCCTCTCTCCCCTCTCCTCTCCTCTTTTCCTTCTATTTCCTTTTCTCTTTAAGATTCCCGCACTGTTTTTGTTACTCGAATCAACGTGTATCTAAATTCCCTTTTACCATTTTTTTAGGCATTTTTGATCTATGTGCATTTTGTAAGTCTCTTCGATCTAAATTACATCTCGCGATTGTTTTCAACCTCAATTGCATTTTGTAAAGATTGACAATCTAAATTGCTTTTTAGTAAGTCTTTCAATGCAGGCGTCAGGGCATTTTAGTGAGTATTTTGAATTTCAATTGCATTTTGTAAGTATTTTCAACCAAACCCGCATTTCGCACGAATTTTGAATCTAAATTGCATTTTGTTTGGTGGGCATTTTGTACATATTTTGATTCTCAATTGCATTTTGTGGGTATTTTGAATCTAAATTACATTTGTCAAGTATTTTCAATCTAAATTGCTTTTTGTAAGTATTGTCAATCCACATGAGTCGTTTGAATCTACCGTACATTTTGTAAGCATTTTCAATTTCAATTGCATTTTGTAAGTATTTTGAATTTCAATTGCACTTTGTGAATAATTTGGATTGGAACTGGGATATTTCAATCTGAATTGCATTGTGTATTTTCAATTTCAATTGCATTTTGTAAGTATTTTGAACCTCAATTGCATTTTGTACGTAATTTCGATCTCATTTGCATTTTGTAAGTATTTTGAATTTCAGTTGCATTTTGTAAATATTTCGGCGCTACTTTGCATTTTGTACGTATTTTGAATCTAGCCTACGTTTTGTGGGTCTTTTTCAATCTATTCTTTTTGTGCAACTTTTCGTTCTAAATTCCCTTTTGTAGGACCATATTGTGAGTTGTTTCCATGTGAGTTCCTTTTTGTACGTATTTTCAGTCTTCGATAATTTTGTTCTGGTTTCCATTTCATTATCATTTTTGCTATCACCCAGATCATTAGGGGCCGATAACCTCGATGTTAGGCCCCTTAAAACAACAATTATCATCATCATCATCATACACAATCCTATCACTGCCGTCCGCCTTCGGTACTAGAAATACCGGGAAGGCGTAATGACCCTTGAAGGGGAAAATTAACTTATTGTCCAGAAGATCTTGTATTGCCGTATCCATTAACGTTGACACTTTCGTTGCACAAAATACTTTGGGAGCGTTCGTCGGTCTGGGTAGATTCGTGCCCTGGTCGAAGAGCTGGGTTGCGTATCGTCCCAGTTCCGTGTCCATGTAAGGCACCGGATTTGCTGCATCTACGGCGATTGACACATAGCGTTCTGGCACTGGCGGTTTCTTGGATGGCCCCTCTATGACCGGGAAGTTGATGTCGTGTTGTTCCTCCGGTGTTCTCTGGATGCGTATAGGAGGCCGTCTTGGATACTCGGGGTCCGTCCACCATTCCCATAGATCGTCATCGTCCATCTGGTCTGGATCCGTGATGTGGAATGGTTCTGCAGGAGGCTGCTGGTGATGTCCTGCGGCGGGGTTGCCCGCCTGCTCCTCAGGGGCGGCCTGAGGCCGTACGTTCGGATCTTCCAGCGGCGTGAGGTCGTCGTCCAAGATGTCCGTCCACGGGGCGGACCTCCAGCGTAGCCACTGAAGCCAGATATCGTGCCTGGGCACGAAAGATTCGGGTAAAGGAACCTCCGTAGGGTCGGTGTCCGGTTGATCTGGTTCATATTCTCTCCAGAAATCGCGTAGCGCGGATTGAAGATGTGGGGCCGTCGGATACCGAACGCACTGTGTCCCGGGCGTGTTGGACCGCTCCACGGGTTGGCGGGCGATGTTCTCCGATGACACCACCATCCGACGACGCCTATGAGTAGGTCTACACATTATACTATCACTGAGAGCTGCTGTGGTAACCACATATCCATCCGCTAGACATTCAACTGACGCGACCCCCCGGGCTCTTGCTCCTTATATACTCAGAGGAGGCGCGCATGTAAGTCGTCAAGTACGGCCCGGGAGGGCGCGTCAGCCGGATTATCAGCGGTTGAAATGCTTCGCCACGCGAGGCAAACACCTCGCGATGCTGCTTTATTAATCAGATTACAATACATGGTCAACAAATAATGTACACTGTACAAAAGAGGTCCCCGTCCTGAGACGAGGATGTATCGCGCTACATTGCTATCGGTATAAATATTTACTTGGTTGAACTGTTCGTCCCTAATGTCCTTCATAATCCACAATGCACCGAGTAACGCCGCCGCCGTCTCCGCCTGGTTGATGGTGGCTGGGGCTCGGAATGCTTGCGCCCATCCCTGGTTTCGTTGGGGGCAAACTGCGGCCACGCTGTGTGGCGTAGCATCCACAAATATGTCCAATTGCCGTTCACGCACTGAAATGTCCCTGGTGTCGCGCACTCTGTTAATTGTGAGAATCTTCCGTGGCCAGTAAAATTCCCTTGCCAGGACGTGCCGGGGCACGAACATGGGCCAGTTCATGACCCAGCACGTCCAGCTAAGGTAGCCCGCGGCTTGATCCAATTGTTTTGGAGTGTATAAATGCATATCCCGTAGGATCTGAAGAGTTCTTCGCTGGGCATTAATATGTAACTGCAGGCAACTATTAGGTATGTTTATCACCACTCCTAGATACTGAATCACTTGCATGGGTTCTAACACTCTCTTCTTCTCATTAATGGTTATTCCAAGGACCACACGCAAATATAGAAGTATTTCCTGCACTGGAATCTGTCCCGTCCCCCAGATGAGCCAATCATCAAGGTAGGGGATCATTTTCACTGGAAACTCGCCTCGATGACCTCTCGCACCGCCTCCGCCCACCGCTGCATTATGGACGGGGCTAGTGCGTGTCCCATAGGGAGCCGAGTCCATATATAGTGTTTCTTTCGGTAGTAAATCCCATAGTTCAGTTGAGATCGTGTGTTCAATGGTATCTGATAAAAACCGGATTTGAGGTCCACTTTGATTGCCAGAGCCTCTGGCGGAATGGCGGCCAGGGCTCGGGCAGCACTACTTAACGAGAACTTTGGTGTTCGTATGTATTCCGTCCAGGCACTTAAGTCATACACAATCCTAGCACTGCCGTCCGCCTTCGGTACTAGAAATACCGGGTAGGCGTAATGACCCTTGAAGGGGAAAATTAACTTATTGTCCAGAAGATCTTGTATTGCCGTATCCATTAACGTTGACACTTTCGTTGCACAAAATACTTTGCGAGCGTTCGTCGGTCTGGGTAGATTCGCGCCCTGGTCGAAGAGCTGGGTTGCGTATCGTCCCAGTTCCGTGTCCATGTAAGGCACCGGATTTGCTGCATCTACGGCGATTGACACATAGCGTTCTGGCACTGGCGGTTTCTTGGATGGCCCCTCTATGACCGGGAAGTTGATGTCGTGTTGTTCCTCCGGTGTTCTCTGGATGCGTATAGGAGGCCGTCTTGGATACTCGGGGTCCGTCCACCATTCCCATAGATCGTCATCGTCCATCTGGTCTGGATCCGTGATGTGGAATGGTTCTGCAGGAGGCTGCTGGTGATGTCCTGCGGCGGGGTTGCCCGCCTGCTCCTCAGGGGCGGCCTGAGGCCGTACGTTCGGATCTTCCAGCGGCGTGAGGTCGTCGTCCAAGATGTCCGTCCACGGGGCGGACCTCCAGCGCTGCCACTGAAGCCAGATATCGTGCCTGGGCACGAAAGTTTCGCCTAAAGGAACCTCCGTAGGGTCGGTGTCCGGTTGATCTGGTTCATATTCTCTCCAGAAATCGCGTAGCGCGGATTGAAGATGTGGGGCCGTCGGATACCGAACGCACTGTGTCCCGGGCGTGTTGGACCGCTCCACGGGTTGGCGGGCGATGTTCTCCGATGACACCACCATCCGACGACGCCTATGAGTAGGTCTACACATTATACTATCACTGAGAGCTGCTGTGGTAACCACATATCCATCCGCTAGACATTCAACTGACGCGACCCCCCGGGCTCGCGCTCCTTATATACTCAGAGGAGGCGGGCATGTAAGTCGTCAAGTACGGCCCGGGAGGGCGCGTCAGCCGGATTATCAGCGGATGAAATGCTTCGCCACGCGAGGCAAACACCTCGCGATGCTGCTTTACTAATCAGATTACAATACATGGTCAACAAATAATGTACACTATACAAAAGAGGTCCCCGTCCTGAGACGAGTGGTGCATTCTTGGAATACACGGTACAAGAGATTTAAATTTTGAATGCTTTTGCATGTTCTTTCCTTCCTCTTTGTCAAACACCAACAGTGATCTTCTGTTTTCTCTTAGGGGTTCAGGTCGCTTATATCTTTTATAAGTCTGTTCCAGATATATATTCTATGACCCACCTAGCGTCATCTCGCAGCGAATATCTGAAGCTCTTCAACTCTTCCTCGTGCAAGAGGAATTCCTTCTCCATCTGGCTACCAGATTTTACTGCCATCGCCAGCTGTTATCTCCATGAGCAAGAGAGCTGCGTCTACTCTTTTACTCACCATGCTGCGCTGGTATCATCTGTTGTCAACTCTTTGAAGACCGGCTCAGCAAGAGATCAATTTTTTGTTTTAAAGTTAGCAATGTTTATATGTTCTCCTTTTGTCTCCTACCCCCCACTCTTTTTCCCTTCCTTGGACCTTCCGTGCTCCGTTGAGCAGTGGTGTATTCTTTGAACACACGGTACCTGAGATATATTTTTTTTATTGCTCTTTGCATGTTCATTTCTTCCTTCCTCTTTGCCAAACACCAACAGTGATCATCTGTTTTCTCCTTGTTGGGTATATCTCTCATGTCTTCATAAGTATGTTTCAGATATATAACTTCTGTGATCCACCTAGCGCCATCTAGTAGCAAACCTCTGAAGCTACTCAATTCCTCATCGTGCAAGAGGACTTACTTATCCATTTGGCTACCAGATCTCGTTACCATCGTCAGCTATTTTCTCCTTGAGCAAGAGGACTACGTCTACTGTTTCACTCACCATGCTGCGCTAATATCGCCTACTATCAACTCTTAGAAGACCATCCATCAAGAAGAAAATTAATTTTTGCCAAGTTGGTTATGCTGATATGTATACCTTTTGTTTCCTACCCCCACTCTCTCCCCTTCCTAGGACCTTCCGTGCTTCGTTGAGCTGCTCTCACTTCTTAGTCGGCAGTCGTAGTAATCAGTTAAGGCTCAACCAGAGCCAGCCTCCTGACCTAACGAGGCATCTTTTTTAAATTCCACGCCATGTTGGAACTTTAAGCATCAGTGAGGAACTTCACCTTCGCCATGCAACAAAGATAAGTACCTGCTTCAAGTTTTAACCTCATCTTCATGATTTTACCTACCACATGCTTTTAACTATCTTTTATAGGCAGTGTGAAATTACTTATTTTGAGGCAAAATCATCCTCCGCGGGATTTTCCATGTTGAGCTTTTGTTTATTCAAGCTAATCTTAGTGAAAGCAGCATTTGTTATGCTTGCCAAATGAGAAATCTTCTCACTACGCGGGATATTATCTAATACCCACTGTCTGTAATTTACAAAGCAAGTTCCTCCGCTGGATTTACATTAGCCCCATCTTACTACTAAGATTCTTCGGGAACTTTCCAGATTCGGTACTCAATCTACGAGTCCTGCCGTCATGTATTTCTCACGTACTTGGGAGAATTCTGTTTAAAACTAAATTACTACAATAGTGAATTTTCGTCCTCCGCTGGAACATTCTATGGCGCATTTAATTGTAAATCACAACTGTTTCAAGAAATAGACTCTCACCTATATAGTGCAATCAGTTTTTCCTATAATTGCAATAACTTTCTTTTCCACAACCTTTGTGTCTCCACAGTGAACATTTCATATGTTTCAATGAACTATAGTGCAAACCAGTGCTTGCTCAACTTTTCTACCGCGTCGCGATCGTTCGCTTATATTTAACTAAGGCCATGAACATTTTCCTCAATTCCCATTTCTCTTTCCTAAACCTCTCACTAACAATCTGCAATAAATTTTTAATCTAGGTCTATTCCAATAAGGTGTCATTCCAAGAAGTGCCCTTCCATATTTGTTGGTTTATCATTAAGTATCTCTGTATAATCTTTGTGATATGTGTCTAGCGCACGTTTCAAATTTACCTTGTTCCTCCCTTCAAAACCAGGGAAAACAATTCTCTAAACTCTTGAGCGAGTCATGTTCAGGTTTCACGAAATGGAAACTGCCCCATTTTTCTCGTGATTCCTAATTAAACATAGGAAGTCTAGAAACTTCTTTTTCACTTTCTCCAGGTTTCACTGTAAGTGACCTGCCCTTTTTGTATAATTCTCATATATTAATTCTGTATAAATATAAGAAGTTGTAGGAACTTCTATTTCATTTTTCACGTTGTTATTATTGTTATTTTCAAAGTTGGCACTTTCTCTAGAACATTCTCTCCAGAATTTCTTAAGGTGCACTTTTTGTACTTCAATTCACGTTCAAGCTTTAATTATTTTATTGCTCATTTGTTGAAATCTTATAAAGATTTTAGAAACATGTAAGGTTGAAACCTTAAAAATTGTCAATTGCCTGGAGCAACCGTTTAATGTTGTCGGAGGTCTGCGACCTCAAATTGCTAATAAGATTTAAAAATATTTATTTGTTAAAAAGATCAATTAATCCTGAATTGTTAAATAAATTAAATATTTGTTTTTGGATTCATCATTTCTCTGATACTACAGTTAGGCAGGATCCTGGCTTTCCTAGCTCTTCCTAGGTTTATGCCCTCGTTCATATACAATAAATCGTTTGCTCTCAGTCTTGTCAGACCATCACCCTTCCCTATAGTACTTTCATTCGTGCTTGGGAGGAAATACACTACAGGCTCTCTCTGGCAAACTGCCCAAGTCTTAGCTGCGGTTCCCGTCAGCCTCGACCAAGCTCGTTCCTATTTTAGGTATCCGAGAGATAATTTCCATTGGCAACTTCTTCTAAGTGGATTTAAATCTAAACTTATTAATTTTGTGGGACTCTCCTCCTATTTTTCTATCCTTCTTTTCCAAATCCCAAATCTACTTCCTTCCCTTAATCATCTTCCCTTGGTGGGTGGGTTATTCCCTAGCCTATAATCTACCCAAGCAGGTCTCACTTCTCAGTCGGCAGTTGACTCGATCAGTTAAAGCTCCACTCGAGCTAGCCTCCTCAAACCAAGAGGCATACTCTCTTCTACGCCATGTTGGCAAAGTAGTTATCTTCAAAGGAAACTTCGCCTTCAACATGAAATCAAGATAAGTACCATTTTAAAAGTTTTAACCTCATCTTCATGGTTTTAACTTCCACGTGCTTTTAATGATATTTTATAGACAGTGTGAAATTACTTACTTTGGGGCAAAAATCATTCTTCGTGGGATTTGCCATGTTGAGCTTTTGCTTGTATAAGCCAACCTTACTAAAAAAGAGCCTTTCTTAAGCTATTCAAATGAGAAATCCTCTCGCTACGTGGGATATTATCTAATACCCGCTGTCTATAAATTATAAAGCTAGTTCCTCCGCTGGATTAACTTTGACTCCATTCTTCTATAAAGATCGTTCTGGAACTTTCCAGATCTGGTACTCTATCTGCGAGGCTTGCCGTCAGGTATTTTTCACTCACTTGTGAAAATACTAGTTAAAATGAGGAATCTTCCTTAAATTACTGCAATAGCTAACTTTCGTCCACCGTTGGGATGTTCTATGGCGCATTTAACTGTAATCCACCATTTTCTCCAGCAATAGACTCTCGCCTATCTAGTGCAACCAGTTCTTTCCAGCATTGTAAAAGCTTTCTTTCCTATGAACTTTCGAGTTTCTACAGTGAATTTTGCATCAATCTTTACAGACTATAGTGATAATCAGTGCTTGTTCCACTTTTCTACCGCGTCGCGATCGTCCGTTTATATTAAATACGGCCATGAACATTTTTTCCCCCATCCCTATTGCTCTTTCCTAAACCTCTTACTAACAATCTGTAATAAACTTTTAAATTTAGGTCTGTTTCAATAAGGTGTCACTCACGAAGAGCCCTTCCAACTTTGCTAGTTTAACATTAATTAAATTCTGCATAATTGCTTGTGTGATACAAGTTTCAAATCACATTGTTCCTTTCCTATAATCAGGGAAAACATTTCTTTAAACTCTTGAGCGAGTCATGTTCAGGTTTCACGAAATGGAAACTGTCCCATTTGGCTAGTGATTCCTGCTCAAACTTGGGAAGTCTAGAACTTTCCTTTTCACTTTCTTCAGGTTTCACAGTAAGTGACCTGCCCTCTTTTGTATAATTCTCATAAATTAATTCTGTTTAAATATAATAAGTTTTAGGAACTTCTATCTTATTTTTCATGTTTTTATTATTGTTATTTTCGAAGTTGTCACTTTCTCTAGAACATTCTCTCAAGAATTTCTTAAGGTACACTCTTTGTACTCCAATTCACGTTCAAACTTTAATTGCTTCATTGTTTATTTGTTTAAATCTTATAAAGATTTTAGAAACATGTAAGGTTTGAAACCTTGTAAATTGCCAATTGCCTGGAGCAAACGTTTAATGTTGAGAGGTCTGCGGCCCCATTTGTTAAAAAGTTCAAATGAACTATGTTTGTCAAAATTATATTACATGCTTGTTAATTTCCTCAAACTTCCTTGCCCAAGGTTGCAGGTTCGAAACCTGGCGCAGTCAGCTGGCATTTGAGGGTGCGCAAATGCGAGGGAGCCGTGTCAGTAGATTTACTGGCACGTTAAAGATCCCCTTCGGGGCAAAATTCCGGCACCCCGGCGTCTCTAAAAGCCAGTGTAGTTAAAAGGGACGTAAAACCAATAACATTATTATTATCAAACTTCCTTGCATTGTTTAATAAATTAAATATTTGTTTTTGGATTCATCATTTCTCTGATACTACAGTTAGGCAAGATCCTGGCTTTCCTAGCTCTTCCTAGGTTTATGCCCTCGTTCATACTCAATAAAGCTTTTACTATTTGTCTGGCCAGACCCCTACCCTTCCCTATAGTACTTTCATGCATGCTTGGGAGGAAATACACTAAAGCCTTTCTCTGGCAAACCGCCAAAGTCTTAGCTGCGGTTCCCGTCAGCTTCGACCAAGCTCGTACCCACTTTAGGTATCCGAGAACGGATTTGCGGTGGCAACCACCTTTAAGTGTGTTTAAATTTAAACTTATAACTTTTGTGGGACTCTCCTCCTATTTTTCTATCCTTCTTTTCCAATCCCAAATCTACTTCCTTCTCTTAATCATCTTCCCTTCCCCCAGGGGCTCACTTCTTGTGGGCGTGGGTTGGCGACCACGGGGCCCTAGCTGAGTCCGGCATTGCTTCCACTTACTTGTGCCGGGCTCCTCTCTGTCTTCTTTCCTGTCGACCTCCCTTGGTCAACTCTTGTTCTCTTCTGACCCCGACGGTATTAGGGTATCCGAGGCCTAGGGAGTCTCTTCCTTTCCCGCCTTCATTGGCCCTTGTCTCATCTTTTCTGATTCCCTCCTTCTGCGAGGGGTCAGCCTTCTTTTTCTTTTCCTTTTACCTCCTGCCTTGTACTCAAGGCCCTTAAGGAGGCAGGGTGTATGTAGCCCCACCACTTCTGGTGCACCGTCGATAATGCTACACCCTCAGGGGCTCACGGCTGGTGAGTTCGGGCGTTGGCGACCCCGAGGGATTCCTGAGCTGGGTCCGTTTTCCCCTTTTTGTCCCTTCCCTTTGGGGCGGACCTTCTCCTCTCTCCCCTCTCCTCTCCTCTTTTCCTTCTATTTCCTTTTCTCTTTAAGATTCCCGCACTGTTTTTGTTACTCGAATCACCGTGTATCTAAATTCCCTTTTACCATTTTTTTAAAGGCATTTTTGATCTATGTTGCATTTTGTAAGTCTCTTCGATCTAAATTACATCTCGCGATTGTTTTCAACCTCAATTGCATTTTGTAAAGATTGACAATCTAAATTGCTTTTTAGTAAGTCTTTCAATGCAGGCGTCAGGGCATTTTAGTGAGTATTTTGAATTTCAATTGCATTTTGTAAGTATTTTCAACCAAAACCGCATTTCGCACGAATTTTGAATCTAAATTGCATTTTGTTTGGTGGGCATTTTGCACATATTTTGATTCTCAATTGCATTTTGTGGGTATTTTGAATCTAAATTACATTTGTCAAGTATTTTCAATCTAAATTGCTTTTTGTAAGTATTGTCAATCCACATGAGTCGTTTGAATCTACCGTACATTTTGTAAGCATTTTCAATTTCAATTGCATTTTGTAAGTATTTTGAATTTCAATTGCACTTTGTGAATAATTTGGATTGGAACTGGGATATTTCAATCTGAATTGCATTGTGTATTTTCAATTTCAATTGCATTTTGTAAGTATTTTGAACCTCAATTGCATTTTGTACGTAATTTCGATCTCATTTGCATTTTGTAAGTATTTTGAATTTCAGTTGCATTTTGTAAGTATTTCGGCGCTACTTTGCATTTTGTACGTATTTTGAATCTAGCCTACGTTTTGTGGGTCTTTTTCAATCTATTCTTTTTGTGCAACTTTTCGTTCTAAATTCCCTTTTGTAGGACCATATTGTGAGTTGTTTCCATGTGAGTTCCTTTTTGTACGTATTTTCAGTCTTCGATAATTTTGTTCTGGTTTCCATTTCATTATCATTTTCGCTATCACCCAGATCATTAGGGGCCGATAACCTCGATGTTAGGGCCCTTAAAACAACAATTATCATCATCATCATCATCATCTTCCCTTGGTGGGTGGGTTATTCCTCAGCCAATAAACTACCCAACGAGGGTGTATCGCGCTACATTGCTATCGGTATAAATATTTACTTGGTTGAACTGTTCGTCCGTAATGTCCTTCATAATCCACAATGCACCGAGTAACGCCGCCGCCGTCTCCGCCTGGTTGATGGTGGCTGGGGCTCGGAATGCTTGCGCCCATCCCTGGTTTCGTTGGGGGCAAACTGCGGCCACGCTGTGTGGCGTAGCATCCACAAATATGTCCAATTGCCGTTCACGCACTGAAATGTCCCTGGTGTCGCGCACGCTGTTAATTGTGAGAATCTTCCGTGGCCAGTAAAATTCCCTTGCCAGGACGTGCCGGGGCACGAAAATGGGCCAGTTCATGACCCAGCACGTCCAGCTAAGGTAGCCCGCGGCTTGTTCCAAATGTTTTGGAGTGTATAAATGCATATCCCGTAGGATCTGAAGAGTTCTTCGCTGGGCATTAATATGTAACTGCAGGCAACTATTAGGTATGTTAATCACCACTCCTAGATACTGAATCACTTGCATGGGTTCTAACACACTCTTCTTCTCATTAATGGTTATTCCAAGGACCACACGCAAATATAGAAGTATTTCCTGCACTGGAATCTGTCCCGTCCCCCAGATGAGCCAATCATCAAGGTAGGGGATCATTTTCACTGTAAACTCTGCCTGGATGACCTCTCGCACCGCCTCCGCCCACCGCTGCATTATGGACGGGGCTAGTGCGTGTCCCATAGGGAGCCGAGTCCATATATAGTGTTTCTTTCGGTAGTAAATCCCATAGTTCAGTTGAGATCGTGTGTTCAATGGTATCTGATAAAAACCGGATTTGAGGTCCACTTTGATTGCCAGAGCCTCTGGCGGAATGGCGGCCAGGGCTCGGGCAGCACTACTTAACGAGAACTTTGGTGTTCGTATGTATTCCGTCCAGGCACTTAAGTCATACGCAATCCTAGCACTGCCGTCCGCTTTCGGTACTAGAAATACCGGGAAGGCGTAATGACCCTTGAAGGGGAAAATTAACTTATTGTCCAGAAGATCTTGTATTGCCGTATCCATTAACGTTGACACTTTAGTTGCACAAAATACTTTGGGAGCGTTCGTCGGTCTGGGTAGAGTCGCGCCCTGGTCGAAGAGCTGGGTTGCGTATCGTCCCAGTTCCGTGTCCATGTAAGGCACCGGATTTGCTGCATCTACGGCGATTGACACATAGCGTTCTGGCACTGGCGGTTTCTTGGATGGCCCCTCTATGACCGGGAAGTTGATGTCGTGTTGTTCCTCCGGTGTTCTCTGGATGCGTATAGGAGGCCGTCTTGGATACTCGGGGTCCGTCCACCATTCCCATAGATCGTCATCGTCCATCTGGTCTGGATCCGTGATGTGGAATGGTTCTGCAGGAGGCTGCTGGTGATGTCCTGCGGCGGGGTTGCCCGCCTGCTCCTCAGGGGCGGCCTGAGGCCGTACGTTCGGATCTTCCAGCGGCGTGAGGTCGTCGTCCAAGATGTCCGTCCACGGGGCGGACCTCCAGCGTAGCCACTGAAGCCAGATATCGTGCCTGGGCACGAAAGATTCGGGTAAAGGAACCTCCGTAGGGTCGGTGTCCGGTTGATCTGGTTCATATTCTCTCCAGAAATCGCGTAGCGCGGATTGAAGATGTGGGGCCGTCGGATACCGAACGCACTGTGTCCCGGGCGTGTTGGACCGCTCCACGGGTTGGCGGGCGATGTTCTCCGATGACACCACCATCCGACGACGCCTATGAGTAGGTCTACACATTATACTATCACTGAGAGCTGCTGTGGTAACCACATATCCATCCGCTAGACATACAACTGACGCGACCCCCCGGGCTCGCGCTCCTTATATACTCAGAGGAGGCGGGCATGTAAGTCGTCAAGTACGGCCCGGGAGGGCGCGTCAGCCGGATTATCAGCGGATGAAATGCTTCGCCACGCGAGGCAAACACCTCGCGATGCTGCTTTACTAATCAGATTACAATACATGGTCAACAAATAATGTACACTATACAAAAGAGGTCCCCGTCCTGAGACGAGGGTGTATCGCGCTACATTGCTATCGGTATAAATATTTACTTGGTTGAACTGTTCGTCCGTAATGTCCTTCATAATCCACAATGCACCGAGTAACGCCGCCGTCGTCTCCGCCTGGTTGATGGTGGCTGGGGCTCGGAATGCTTGCGCCCATCCCTGGTTTCGTTGGGGGCAAACTGCGGCCACGCTGTGTGGCGTAGCATCCACAAATATGTCCAATTGCCGTTCACGCACTGAAATGTCCCTGGTGTCGCGCACTCTGTTAATTGTGAGAATCTTCCGTGGCCAGTAAAATTCCCTTGCCAGGACGTGCCGGGGCACGAAAATGGGCCAGTTCATGACCCAGCACGTCCAGCTAAGGTAGCCCGCGGCTTGTTCCAATTGTTTTGGAGTGTATAAATGCATATCCCGTAGGATCTGAAGAGTTCTTCGCTGGGCATTAATATGTAACTGCAGGCAACTATTAGGTATGTTTATCACCACTCCTAGATACTGAATCACTTGCATGGGTTCTAACACACTCTTCTTCTCATTAATGGTTATTCCAAGGACCACACGCAAATATAGAAGTATTTCCTGCACTGGAATCTGTCCCGTCCCCCAGATGAGCCAATCATCAAGGTAGGGGATCATTTTCACTGTAAACTCTGCCTGGATGACCTCTCGCACCGCCTCCGCCCACCGCTGCATTATGGACGGGGCTAGTGCGTGTCCCATAGGGAGCCGAGTCCATATATAGTGTTTCTTTCGGTAGTAAATCCCATAGTTCAGTTGAGATCGTGTGTTCAATGGTATCTGATAAAAACCGGATTTGAGGTCCACTTTGATTGCCAGAGCCTGTGGCGGAATGGCGGCCAGGGCTCGGGCAGCACTACTTAACGAGTACTTTGGTGTTCGTATGTATTCCGTCCAGGCACTTAAGTCATACACAATCCTAGCACTGCCGTCCGCCTTCGGTACTAGAAATACCGGGTAGGCGTAATGACCCTTGAAGGGGAAAATTAAATTATTGTCCAGAAGATCTTGTATTGCCGTATCCATTAACGTTGACACTTTCCTTGCACAAAATACTTTGGGAGCGTTCGTCGGTCTGGGTAGATTCGCGCCCTGGTCGAAGAGCTGGGTTGCGTATCGTCCCAGTTCCGTGTCCATGTAAGGCACCGGATTTGCTGCATCTACGGCGATTGACACATAGCGTTCTGGCACTGGCGGTTTCTTGGATGGCCCCTCTATGACCGGGAAGTTGATGTCGTGTTGTTCCTCCGGTGTTCTCTGGATGCGTATTGGAGGCCGTCTTGGATACTCGGGGTCCGTCCACCATTCCCATAGATCGTCATCGTCCATCTGGTCTGGATCCGTGATGTGGAATGGTTCTGCAGGAGGCTGCTGGTGATGTCCTGCGGCGGGGTTGCCCGCCTGCTCCTCAGGGGCGGCCTGAGGCCGTACGTTCGGATCTTCCAGCGGCGTGAGGTCGTCGTCCAAGATGTCCGTCCACGGGGCGGACCTCCAGCGTAGCCACTGAAGCCAGATATCGTGCCTGGGCACGAAAGATTCGGGTAAAGGAACCTCCGTAGGGTCGGGGTCCGGTTGATCTGGTTCATATTCTCTCCAGAAATCGCGTAGCGCGGATTGAAGATGTGGGGCCGTCTGGTACCGAACGCACTGTGTCCCGGGCGTGTTGGACCGCTCCACGGGTTGGCGGGCGATGTTCTCCGATGACACCACCATCCGACGACGCCTATGAGTAGGTCTACACATTATACTATCACTGAGAGCTGCTGTGGTAACCACATATCCATCCGCTAGACATTCAACTGACGCGACCCCCCGGGCTCGCGCTCCTTATATACTCAGAGGAGGCGCGCATGTAAGTCGTCAAGTACGGCCCGGGAGGGCGCGTCAGCCGGATTATCAGCGGATGAAATGCTTCGCCACGCGAGGCAAACACCTCGCGATGCTGCTTTATTAATCAGATTACAATACATGGTCAACAAATAATGTACACTATACAAAAGAGGTCCCCGTCCTGAGACGAGGGTGTATCGCGCTACATTGCTATCGGTATAAATATTTACTTGGTTGAACTGTTCGTCCCTAATGTCCTTCATAATCCACAATGCACCGAGTAACGCCGCCGCCGTCTCCGCCTGGTTGATGGTGGCTGGGGCTCGGAATGCTTGCGCCCATCCCTGGTTTCGTTGGGGGCAAACTGCGGCCACGCTGTGTGGCGTAGCATCCACAAATATGTCCAATTGCCGTTCACGCACTGAAATGTCCCTGGTGTCGCGCACTCTGTTAATTGTGAGAATCTTCCGTGGCCAGTAAAATTCCCTTGCCAGGACGTGCCGGGGCACGAACATGGGCCAGTTCATGACCCAGCACGTCCAGCTAAGGTAGCCCGCGGCTTGTTCCAATTGTTTTGGAGTGTATAAATGCATATCCCGTAGGATCTGAAGAGTTCTTCGCTGGGCATTAATATGTAACTGCAGGCAACTATTAGGTATGTTTATCACCACTCCTAGATACTGAATCACTTGCATGGGTTCTAACACACTCTTCTTCTCATTAATGGTTATTCCAAGGACCACACGCAAATATAGAAGTATTTCCTGCACTGCTGAAATCTGTCCCGTCCCCCAGATGAGCCAATCATCAAGGTAGGGGATCATTTTCACTGGAAACTCTGCCTCGATGACCTCTCGCACCGCCTCCGCCCACCGCTGCATTATGGACGGGGCTAGTGCGTGTCCCATAGGGAGCCGAGTCCATATATAGTGTTTCTTTCGGTAGTAAATCCCATAGTTCAGTTGAGATCGTGTGTTCAATGGTATCTGATAAAAACCGGATTTGAGGTCCACTTTGATTGCCAGAGCCTCTGGCGGAATGGCGGCCAGGGCTCGGGCAGCACTACTTAACAAGAACTTTGGTGTTCGTATGTAATTGACAATTTTGTTTGTTTGGAACCTTGTATAAGCACTAAAATCTGCATGAGATTTTAAAATGGTGCTAATATTAACAAATTGAAAATTTAAAGATAATTAACGTAATCAAAGTTAATCAGTAGGTCAGGTACAATGTGTGTTCTTTAAGAATTCCTATATGGGCATTTTAAAAGTATGAACAAATAACAGCTTTGAAATTTTAACAACAACAAAATAGAGAGAAATTAAATAGAATTTTCTATAACTTTTTATATTAATGCAGTAATTACGATTTTAATTTATACAAACAGGGCAGGTCACTTATTGTGAAACCTGAAGAGAAAAATTGAGAAGAAGTTTCTAGAACTTCTATGTTTAAACAGGATCACGAGGAAAAATGGGGCAAGTTACCCTTTCATGAAACCTGGATCAACGAGATTAATGAAAAGTTGAGTACTTAGAACATAAACAATTCCTGTACTAGCAAGATAAGAAAACAGATTAATATGCATTTTCTAACTGCTGATATTTAAACAGAGTGAATAAGTTATAAATGGAGAAAAGTTGGTAGGGCGCCTATGGTTTGGCGAGGCCTCATTGAAAAAGACATAAGTTTAAGGATTAACCTAATTTGTTAGTTAAGAGTGGTTGACGAAGAGGAAATAGGAACTTTGTGGAGAAAGTTCTTGGCCTTATTTATTTTTCTCGGACGAGCGCGGCGCTGATGAGAAGTTGAACGAGCACTGGTTTCACTATAGTCTATTGACGTGGTTGAAACGTTCACTATTGCAGCACATAAAGTTTATAGAAAGGAAAGTCATTGTGGTGGTGTAAAATAACTAGTTGCATTTTGGTTTGAGAAAGTCTATTGCGTTGGAAAATATGTGGGTTATAGTTCAATGCAGCGGACGAATTCCCACGAAGGAAGACAAATTAGGTGTTGATTAGCTGTTCATAAAGAAAATTCCTTAGTTAGAAAAAGTTTTTCCATATGTGAGTGGAAAATACTAGATGGTTTAGCTTGTAGATGAATTGTGTGGCGTGGAACATTTCAGAACAGTCAAAACTGTCGAATTGGGTAAATAAAGTCCAGCGGTGGAACGAGCTATGTTTTCTATATACAGTATTTAGTTTAATAAGTATCCCACGGTGTGAGAGCTCATTCTCAGTTAACATGCACAAAAAATGCTGCTTCGTTTTACAAGATTAGCTGTCTTAACTAGACAAAGCCTGACATCGAAAATCCCGTGAAGATTGCAATTGCACAGCATTTAGCAACTTCTCACTGTCTATAGAACGGTATTAAAAGCGTATAGCTAATTAAAAGCGATTAAAATATGAAGAACATTGTACTTAACTCATTTCTGTGGTAGGCGATCCAGACGACCGTTAGTTAAGATCTGGGCATGGCGTCCGATTCAAAAGTTTGTCTCTCGAGGAGAGGAGACGAGCCCTAGTTAGGCTCCAACTGGAGGTCTTGACGACTGAAGCACAAGTGAGACCAGCTCAACGAAGCGCGGAGGGACCAGGGAAGGAAAAAGAGTGGGGGTAGGAGACAAAGGAATATACATAAGAATGACAAACATTACAAAAATTAAGTATCTTGATGAAATGGTCTTCAAAGAGTTGATAGCAGGCGTCACTAGCGACGCCTGGAGGATGGGAATGTAGACGAAGTCCTCTTGATCACGGAGATGATAGCTGGCGATAGCGACGAGATCTGGTGGCTAGATTGGTAAGGAAGTCCTCTTGTACATGGAAAAATTTAGGAACTTCAGAGATTCGCTGCTAGATGACGCTAGGTTGGTCATGGAAGATATATATATAGAACAGACTTACAGGTAATATAAGCAAAGTGCTCAGACAAACAAAAAAAAACAAAAAACCAGGAAATCACTGTTGGTGTTTGCAAAAAAGGAAGGAATGAAATAAAGCAAAGAGCAGCAAAAGCTCACTCTGTCTTACCGTGTATTCCAAGGAATACACCACATAGCCCTCTTCCCTGTGAGATTCGCCCACTTATTTCAAGTATCCTTTTTGATACCGGTGGCGACATATTCCCGCCGCTATTCATTTTTTGTACTATCGTGGAGTAGCCCACTGACGCAGAGTCCCTCTTCTCTGTGAAGAGCTCGTGGTGCGAAATCCTTAATTTAATGAAGGACAATGCTGTCTCCTCCGACCCTGAAAAGAAACAAAAATGAAATGAATACGACTTGATAACTAGTCTGTAAAGGCTATGTCACACAATTTCACCACACGTCCTTGGTCGGTACGTGAACTGTTAACCCGTAACTGCCACACATGGGTGCAGGGAACCCCAACAAAATTTCTTTTTCATTTTCTGCCTCAGCGGTCGGCAACCTAGAGCTGGCTACTGCGTTTGCCCATTCCCTTTAGTTAGCCTTGAGATTCCATTGCGTTCGGTTAATTATTCTACCCGGTCTGCCATAAATAAGTCAACGGGTCCTCGGAACCCTTCTGGGTCTTAAGCGTAAGTGTAAAGCATTGCTGTGTGGTAAAAGTGGCTATGCCATGTGTCCAAATTGCTGCAAGGAATAGGCTCTATTGAATGTTATAGTAGACAGTGGTAGAGATTCTGTCACCTTGATGACAAAATAACGCAGCGTAAATGACAAAATAAACATTATTCGTGAATTTGTGTGTGATACCTTTCCATTCACATCATCGGATATGTAGCCTAACTGCTAAGATAGGTGCAGTTTTCATTTATTCTGAATGTAAGTGGAATGCGACAGCAGCAGACATGAATGTCACTTTTACATACCTTGTGTCCTTCCTTCATGTTCAGGGCGATATTTCGTATTGAAATTTCGAACCCAGGTCACTACTGAACCTCATATATGTGCTAATGTTCGTAAATATGTGTTTTTATTTATTGCTATTTTAAAAACGGCTGTCATGTTTCGACAGCGCTTGCATCTCGTTCTGGACGCAGACTTTGAAGGAACACTCAAGCTGCTGTGGTGTCTGCGTTGCTGCACCCGAACCAAAACCAACTGACGCGTCCTTTTTTTTCTTTTTGAGGGGGGGGGGGGGCGAAAGAGTACCCACACAGCCCGCGTGGCACCCGACGTTACTACTGGTGCTTCCGACATGCAGTTAAACTACGATAGTAGAAGAAAAAGCATAGGGGATTGGATAAGGAATGTCATTTAGGACTTAGTGCCTGTCCGATCGCGGTCGCGATTTACCAGGCATAATGAGTATTCACTAGCATTGGTATATATTATATATGTGCACATATAAATATGTACACATATATAATAGTTGGATAGTAGGGCCAGGGAAAACCGCATAGACAGAAAGGAAAGATTGTCTACACGTAAAACCTGGCAGCTTGGTTATTGCCACATACAAGGAAATGTGGGTATGGAAATGAGTAGGTTGTTGTTAGTTGGGAGAAGGTATCATGCACCAGATCCATGTACGTCTTCTCACCAGTTCGTCTCCGGGAAATCCGTATAGAACTCGGCACTGCTGGGATCAGCGCGGGCCTTGCCGGCTACCAAGCAGTGGAAAAAGGATCCAGAGAACCTGCGCCACTATCTGATCTCCATGGGGTCCCTGGTACCGAGCATCCGTCACCGGAGAGTGGAGGGAGGGGCCGAAGCAGGGGCCTAGCGGGCGGTCCATGGGAACGAGCCACCTTCCTCTCTGCTCTTGCCATGGACCTGTAGACTGGGCAACTGCGATGGGATGTCGGATGGTCACCCTTGCAGTTGGCGCACACCGGCGCGTCTCGTGGCACCGTGCAGCTGGTGTGGTGATGGGCTCCTGAACACCGGTTACAGCGGACTGGAGAGCCGCAAGATCCCTGGGAGTGGCCCCATCTCAGACAGCGATAACACTGTAAAAGCTGGCCTGAGCGGGGCTTCATACGATCTGATTGTAGCGGCTGTTCCTGGCTGCGGCGTCCTGGCTCCCATTCCTGGGAACGCTGCGGGCGACGGTCCTCTGGGCTGCTGCGTTTCTTCTTCCGCTGCTTCAGTGGGGCTGGCCTGGTGGCCCCGTCAGTCACTGGTGTCCCCTTCATGGTGGTGGTGGCGGGCGCGGGTTGCCCCGCTAAAGGCCCCACCTGGGGTGGTTTGTGTTCCTCCTGGTTGGCGCGCGCGACTTGTCCCGCTAATGGCCCCACCTGAGGGTCCGTCTGGGTTGTGGCCTCAGCTTCAGGGGCGACCTGCCACTCCTGGGCCAGTGCATCGAGGTACTGGTCAGCGGACCCCGGCAGGTATAGCCTGACCAAGTCTCCAGTCGGGAGGCAGGCCTCGATGTCCTCACGTTGACGTTCAGCTCCTTCCGTCAGGTAGTCGTGGGTCTTGTCCACCCACGACGAGGTGAGTCGCCGCTCGTCTTCCTGGTTGGAGTTTGGCTTGTAATAAACAAACAAAGCCCAGGAGCTGGGGTCGTTGCTACATGCTTGCTCGGAGCCTGGGGAAGTGGCCGGGCCACCTATGCTCCCCGGGCCTGGTGCTGCTCCAGCGTTGAGTGCGCCAGCCGGGCTGTGAGGCACCCCTACCTATTCAACGGCTGACGGCTTCTGCGGCGCTGGCGTCTTCTCGCTAAGGGCCTGCTGGCGTGCCCGCGTGACCGGAGGAGAGGGCTCAGTGGAGTTTAACTCCCCACCCAAGGTGGGTAGATTATTGGCTGAGGAATAACCTAACCACCAAGGGAAGATGATAAAGAAAAGGAGGTTGGTTTCGGACTGGAGAAAAAGGATGGAGAAATAGGAGGAGAGTCCCACAAAAGTTATAAATTTAACTTTAAATGCACTCAAAGGCGGTTGCCACTGCAAATCCGCTCTCTGAAACCTAAAGTGGGTAAGGACCTGGTCAAAGCTAACGGGAAACGCAGCTAGGACTTGGGCGGTTCGCAAGAGAATTGGTTTAGCGTATTCCCTCTCAAGCATGCATATGCCTACTATGGGGAAGGGTGATGGTCTGGCAAGACAAAGAGTAACAGACTTATTGTATGTCTGTTCAAAGGAATTCGTTTTTGAACAAGTAATTCGAAGAATAACAGTAATTTGAATCAGTTTCGATGTTTCCAGTTTTCGAAATTGTAGAGTTCCTGAAGAGCGACCAAGTGCTTCCAAGAAGGATAGTGATAAAAGAATTATACCTTTGGAAATAATTTTGGTAAGTGCACCAATAGTTGCATTTGGAAATGGCTGAGCTTTTACCCAGCAAGGAGCCGACTAAAAGTTCAGGCAAGGAGAAACACTTATCTTTTGGAAAACCAACCATAAGTTTTTGGAGAGGATCTCCACAAGCAGGAAGTTGGCGTAGCGAGCTATGCTTGCCTTACTGGCCAGTTAGAATTAGCTATTAAAGCTAAGAGAGACTTTACCAAGTTGACCACTAAGAGGTCTTGCTCAAATGCAACAAGTGGTGAAAGCCCTATCAATAGATTTAATGGCATTAAGTGGGAAGAGTCAAGGAAGACAGGATCTTGCCTAACTGTTATACTAGAAAAATGAAAAAGCGAAAAGGAACTCTTAATTTATTTTACAATTCAAAAGAATTTGATGAATTTAACAAATATATATTTTCAATTTTGTTAACAATTTGGGGTCGCAGACCTCAGAAAACTTTTAAAGTTTGCGCCAGGCAATTAACAATTCATTAGGTTTCAAACCTTTATAAAATCCTCGCAAGATTTTGAAATAGCGAATATAAAATACAAAATTTAAAGACAATTAAAGTGATTAAAGTTTGACAGTAAATCGAGTACAAGATGTGTACTTTAAGAAATTCTGGGTAAATATCTTGAAAGGAGTAACAATTTCAAAAGTAACAACAACAAAAAGCAGGTAGAATAAAAGAGAAGTTCCTATAACTTCTTGTATTTAAGCTGAATTACTTTCTTTTTTAGTAGTTATACAAATAAGGCAGGTCGCTTACTGTGAAACCTGAAGAGAAAGTCGAAAGGAAGGTTCTAGACCTCCTATGTTTGAGCAGGAATCACGAGACAAATGGGGCAAGTTTCCCTTTCGTGAAACCTAGAAATAACTCACTTATGAGTTGAAAGAATTGTATTCCCTAATTAGAAGGGAGAAACAAGGTAATTTAAAACGTGTACTAGACACGCAGTTATGCAGACATTAATTAATGATATATAAACAAAAGGGGAGGGCACGTCTTTAGAGTGACACCTCATTGAAAAAGACCTAAAGTAACAATTTTATTATGGTTTGTTAGTAAGAGGTTTAGGAAAGATCAACTGGGATGGAAGGTAAATGTTCATGGCCGTATTTATAATAATCGAACGAGCGCGGCGCGGAAGAAATACTGAAAGAACACTGTTTTTCTCTATAGTTTGTTGAATGGATGAAAAGTTCACTGTAGTAGCGCAAAAGTTTATGGAAAAGAAAGTTATTGCAATTCTGGAAAATAACTAGTTACACTAGATAGACGAGAGTCTATTGCTTGAGAAGGTCGTAGATTATCATTAAATACGACAGAGCAAATTCCAACGGAGGAAGAAAGATTAGCTATTGAGCAGTAATTCATAAGGAAGATTTTTTAGTTTGAAACAGTATTCCCACATGTAAGTGGAAAATACATGACGGTACGACTTGTAGATGGAGTGCAGAATCTGGAAGGTTCCAGAGCAATCCTAACTGAAGAAAGGGCCAAAGTTATTCCAGCGGTGGAACGAGCTTAGTATTTTATAGACAGTGGGTATTCAATAGTATTCCACGTTGTGAGAAGATCTCTCATTTAACAAGCATAAGAAGTGTTGCTTTTTACAAAGATTGGCTTAGACAGACAAAAGCCCAACATAGAAAATCCCGCGAAGGTTGATTATTGCCACAAATATAGTAATCTCACACTGCCTATAAAACAATAGTTAAAAGCATGTAGCTATTAAAAACGATGAAGATGAGGTTAACACCTGAAGTCTGTACTTATCTTTGCTGCATGGCGAAGGTGAAGTTCCCTTTGACGGTTGAGATTACAGTTCAAACATGGCGTGGAATTAAAAGAATGCCTCTTTAGTTCAGGAGGCTGGCTCTAGTTGAGCTCGGACTGAATCGACTGCCGACGTCCAAGTGAGACCCACTCAGCGAAGCGCAGAGGGACCAGGAAAGGAAAAAGAGTGGGGGTAGGAGACAAAAGGAGAACATATAAGCATAACGAACATTGAAAAGTTAATTTCTCTTGATGAAATGATCTTCAAAGAGTTGATAGCAGGCGATACTAGCGCAGCATGGTGGGTGAAAAAGTAGACGAAGTTCTCTTGATCACGGAGATGATAGCTGGCGATGGCGACGAGATCTGGTGGCCAGATTGACAAGGAAGTCCTCTTGTACAGGGAAGAATTGAGGAACTTCAGAGATTCGCTGCTAGATGACGCTAGGTGGGTCATGGAAGATATATATCTAGAACAGACTCACAAGGAAGAGACATGACCAACAAAGAGAAATTAGAAGATCACTGTTGGTGTTTGAGAAAAGGGAAGGAATGAACAAGCTAAGAGCAGTAAAATATATTCTATCTTACCGTGTATTCCAAGAATACACCACAAGGTGCCTGCCGATCACGGCACTCTACCTCACGGGCGCGGTTGCGCCTGCTCTGACCCCTAGCTGGCTCGCCGGTCGTCTGCTTCCTCCACTCGATGGTCCCGCTGCTCGTAGTTTCAATCCTGGTGAACTGTTACAACAACTTGGCTGGTCTGCTGCTGCTGCCACTGGTAAGGTGTCCTTCCTCCTTCGGGTCCTCCCCCAGGGGCTCACATCTTGTGGGCGTGGGTTGGCGACCATGGGACCCCAGCTGAGTCCGGCATTGCTTCCACTTACTTGTGCCGGGCTCCTCTCTGTCATCTTTCCTGTCGACCTCACTTGGTCAACTCTTGTTCTCTTCTGACCCCGACGGTATTAGGGTATCTGAGGCCTAGGGAGTCTCTTCCTTTCCCGCCTTAATTGGCCCTTGTCTCATCTTTTCTGATACCCTCCTTCTGCGAGGGGTCAGCCTTCTTTTTCTCTTCCTTTTACCTCCTGCCTTGTGCTCTAGGCCCTTAAGGAGGCAGGGTGTATGTAGCCCCATCACTTCTGGTGCACCCTAGATAATGCTACACCCTCAGGGGCTCACGGCTGGTGAGTTCGGGAGTTGGCGACCCCGAGGGATTCCTGAGCTGGGTCCGTTTTCCCCTTCTGTCCCTTACCTTTGGGGCGGACCCTCTCCTCTTTCACTTTCCTATATGCCTTTCATGGCTCTCCTTCCTTCCAAGTCCCTCAATCCGCCTTCTCCGAGGGTTGAGGCCATTTCTTTTCCTTCTGTCCTTTTATTTGCCTTATTCTCCTTTAGTTTTCCATTTCTTCTTCTAGTATGTAGGTTAGTAGTTAGTTTTAGTTTTAAGTTCGCTTTTAAATTTCATCTTCACGATCACCCAAACCATCAGGGGCCGATAACCTAGATGTTAGGCCCCTTAAAACAACAATTATCATCATCATCATCTTTCGGGTCTGAGACGAACCTTGACGCGTCCTCTTTTTTTCTCTTTTTCTTTTTTTTTTGGGGGGGGGGGGGGGGTACCCGCACCCCCCGTGTGGCACCCGACCTTACTACTGGTGCCTCCGACATGCAGTTGGTCTACATAGTAGAAGAGAAAGCATAGGGAATTGGAAAAGAAGGATTGCCCTTTGAGGCTTAGTGCCTGTCCCATCGCGGTCGCGATCTGCCAGGCATCATTGGTATATATTAACATTGGTATACATATATATTATACATGTGCACATATATATATGTACACATATATAAGGGTAAGACCGTAGGGCCAGGGAAAACCGCATAGACAGAAAGGAAAGATTGTCTACACGTAAAACCTGGCGGCTTGTTTATTGCCACATGCAAGGATAATGTGGGTATGGAAATGAGTAGGGTTTTTTTTTAGTACGGGAGGTGTATCATGCAACAGTTGCAAAATCAGTTTCCTCGCCGAGATTAGTATATGTGGGAATCAGTTGGCTTGGCACTGCTGGGACTAGCGCGTCCGCAATGGCGGACGAACTGCACGTCCGCGGTTTGGTTCCGAGCACAGTCTAGAGCGTCCTAGTACCAAGTCTCCGTGATCCGGAGAGGGGAGCCATGCCTGCGAACAGGGACTTCTTCTCTCGTGTCCTGGACATAGCTGATGGTTGTTATCGATCGCTCCGCCGCTGCATACAATCATCCTGAAACTATAAGCTAATGATTATTAATAGTCCGTCCCTTGGCCATCCTTTAGGCAAGCCAGGGAAAGTTTTTTTTTTTTGCCTTAAACTAAACTTAAGCTGAAACAAAGAAACAAACTGAAACAGATAGACAGACGTGCACATGGACATAGACTATTAATTACTTCACATAAATATATACACTTCATGTATGCAGCAAGGGGAGCGCGTGCGGCCGCCTTGGTTGGCCTGAGCCGTTACCAAGGACTTCCATGGGAATGTGGAATTAGGGTTATCCATGGGTATATTCCATGGGATGTGCATTTGGGGGTGACATTTGTGTTGTATGTCCCTGGGCTTAGTGCAGCTTTGCGCTACTCAGAGCACCTACTTTCCCTGACTGTACCTGAAGAGAATGTGTCGAGGGGTAGGGTATTTGCTATTTCGGCCCATAATGTGTCGGCCGAGGGCTCTTACGAGTGGGTTTGCCGAATAGCGCCTGGAGCGTTGTGACCTTAGTGCAAGTTGTCGCACAAAGGCTCTGATGCTTGGCGTATTTGTTATGCGTTCTACCTCCTGCGTGGTGTATCCCGCGGGAGCTTTTGTGCTAACCGGAAGCATTTGTTTTGGATCATCTGCAGCTTTTTAGGTTCGACTTCGCTGTGTCACCCCATACGGGGCTGGCGTACATTAATATAGGCCTTATGAGGGCTTATTACATGTTAACGCCCAGCGTCTTGTCGAGGCGACTCTTCCTATTTAGGAATGGGTAAAGCTGCAGTAATCGCATGTTGGCTTTACGCTGTAGTGTTTGAACATGGTGCAGCATGGTTAGTTTAGCATCTAGGGTTACTCCTACTGTCGACCAAAATATTATGTGTACTCGAGTTTGAAGGTTGTTTGTGAAGTAACCAATATACCTATATAAAATCCAATAACATCATCATTTTCGTCGTTCTATTTTACGTTAGTTCGTGTGAGTTTGGAATTTTTAATTTGTATTATAATATTTTTTATCGCAGTTGGAACACAAAAAGTGCCCGTTTATAAGCGTGTTTCAACCATGTGTAACATTTAAGAATTATTATCTCACAGACCCGTCATTAGATCGAATCCAAATTTTAACACAATATACATTGGAATGTTGTATAACTGGTTTATTAATTTCAATATTTTGTGTGTCCAGCAAACAAAGTTGTTATCATTTTTGTAATGTAATTTTTTCTCGGCTCGGGGTGGTTGGAAAATGTAGTTCTTGGTTGCGTTGTAATCTTTATACATCAAAAAGATATGCTGTTTGATTGTGCAATACGTAAATGAATTCACTTATTTTATATCGGTTTGTATTTGTACGGGGAATTAAGACATGGTTCACCAGTTAGCCGCTCCGTTGAAAGCTGTACAACGTTGCCAAGATGGGCTCCCTCACGCGTCATGGCGCGCCTCGCTTGGAAGTGATGGGCTCCATATCAGCAAAGCTGTACAGCATTTCCCGGAGCGGCTAGCTGGTGAACCATGTCTTAATTCCCCGTACAAATACAAACCGATATAAAATAAGTGAATTAATTTACGTATTTCACAGTCATACAGCATAACCTTTTGATGTATAAGGATTACAACGCAACCAAGGACTACATTTTCCAACGACCCCGAGCCGAGAAAAAGTTACCTTACAAAAATGATAACAACTTTCGTTCTTGAACAGACAAAATTTTGAAATTAATAAACCAGTTATACAACATTCCAATGTATATTGTGTTAAAATTTGGATTCGATATGATGACGGATTTGTGAGACAATAATTCTTAAATATGACGCATGGTTGAAACAGGCTTAAAAACGGGCACTTTTTGTGTTTCAACTGCGATAAAAAATATTAAAATATAAATTAAAAATTCCAAACCTACATGAACTAACGTAAAAAAGAACGATGAAAATGATGATGTTATTGGATTTTATGTAGGACTATTGGTTACTTCACAAACAACCATCAAACCTGAGTGCACATAATATTTTGGTCGACAGTAGATACTTAACTGTGCTCGTCCATGGAATGTCGCGCGCAAATAGTGTGAGTGGCCGGATGGAGTCAGGTCGGCGTGAGATACGGTTCTTCTTGGTGAAGAGTACCGCATGACTTTTGTCAAAGTTGACTTTTATCCGCCAGTCTCTGAAATAGGGTTCCAGGGCCCTTAGCGCTTCCTGCAGCCGTTTTCGGATGCTGGCTATGCGAAAGTGTTGGGCTGTCATTGCCGAGTCATCAGCATATAGGTATAACGTAGTTAATGCCCCTGCTGGTGTTGGCATGTCATTGATATACAGGCTGAACAGCACGGGAGCTATTATACTGCCCTGCGGGACGCCTGCTCTGATCTGTCGCTTGGTGGACAACACGTTCAGAATATCAACCTGGAATGTGCGGCCTTCTAAATATGATTTAACGAGTCTTATGTAGGTCGGATGGAAATTACAGTATTAATTTGGCTAATAGGCTGTGTGCCACACCTTGTCGAAGGCTTTTTGTCTATCTAAGAAGACAGCTCCGGTGTCGCGTTTTTGGTTGAACTCTACCGTGGCGTGTTCGACCAGCCTCATAAGCTGCTGCGTTGAGGAGTGGTGGTTCCGATACCCGAACTGTTCGTTTCTGAGCAGTCCATTTTCCTTAACGTGCGCTACTATTCTCTTTAGCAGTATTTTCTCGAATACTTTGCTTCGTGAGTCTAGTAGGCTTATTGGGCCGTAGTTGTGGGGGTTGGACTTGTTTTTGCCGAATACAAATATTTTTGCTTGCTTCCAGCACTCGGCATAGTACTGTAGCGTGAGCATTGCATTGAAGATGCAGGTTAGTATTTGCAGGGCCTTGTCAGACAACCACTTCAGTACTATATTCTGTAGGTTGTCAGGGCCCGGGGCTTTTCGATTAGGGAGGTGCCGGATAATCCACTTAATTTCATGTATATTGGTTTAGCGGACTTCCGGCTTGGGTGCATTGGCTATGTAATCATTTACCTTTGCGTCCATCCTGAGTGTGAACTCCGGGTTAGAGGGTGTATCGTTTGGTGTAAATGCTTCCTCTAGGGAGATTGCTAGTGCCTACAGTTTGTCCCGTGTCGAATAGGCCGGTCCTGTCGGAGTTTCTAGGGTCGGCATCTGATGGGTTTTGCGGGTGAAGTGTCTCGTGAGGGGCCACACTGATGGTGTGTTTTCTGTGGGGTTGGTACTGTACCGTATATTTTCATAAGGTTATGCCCAGATACTGTAGTGGAGACGACGAGAGACGCGATGCTGTTGAGCTCGTGAGTCAAGTCATGATCTATCACGCCGTTAATATAAGAAGTGTCATTCGGTTCGAGATCGGAGAGTAACGAGCATTCCCGAGTGGGTGGACTCACAGATAGACCGATCAATAAACATATATGTGACGTCATGTCATATATCGATCCACGCTACAGGATTATCTTTATTGTTTTGAAGTGAAGTATTAGAAGACTTTTCAAAGGACATAGAACGCAGTTTACCATAGCAGAAAGCTATTTTATATGAGGAATATAATATAACAAGCGACGTGCAAGAATAACATCTATTATGATCAAGCCATAAGCGAGTTATTGACACATCGAGATATCGATGAAGGAAGGCGGTAGTGGGGGTTGCTTGCTGTGGCGTTTGGCTGCAAGCAAGGTGACTTCACTTGGATTTCTACTTTTGTGTTCGGTGTCATATGTGTGGTTACGCAACTCGGCTAGCAAGCGAGATCGCAGGTGCAAGGCAGGCTGTGATAACTCCGTGTGGAGACGGCTCGCGTTTCTACTCAGCTAAGCCGAGCAGTTTTTTTTTAAAGTGCGTTATAAACGTGCAGAGTATTTCGTATCTGGACAAGCGGACGTGTACCGTGCTCAAGTACTTTTTAAAGCTACCATTTATAATGGATCTGAGATATTTTCAGAACAATTTTCATCTTCACGATCACCCAAACCATCAGGGGCCGATAGCCTAGATGTTAGGCCCCTTAAAACAACAATTATCATCATCATCATATTTTCAGAACAGTTGTAAATGTATACTGCCATCTTGGTCAAGAAGAATTGTGTCGAAACGGAACGCGGACTGACTGTATGTCTCTGTCCAGCGGTGTCCATGATCAAGGCAGCCATTTCGAAACCTTGTGAGGTCTTCATCACGAGTAATAGTAACGTGTATGATTGTGCTGATACATGCTAACTTCAGGACTTGTTAAGCTGTACATTATGTAGACACTAGAACGCATATTATCGTCTGAGATGTCAGTGGGGAAGTTCAACGTTATAGTTATGACTTCCAGAATGGCGGGCTAGATTAAATGGGGTAGCTTCATGAGAGATGCTTAAGCGAAATGACTGCCACCCACAACTGCATTCTCCTTGTTGGAGAGGAGTATATTTTCACCGCACTCCAGTGGTTGTTTGCGAGTGCTTTCATGAGCTGCGACATGCAGGACAGTGCTTTTTCTCAGGCGGATTATAGTATTTCTGGCATGAAGGGAGTAGGCTCGTATGGTCGTCTGACCAGTATGCGTATGCGCTGCAGGCCCGGGTTCGATTCCCAGATCCAGAGAAGAAGAAGAGTGTATTATCTGGTGATATCCTAGATATTCATCAGATATTTATATATCCCGCTTAAGACGCTTCAAGATGCAACAAAAGGTACTGGACCAGCAGACTCTCTAACGTAGCTTAGTATTGGCACTTGTTTAGCAATTGCAATTGTCATTTCATTTTTGTAGATTAAATGGGTATTCACAAGTTTAGGTTTGATGTTTCTGTCGAATCTGACTTGCTGTGTTCCTGGGATTTTGTATTCGCTTAACGAATTCATCCCTTGTGTATTATTAGTTTGGATCTTTTAATCAGTAGAATCAGTAATTTCTTAGTAGTGCGTATTTTTATTTGCCGAGAAGAGAATTTAGGGGAAGATCTCCAATATTTTGTCTAAGCATAGTATTAATCGCGTTTGTTTCTCAGTGTTTGGAACACTGATTTCTTTGAGGCCAGTACATGTGTTTCATGTACTACTGTTCTGTTAGGAACTTCGTTTTCTCGCAGCGATTTGAATCTTGAAAGTTTATCTTGGAGTTCGTTGCATTTATAGTTTTAATCCACCTGTTGGATTATTATTTTGGAAAGCGCTTCGCTTTTGTGAGTGCAGATGTATTAGTGGATTTACTTAATGATTGTCATTGGATTAACCTGATTAGTTAACTTGCTTTCATGGTGTAAGTTTTATCCACTGATACTGCGAAGCCCACCGAAGTTGGAGGCTATCCTGGTTCAGGAAAAGATCAGTTTTACCTTCTATTAGGTATTGCTTTGAGATTAACTTAATTTAGGATACCGGGTGAGTTAGCCGAGGTCGTTGCGGCATGACTGTTGGCAGTCGCTCACATCCGGGAGGCGAGGAGTTTCGAATCCCCCCGCCGGCAACCTTGAAGATGGTCTTCTGTGGTTTCCCATCTTCCTTCCAGGCAAATGCCGGGGTTGGTCCCTAACTATAGGCCACAGCCGCTACCTTCCAACTCCTCGACCCTCCCTTCCAACTTTCCTCCCCGACGGTACTTGTAGCTCACCCATTGGGTGTCCGTCTTGAAGCAGCTACAAAACTGGCGAGCCGAACATGTCCTCGGACACTCCCGGCACTAAAAGCCATACGCTAAAAAAAATTAGGATGTCATTTTGAGACATGTATTTTCCACAGTATTAACGTAAATAATTGCATTTAATGCAATTGTGTGAGTGAGATATAGTATAGCAGTTTTGAACACCATTCACAAAGTTGATTAAATTATTCCAGGAAAGTTTGACTTGGAGTCAAGAAAAATGAACAAGTATAATTAATATACATTATCGGGAGGCAAGATAGGTTAATTTGCTAGTGGAATGTTTCAGTGTCTCGACTTTGAACAGCGTGCTTAAGGCTAGTGTGTGAGTTAAGCATGTTTGTAGCTCTTGTGTGAGTATTGAGATTAAATAATAGTAGTGTTTTGAAGGTTCGTATAACCTTGTTGTGTTGTGTTTTGGATGCACATCTGGGATGATGCATATTTGTGAGATTTTATGCTTGTTGAAGCATTAGGCCTATTTTAGATTGAGCCGGTAAGTGTTTTCAGCCGGTAAGTGCCAATCTGTTTGTGACTTCGCGTAGTCCACACCCGTGTTTGGTGTTACGTTAATATAGATGAGTTTTTCTGGTATTTTAATGTCTGTTGGAGACATTGGCGTCGTCATTCTTATAGAGCGATCCTACATGCTTTTTCTTCACCTAATCAAAGGCAACGCTTGGATAATCTGTTCGAGCTACTTAAGACATTTCCACAGCATGTAATCGTTAAAACCTCTACAATTTTGTACAAGTTTCCTTGAAATTTGAATCATGAACATAGTCGATAGATACACTATTTAGCTTAATTGCTTGATGAAAATTGGTAACCCGATGTATTGAATGTTAATTACACATCACGGTACGAATGTTATAGCCAAGATCAGCTGTTTAGGCTGAATCATGTAAATGTCTGAGGACATTTCTGTATATATTCTTATAAATACTTGTATATAATCTTGATATTACTACACTTTTGGAATATCGATTAAGACGATACACGTGTAAAAATTTGGATAATTCTTCTTTATTCATCGTCTAATATTTCATCCAGTTCTCCTAATGTCATAAGGAGATTGATGCCTAATATCCTTGTTTCATAATGTGAGATATTATACATAGAATCACCCCCAGCGTGTAGGTGATGACCGTAATCCATTTTTGGAATCATTTAGGATTTTCTTACTACAGTTGTGTTCAGCTGTGATTTTGTTTTCTTGACAACAGGGTATTATTTTTTTTATTTTCTTGTCTGTTACCTTGTTCTCTTGGAATAAATTGTTTTCCCAATTTTAAATCATGGTGTGATATTTTAACGAAGAGATTGGAGGTCGTTTTAAGATGGCCATCGCTTGGATTTTCTTTTTCCAGGGTTTTCCATCCTAGAGATAGTTCTTTTTAGAGTTGTTTTTCGTGTTCTTCAGCTAGTTTCTTATTTGTTCGTTCGTTGTAGCCATGGTCATTCTTAAAACAGCCTGATAGGATGACTAGTACCCCATTCATTCCTCTACATGGTGGTAGGACCTGGGAGGGTTTTTCGCCGGGCATTTTTCAGGTTCTACGATCCAGTGACCATCGAGGGATTTCACCAGGTATTGGTAAGTGTTTCGGGTACAGTACCAAATTTTGATATAAGATTTCCCCAAGAGCTGCACCGGTGTTCATGTAGAGCGTTCTGGATTTCAACATTGAGTTGATTTTTCCTGACTGTGTCGTGGTCCCTGTGGTACTTGGTCCAGTCCCGCCTTATGTTGTTCCTTTCCCTTATTAGTGCCCAGATGCGAGCTGGTATTTCCAGTTTCCGCTCGCGGGTGTTTACAAGGGGGAACACTTGCTTCCAAGGTGACTTGGATGGCTGAGACCAGGGTTTCCACTGCTGTGTCTAGCTCCTGAACAGTGGTTAGTGCCATGTCATCTTTACCTCCTAGTTGCTTGTCTAGTATGGCCTTGAACTGGTTCCAGTTGGCAGCTTTATAGTTGCGTATGACGCGTCCTCCCGAGCGCGCGCCCCTTATATGCTAAGGGAGCTGCGCATGTACCTCGTCGAGCACGGCCCGGGAGGGCACATTAGCTGGTTTGTCAAGTGAAGCAACACTTCGCCACGCGAGGCGTACGCCCCGCTGTGCTACTTTATTAATCAATTTCAAGTACAAGGACATAATGTAATGAACAGAGTATAAAGGGGGGGGGGGGGGCAAGATCCGTACATAAAGTAAACCTAGCCACACTGGATTCGATATACCAATTTTTGAGGAAGACTCCGTCAATCAATACTTGAAATTTCTACGTCGGGTACATGTTTCGGACCAGTTAAAGGTCCTTCTTCAGCCCAGAACTCCCCCCTGTGGGTGGGGGGTTTAGAATACACCCACGGTATCCCCTGCCTGTCGTAAGAGGCGACTAAAAGGGGCGACCTTGGCTATACTTTAAGGACTCCGCGTTGTTTTGTGAATTGGACCCCCAGTGGGTGGGAGGAAGCGAATACATCCACGGTACTCCCTGCCAGTCGTAAAAGGCGACTAAAAGGGCTTCTCGGAACGGTCCCCTTTCGAGGGTTTGACAGTCAGCTCTAAAAGACATACACCCGTGCGGTATAACTCTCATTAGGTTATATCGCACTTCTTTCCGTCACTGCTTTCAGGGTCTGGCAACCAAAATTTCTATATGTGCGTGCTGTTAGGGGATGGGCCACTTACGCTAGCGACTACGCTCGAAAGCCTGTTCCGGTCTTGGCCGCGCCGACAGGTGGGTGTGCCATGTACCCGTTCAGTAGTATCCGCTTGACTACGCAGGTCCCCGCACAGCCGAATGTCTGAGCTGTAAAATCCAGTATATGCCAAGGGGTACATGCCGATACGGCATTGTAAAACATCGGACCCCCGGGCAATGCCTTCCAAGCTAGGCGGGCCTTGCCCTGGCTGGGTAGCGCCTACTGTGACGGCCCGTGATCGCATGTCGGTGGCATTCGGGGAGGATGATCTGGCCATGGGTTCTAAAAGAAAAATCCCCAATCAGGGTGGACCTACACCCAAACAGGGTGGTCCTACACCCAAGTCTTTAACATTTGATTCCCTACGGGGATCAACCCCCTGGGAACAATCTGTGCGTGAAAATCTGGGTACTAACACCCCCAAGTTTCTGGTAGCTACCAGAACAGATGGGGGTGATTTCAAGCTGGTAAAGAGTATTTTGTTTTCTCGCCACATAGACGGTGTCTATGGTGAGCTTGAGAAAGTACAAAAGATGAGGAACGGTAGCTTGTTGCTCAAGACTAGAACTGGTGAGCAAGTTGAACGACTTTTGCAATGTGACCACTTTGGCGACATTCCCGTCAAAGTGGAAAAGCACACGCCCCTGAATCTGGTCCGAGGAGTTATTTTCCACCGGGACCTGATTCTGAACACTGACGAGGAGCTCAAGGAGGATATGCAGCACCGTCACGTGACTGATGTCCGGCGCATTACGCGCAAGGTCAATGGTCAAATCGTGGATACTGGTGCTTTCATTATTTCCATTGAGCTTTCGGTGCTCCCAGAGAGAGTCAAGGTTACAAGTTACCGTTGTGACGTACGGCCTTATATCCCTCCACCAATGAGGTGTTATAAGTGCCAGAAGTTCGGCCACATGTTATCCCGATGCTCGAGCCCCGACATCTGTGGAACATGCGGTAAGGTACCACACGAAGCGGAAGAGTGCACAACACCTTATCAGTGCACTAATTGCCCTGGATTTCATTCTCCTCGGGACAGGAACTGCCCTGTCTTCCTGCGTGAGAAGAAAATCCAGGAGATCAAAACCCTGGATGGTCTCACCTACCAGGAAGCCCGCAAGAAGTACCATACCACGATTTCGCCTTCTCCAACGATTGATTATAGAGCCATAATACCAAATTTGGTCCCGGCGACCTCATCTTTTGTACCAGCTGTGAAACCTTCAACTGAGTTACCTGTTCTGATGCCAGCACCTATGATAATAACGGAAAGCCCGAAGGTGACTTCAACTCCACCTTCGGCCAGCACGAAGGCTGTGCGAGCGAAGGCAGCTCCGCCCGAACAACAGGGGAGGAAGTTGAAGACTTACTCCCCACTCGGGAGGAAGTCGAAGACTTTCTCCCCACCTAAACGGTCGGGGAAAGCCGCGCCGAAACCGGCGGAGGCGGCATCGGCGACCAGGGTCAGGAATTCGGCTCCTGACCCGTCTATATATCTTAAAGAGGCGGGGGCGGGTAAGAAGGGACCCCGAACTACCCATTCCCTTTCTCCCAAAAAGGGGAAGCCATCCGCGCCAACACCTGCGGATGCTTCTGCGCCTGGGGACGTTTCGGTCCCCAGATCTGCGCGCTCCCCACGGAGATCTCCCCGCCGCCGAACTACGTCTATGAAATCTTCCACCGAGTCGATTCACTCCACGACCTCGCCTGAGGACATGGAGATTATAGTCGACGTAGTGACTGTAGATCCCCCCCCAGGGGCTCACATCTAGTGAGTTGTGGGTTGGCGACCACGGGGCCCCAGCTGAGTTCGGCATTGCTTCCACTTACTTGTGCCGGCTCCTCTCTTTCTTCTTTCCTGTCGACCTCCCTTGGTCAACTCTTGTTCTCTTACGACCCCGACGGTATTAGGGTATCCGAGGCCTAGGGAGTCTCTTCCTTTCCCGCCTTAATTGGCCCTTGTCTCATCTTTTCTGATTCCCTCCTTCTGCGAGGGGTCAGCCTTCTTTTTCTTTTCATGTTATCTCCTGCCTTCTGCTTAAGGCCCTCAAGGAGGCCGGGTGTATGTAGCCCCACCACTTTTGGTGCACCCTAGATAATGCTACACTCTCAGGGGCTCACGGCTGGTGAGTTCGGGAGTTGGCGACCCCGAGGGATTCCTGAGCTGGGTCCGTTTTCCCTTTTTGTCCCTTTCCTTTGGGGCGGACCCTCTCCTCTTTCACTTTCCTATCTGCCTTTCATGGCTCTCCTTCCTTCCAAGTCCCTCAATCCGCCTATTCGAGGGTTGAGGGCATTTCTTTTCCTCCTGTCCTTTATTTGCCTTATTCTCCTTTAGTTTTCCATTTCTTCTTCTAGTATGTAGGTTGGTAGTTAATTTTTAGTTTTAAGTTCGCATTTCATTTTCATCTTCGTGATCACCCAAACCATCAGGGGCCGATAACCTAGATGTTAGGCCCCTTAAAACAACAATTATCATCATCATCATGACTGTAGATCCTCCAGAGTCAAAGTTGGAGTAGCTTGCTGCTCCACGTTATTCCCTAAGTTCACACAATGGCACTGTTACAGTGGAATTGTAACAGTTATGACAGGCATTTGACAGAACTCCGTCAGCTTATTGCCCAATACGCAGCGAGTATAGTCTGCCTACAGGAAACAAACCTCAGATCTGATCACGTGACTGTTCTGAGAGGTTTCCGACTATACTCTAAAGAGCGACAAGACGCCGGCCGGGCTTCCCGGGGGCGTTTGTACCTTCGTTCGCTCTGACTGCTATAGTGAGGAGTTTCCACTCGCCACTCCTCTGGAAGCTATTGCAGTTCGCGTGTCCTTGCCTGCTATGACAACTGTTTGTAACGTGTACCTTCCACCGAATCAGCCCTTTGATATTAATGACGTCTTTGATCTTGTTGATCAACTTCCAGTCCCTTTCCTACTCGTGGGTGATTTCAACGCTCATCACCCCCAATGGGGATCACCATCTTCCTGCCCCAGAGGAAGGGACGTGGAGGGCTTAATTCAAGGGTTGGATTTATCTCTATTAAATACAGGGGAAGCTACACATTTTAGCTTAGCGCACGGCACGTACTCACACATTGACTTGAGTGTGTGTAGCCGTGCGCTGGTCCCCCTATTTGGGTGGTATGTACACGACGACCTCTGTGACAGTGACCATTTCCCGATCATTCTTACCCTTCTGACCCAGACGCCCGTGGAATTCCCCAGTCGTTGGGTCCTTAAGCGGGCAATTTGGCCCTCGTTTCAAGAACGAGCTGTGTTCGTTGATCTTGGTTGCCAGAGCGTCGATGACGAGGTACAGCACATCACCGATAGGCTTCTTGCTGCCGTCGAAAAGTCCATCCCATCCTTTTCTGGGACTCCTCGTCGGAAACTCGTCCCTTGGTGGACAGAGGATATTGCAGCGGCAATAAGAGACCGTCGTCGAGCTCACAAGCACTACCGTCGGCGTCCAACCATGGCCAATTTGGGGGCGTTTAAGAAATTTCGTGCCAAGGCACGGATTCTTATTCGCCAGAGTAAGAAACAATCCTGGGAACGGTATGTGTCTTCTATTACGGCACATACCCCCTCCTCTCAAGTGTGGACTAAACTACGACGCATTTCGGGAATTCAGACATCTTCTACTGTACCGGGAATTTCCATTGCTAATGAACTGGTTACAGATCCTTATCGCGTTGCAAACCATCTCGCCTCGTATTTTGCGGATATATCCGGTTCCGATAACTATGACCCTGCCTTCGTGGCCCTGAAGCGCGAAGCGGAACGTTTCCAGCTTTGTTTTGCATCCCGCGCTTCGGAGGAGTACAATGTGCCCTTTACGGAGTGGGAACTCCGCGGAGCGCTGGCGCTCTGCAGGGACACGTCTCCTGGCCCGGATAATGTTCACAACCAGATGCTTAAACACCTTAACGATGAGAGCATTCGCTATTTGCTCAGGGTGTTTAATCGTATCTGGTTGGAAGGTGTGTTTCCAGCGCAATGGCAGGAAGGTATCATTATACCTATCCTGAAGCCCGATAAGGATCCCAAATTGACAGGGAGTTACAGACCTATTTGTCTCACTAACGGTTTGTGCAAGCTCTTTGAGAGGATGGTCAATCGGCGCCTGGTGTGGGTCCTGGAGAAACGGGGACTCCTGTCTGAGTACCAGTGTGGTTTCAGGGCGTCTCGGTGTACCAACGACCATCTGGTACGCCTGGAGACTGCCATATAGGACGCTTTTCTCCGGAGACAGCACCTAGTCGCTGTTTTCTTTGACCTCGAGAAGGCCTATGACACCACTTGGCGTTACGGCATCCTCTCTACCCTGCATCAATGGAAATTCCGAGGTAACTTGCCGGTTTTTATTGCGAATTTTCTGTCCCTTCGCCTGTTCCTTGTCCGAATAGGGGGGACATATTCACAATATCATATACAGGAAAACGGAGTCCCACAGGGATCGGTGCTTAGCGTAACATTATTTTCGATTGCCATAAACGGTATAGTCGCTGCTGCTGGTCCAGCAGTGGTACCGTCGCTATATGTAGACGACTTCGCTCTACATTATAGTGCGCAAAATATGGCGGTCGCTGAACGACAGCTACAACAAGCTATTCGGAGAGTGGAACGCTGGACACTGGAGCATGGCTTTCGATTCTCAACCGCTAAGTCCTCGGTTGTCCATTTCTGCCGAAAGCGCACCCTCCATCCAGATCCTGAGCTTTATCTGGGCAATGTAGCTTTGCCTGTTGTTGCTGCGTACCGGTTCCTTGGGCTCCTTTTCGATCAGAAATTGACGTGGGAACCACACGTGCGGTGTTTGAAAACTGCCTGCGCTAAGAAACTCAACATGTTGCGGTTTCTTAGCGGCACATCATGGGGGGGGCGGACCGCGCGGTGCTCCTGCGTTTTTACAAGTCACTGATTTTATCTAGGTTAGATTATGGCAGTGTAGCATATGGTTCGGCCCGTAAGTCAGTGCTTGTTAAACTGGACAGTGTCCACCACGGCGGTGTGAGGCTGGCGACGGGTGCCTTTCGGACAAGCCCAGTCGTCAGCTTGCTCGCCGAGGCTGGCGTGTACCTCCTTTACACTTGAGGCGCCAACAAGTACTGCTGACCTATGCTGCAACTATTCGACAGATACCACTTCATCCAAGCTATCCATGTTTGTTTTCCAATCCGAATCGCCGGCTGTATGATGTGCTCGCCCGAGCCACTCGGCCGGCGGGGATTCGCTTGGCTGACTTATACCGTCAGTTCCGATTTCCTTCTGTCTCCTGTATCGTCCGAGTACCTAGCAAGGCCCCTCCGTGGATGGTCTCTCGCCCTGATATCATCCTGGATCTGCACACCGGCCCCAAGTCGGACACGGACTCCTCCATCCATCGGAGGCTGTTCCAGTCCGTGGTGACACGGTATCCGGGATCAGGGCTTGTATTCACGGACGGTTCGAGGGTAAACGAGAAAGTAGGCTGTGCATTTGTGGTTGAGGATCGTCGGTTTCTCTTTTCACTTCCCGAGGTCTGTAGCGTGTACACTGCGGAGCTCTATGCCATCTTAGAGGCTCTGCGGTACACGTTATCAGACGATCACCAGCACTTTCTTGTGTGTACTGACTCTCTGAGTGCGCTGCAGGCGATCGATGTGTGTTTCCCGAAGCACCCGTTGGTCCAGCGTGTGCACGACCAACTCGTCAGTTCGCGTAACGCTGGAACCGGGGTGACCTTTGTGTGGCTTCCTAGCCACATGGGTATTGCGGGAAACGAGCTTGCTGATCAGGCGGCGAGAGAGGCAGGTGCACTGCTCTCGCTACCGTATAAGGTGCCTGCTAGTGATGTGCGCTCTCAGTTGCGGCATTCGATCCTGTCGCATTGGGAGGAGGCTTGGCGTGCCACGCCTCCACCCAACAAACTGAGAGGCATCAAGGAGACAACGAAGGTGTGGAAATCTTCCTTCCGATCTGCCCCCCTGTGGGTGGGGGGTTTAGAATACACCCACGGTATCCCCTGCCTGTCGTAAGAGGCGACTAAAAGGGGCGACCTTGGCTATACTTTAAGGACTCCGCGTTGTTTTGTGAATTGGACCCCCAGTGGGTGGGAGGAAGCGAATACATCCACGGTACTCCCTGCCAGTCGTAAAAGGCGACTAAAAGGGCTTCTCGGAACGGTCCCCTTTCGAGGGTTTGACAGTCAGCTCTAAAAGACATACACCCGTGCGGTATAACTCTCATTAGGTTATATCGCACTTCTTTCCGTCACTGCTTTCAGGGTCTGGCAACCAAAATTTCTATCTGTGCGTGCTGTTAGGGGGATGGGCCACTTACGCTAGCGACTACGCTCAAAAGCCTGTTCCGGTCTTGGCCGCGCCGACAGGTGGGTGTGCCATGTACCCGTTCAGTAGTATCCGCCTGACTACGCAGGTCCCCGCACAGCCGAATGTCTGAGCTGTAAAATCCAGTATATGCCAAGGGGTACATGCCGATACGGCATTGTAAAACATCGGACCCCCGGGCAATGCCTTCCAAGCTAGGCGGGCCTTGCCCTGGCTGGGTAGCGCCTACTGTGACGGCCCGTGATCGGATGTCGGTGGCATTCGGGGAGGATGATCTGGCCATGGGTTCTAAAAGAAAAATCCCCAACCAGGGTGGACGTACACCCAAACAGGGTGGTCCTACACCCAAGTCTTTAACATTTGATTCCCTACGGGGATCAACCCCCTGGGAACAATCTGTGCGTGAAAATCTGGGTACTAACACCCCCAAGTTTCTGGTAGCTACCAGAACAGATGGGGGTGATTTCAAGCTGGTAAAGAGTATTTTGTTTTCTCGCCACATAGAAGGTGTCTATGGTGAGCTTGAGAAAGTACAAAAGATGAGGAACGGTAGCTTGTTGCTCAAGACTAGGACTGGAGAGCAAGTTGAACAACTTTTGCAATGTGACCACTTTGGCGACATTCCCGTCAAAGTGGAAAAGCACACGTCCCTGAATCTGGTCCGAGGAGTTATTTTCCACCGGGACCTGATTCTGAACACTGACGAGGAGCTCAAGGAGGATATGCGGCACCGTCACGTGACTGATGTCCGGCGCATTACGCGCAAGGTCAATGGTCAAATCGTGGATACTGGTGCTTTCATTATTTCCTTTGAGCTTTCGGTGCTCCCGGAGAAAGTCAAGGTTACAAGTTTCCGTTGTGACGTACGGCCTTATATCCCTCCCCCAATGAGGTGTTATAAATGCCAGAAGTTCGGGCACATGTTATCCCGATGCTCGAGCCCCGCAATCTGCGGAACATGCGGTAAGGTACCACACGAAGCGGAAGAGTGCACAACACCTTATCAGTGCACTAATTGCCCTGGATTTCATTCTCCTCGGGACAGGAACTGCCCTGTCTTCCTGAGTGAGAAGAAAATCCAGGAGATCAAAACCCTGGATGGTCTGACCTACCAGGAGGCCCGCAAGAATTACCGTACCACGACTTCGCCTTCTCCAACGATTGATTATAGAGCCATAATACCAAATTTGGTCCCGGCTACCTCATCTTTTGTTCCAGCTGTGAAACCTGCAACTGAGTTTCCTGTTCCAAAACCAGCTCCTAACATTCTAACGGAAAGCCCGAAGGTGGCTTCAACTCCACCTTCGGCCAGCACGAAGGCTGTGCGAGCGAAGGCTGCTCCGCCCGCACAGCAGGGGAGGAAGTTGAAGACTTCCTCCCCACTCGGGAGGAAGTCGAAGTCTTCCTCCCCATCCAAACGGTCGGCGAAAGCCGCGCCGAAGCCGGCGGAGGCGGCATCGTCGACCAGGGTCAGGACTTCGGCTCCTGACCCGTCTATATACCTTAAAGAACCGGGGGCGGGTAAGAAGGGACCCCGCACTACGCATTCCCTTTCTCCAAAAAAGGGGAAGCCATCCGCGCCAACACCTGCGGATGCTTCTGCGCCTGGGGACGTTTCGGCCCCCAGGTCTTCGCGCTCCCCACGGAGATCCCCCCGCCGCCGAACTGCGTCCAGGAAATCATCTACCGAGTCGTTTCACTCCATGAACTCGCCTGAGGACATGGAGATTATAGTCGACGTAGTGACTGTAGATTCTCCAGAGTCAAAGTTGGAGTAGCTTGCTGCTCCAACTTATTCCCTAAGTTCACACAATGGCACTGTTACAGTGGAATTGTAACAGTTATGACAGGCATTTGACAGAGCTCCGTCTGCTTATTGCCCAATACGCGGCGAGTATAGTCTGCCTACAGGAAACAAACCTCAGACCTGATCACGAGACTGTTCTGAGAGGTTTCCGACTATACTCTAAAGAGCGACAAGACGCCGCCCGGGCTTCCGGGGGCGTTTGTACCTTCGTTCGCTCTGACTGCTATAGTGAGGAGTTTCCACTCGCCACTCCTCTGGAAGCTATTGCAGTTCGCGTGTCCTTGCCTGCTATGACAACTGTTTGTAACGTGTACCTTCCACCGAACCAACCCCTTGATATTAATGACGTCTTAGATCTTGTTGATCAACTTCCAGTCCCTTTCCTACTCGTGGGTGATTTCAACTCTCATCACCCCCACTGGGGATCACCATCTTCCTGCCCCAGAGGAAGGGACGTGAAAGGCTTAATTCAAGGGTTGGATTTATGTCTATTAAATACAGGGGAAGCTACACATTTTAGCTTAGCGCACGGCACGTACTCACACATTGACTTGAGTGTGTGTAGCCGTGCGCTGGTCCCCTTATTTGGCTGGTATGTACACGATGACCTCTGTGACAGTGACCATTTCCCGATCGTTCTTACCCTTCTGAACCAGACGCCCGTTGAGTTCCCCAGTCGTTGGGTTCTTAAGCGGGCAAATTGGCCCTCGTTTCAAGAACGAGCTGTATTCGTTGATCTTGGTTGCCGGAGCGTCGATGACGAGGTACAGCACATCACCGATGTGCTTCTTGCTGCCGCCGAGGAGTCCATTCCATCCTTTTCTGGGACTCCTCGTCGCAAACTCGTCCCTTGGTGGACAGAGGATATTGCAGCGGCAATAAGAGACCGTCGTCGAGCTCATAAGCACTACCGTCGGCGTCCAACCATGGCCAATTTGGTGGCGTTTAAGAAATTTCGTGCCAAGGCACGGATTCTTATTCGCCAGAGTAAGAAACAATCCTGGGAACGGTATGTGTCTTCTATTACGGCACATACCCCCACCTCTCAAGTGTGGACTAAACTGCGACGCATTTCGGGAATTCAGACATCTTCTACTGTACCGGGAATTTCCATTGCTAATGAACTGGTTACAGATCCTTATCGCGTTGCAAACCATCTCGCCTCGTATTTTGCGGATATATCCGGTTCCGGTAACTATGACCCTGCCTTCGTGGCCCTGAAGCGCGAAGCGGAACGTTTCCATCTTAGTTTTGCTTCCCGCGCTTCGGAGGAGTACAACGTGCCCTTTACGGAGTGGGAACTCCGCGGAGCGCTGGCGCTCTGCAGGGACACGTCTCCTGGCCCGGATAATATTCACAACCAAATGCTTAAACACCTTAACGATGAGAGCATTCGCTATTTGCTCAGGGTGTTTAATCGTATCTGGTTGGAAGGTGTGTTTCCAGCGCAATGGCAGGAAGGTATCATTCTACCTATCCTGAAGCCCGATAAGGATCCCAAATTGTCAGGGAGTTACAGACCTATTTGTCTCACAAACGGTTTGTGCAAGCTCTTTGAGAGGATGGTCAATCGGCGCCTGGTGTGGGTCCTGGAGAAACGGGGACTCCTGTCTGAATACCAGTGTGGTTTCAGGGCGTCACGGTGTACCAACGACCATCTGGTACGCCTGGAGACTGCCATACAGGACGCTTTTCTCCGGAGACAGCACCTAGTCGCTGTTTTCTTTGACCTCGAGAAGGCCTATGACACCACTTGGCGTTACGGCATCCTCTCTACCCTGCATCAATGGAAATTCCGAGGTAACTTGCCGGTTTTTATTGCGAATTTTCTGTCCCTTCGCCTGTTCCGTGTCCGAATAGGGGGGACATATTCGCAATATCATATACAGGAAAACGGAGTCCCACAGGGATCGGTGCTTAGCGTAACATTATTTGCGATTGCCATAAACGGTATAGTCGCTGCTGCTGGTCCAGCAGTGCTACCGTCGCTATATGTAGACGACTTTGCTCTACATTATAGTGCGCAAAATATGGCGGTCGCTGAACGACACCTACAACAAGCTATTCGGAGAGTGGAACGCTGGACACTGGGGCATGGCTTTCGATTCTCAACCGCTAAGTCCTCGGTTGTCCATTTCTGCCGAAAGCGCACCCTCCATCCAGATCCTGAGCTTTATCTGGGCAATGTAGCTTTGCCTGTTGTTGCTGCGTACCGGTTCCTTGGGCTCCTTTTCGATCAGAAATTGACGTGGGAACCACACGTGCGGTGTTTGAAAACTGCCTGCGCTAAGAAACTCAACATGTTGCGGTTTCTTAGCGGCACATCATGGGGGGCGGACCGCGTGGTGCTCCTGCGCTTTTATAAGTCACTGATTTTATCTAGGTTAGATTATGGCAGTGTAGCATATGGTTCGGCCCGTAAGTCAGTGCTTGTTAAACTGGACAGTGTCCACCACGGCGGTGTGAGGCTGGCGACGGGTGCCTTTCGGACAAGCCCAGTCGTCAGCTTGCTCGCCGAGGCTGGCGTACCTCCTTTACACCTGAGGCGCCAACAAGTACTGCTGACCTATGCTGCAACTATTCGACAGATGCCACTTAAACCAAGCTATCCATGTTTGTTTTCCAATCCGAATCGCCGGCTGTATGATGTGGTCGCCCGAGCCACTCGGCCGGCGGGGATTCGCTTGGATGACTTATACCGTCAGTTCCGATTTCCTTCTGTCTCCTGTATCGTCCGAGTACCTAGCAAGGCCCCTCCGTGGATGGTCTCTCGCCCTGATATCATCCTGGATCTGCACACCGGCCCCAAGTCGGACACGGACTCCTCCGTCCATCGGAGGTTGTTCCAGTCCGTGGTGACACGGTATCCGGGATCAGGGCTTGTATTCACGGACGGTTCGAGGGCAAACGAGAAAGTAGGCTGTGCATTTGTGGTTGAGGATCGTCGGTTTCTCTTTTCACTTCCCGAGGCGTGTAGCGTGTACACAGCGGAGCTCTATGCCATCTTAGAGGCTCTGCGGTACACGTTATCAGACGATCACCAGCACTTTCTTTTGTGTACTGACTCTCTGAGTGCGCTGCAGGCGATCGATGTGTGTTTCCCGAAGCACCCGTTGGTCCAGCGTGTGCACGACCTGCTCGTCAGTTCGCGTAGCGCTGGAACCGGGGTGACCTTTGTGTGGCTTCCTAGCCACATGGGTATTGCGGGAAACGAGCTTGCTGATCAGGCGGCGAGAGAGGCAGTCGCACTGCCCTCGCTACCGTATAAGGTGCCTGCTAGTGATGTGCGCTCTCAGTTGCGGCATACGATCCTGTCGCATTGGGAGGAGGCATGGCGTGCCACGCCTCCACCCAACAAACTGAGAGGCATCAAGGAGACAACGAAGGTGTGGAAATCTTCCTTCCGATCTCTCCGGAAGGAAGCTGTGGTACTCTGTCGACTCCGGATCGGCCATGGGATTGCTACGCACTCCCACTTGCTAAAGAGAGAAGATCCTCCTGTGTGTACTTGCGGCGCCCACCTAACCGTGGCACACCTTCTCTTGGAGTGTGTGGATCTGGCCGATCTGCGCAGGACTCTTAAACTGCCTAATACCCTCTCCCTTATTCTCCGTGATGACGAGCCGTCAGCTGACCTCGTCATCCGGTTCATGAGGGAGAGTGGTTACTTTTTTAAGTTTTAAGGTGTAGTTACGACTTTTAATTGTGGTTAAATCTGTTTTATGTTTTTTATTGTGTTATGTATTGTATTGTTCCCTATGCCTTATTTGTTTTATCCTTTTTTACCATCCGCCTTTTATTCTTTTTATTCAAATAAGGCATAATTTTTGGGGCTCACTGTCTGTTTTATAAACACCATTTTCGCTTCATCCATGGCAGTGAGTTGTTTTTATCTACATCCTTTCATTTCACGTCATTCCATTTCATTAGGGGCCGATAACCTCGATGTTAGGCCCCTTAAAACAACAATTATCATCATCAACATCCTTCCGATCTCTCCGGAAGGAAGCTGTGGTACTCTGTCGACTCCGGATCGGCCATGGGATTGCTACGCACTCCCACTTGCTGAAGCGAGAAGATCCCCCTGTGTGTACTTGCGGCGCCCACCTAACCGTGGCACACCTTCTCTTGGAGTGTGTGGATCTGGCCGATCTGCGAGGGACTCTTAAACTGCCTAATACCCTCTCCCTTATTCTCCGTGATGACGGGCCGTCAGCTGACCTCGTCATCCGGTTCATGAGGGAGAGTGGTTACTTTTTTAAGTTTTAATGTGTAGTTACGACTTTTAATTGTGGTTAAATCTGTTTTATGTTTTTATTGTGTTCTGTATTATATTGTTCACTATGCCTTATTTGTTTTATCCTTTTTTTTACCATCCGCCTTTTATTCTTTTTATTCAAATAAGGCATAATTTTTTGGGGCTCACTGTCTGTTTTATAAACACCATTATCGCTTCATCCATGGCAGTGAGTTGTTTTTATCTACATCTTTTCATTTCACGTCATTTCATTTCATTAGGGGCCGATAACCTCGATGTTAGGCCCCTTAAAACAACAATTATCATCATCATCAGCCCAGAACTTAAAATAATTGCACAACCAATCATGAATCTAACTACATCAACAAAATTTTTATAAAACATACTGTACCTGAAAACATATTTGAATACACTGGAAACAACAATACATGTTAATTCTCCCCCAGGGGCTCACATCTAGTGGGCGTGGGTTGGCGACCACGGGGCCCCAGCTGAGCCCGGCATTGCTTCCACTTACTTGTGCCGGGCTCCTCTCTGTCTTCTTTCCTGTCGACCTCACTTGGTCAACTCTTGTTCTCTTCCGACCCCGACGGTATTAGGGCATCTGAGGCCTAGGGAGTTACTTCCTTTCCCGCCTTAATTGGCCCTTGTCTCATCTTTTCTGATTCCCTCCTTCTGCGAGGGGTCAGCCTTCTTTTTTTCATGTTATCTCCTGCCTTCTGCTTAAGGCCCTCAAGGAGACCGGGTGTATGTAGCCCCACCACTTTTGGTGCACCCTAGATAATGCTACACCCTCAGGGGCTCACGGCTGGTGAGTTCGGGAGTTGGCGACCCTCGAGGGATTCCTGAGCTGGGTCCGTTTTCCCTTTTTGTCCCTTACCTTTGGGGCGGACCCTCTCCTCTTTCACTTTCCTATCTGCCTTTCATGGCTCTCCTTCCTTCCAAGTCCCTCAATCCGCCTTCTTCGAGGGTTGAGGGCATTTCTTTTCCTCCTGTCCTTTATTTGCCTTATTCTCCTTTAGTTTTCCATTTCTTCTTCTAGTATGTAGGTTAGTAGTTAGTTTTAGTTTTTAAGTTCGCTTTTCATTTTCATCTTCAGGATCACCCAAACCATCAGGGGCCGATAACCTAGATGTTAGGCCCCTTAAAACAACAATTATCATCATCATCATCAATACATGTTAAAATACGTTAAAAACCCATTATATTACTGAAAAAAAAAATGAACTGACGTTTGATGCGTCATTATGTGACGATGTTGTCCAGTAGAACTATTGGCCACATGAGGATGTTTGTGGACAGTTTTGTTTTTAACTTTAGGTAGCGCTGTGGAAATCGTTGCGTCATGTTAATAGTGGCTGTTGACACTCAGTGCGTTGTCATTATGTGACGTAATCTAATGGGTTTGTCCCATGCGAAAAGTATCACAGAGGCTTCTTCTAATTTGATAGCTTATAAGAGATTCGTATGTTCTCCTTGCATTAGGGGCCGATAACCTCGATGTTAGGCCCCTTAAAACAACAATTATCATCATCATCATGTTCTCCTTGCGCTGAGTCTATCCAAGAAAGAAAAAGCCTAAATTAGAATAATTATATTCTAAAATTGAAAATTTTAAAAAATGTATTCAAAAATCCGTAAACCATTATACTGACTGAATGCAAATTGACTTACGCCCGTTGAAATTTGAGAGGAAGGAGAATGGGCCGATGACCATTGCCTGTCTGTCTATGGATTTAACTGTGAAATAAAAATAAATTAACTATCGTCATCATCATCATCATTTCCCCTTATCCAGCTCCTGCCGGGTCGGGGTATTTATGGCACTTCTCCACTTTCCTCTTTCCTTCCACCATTCTTCTTCCACGATCTTGTCCCAGTCCAGATTTCTTTTTCTTACGCTGTTCTTCACTGAATCAATTCACCTTGTTCTACGTCTTCCTCTTGCTCTCTTACCCTTGCACTTCGCCTCCAGCATCTGTCTTGGTATTCTATTTTCCTCCATCCTCTTTACATGTCCAAACCACCTTAGTTTATTCTTCTCAATTCTCTCATTTAGTTTTCCCATCCCAACTTCCTTCCTAACATCTTCATTCCTCACTCTGTCTTTCCTTGTCTTTCCTATCTCACTTCTTAGGAATTCCATTTCACTGGCTTGGATTCTACTCTCTTGCCTGCTTGTCAGGGTCAAGTCTCAGCTGCATAAGTTAATATGGGAACATAGTACACTTTATACATTACCTCCTTTCTTTTCCTTGGTACTTCCTTATCCCAAACAAGTTTTCTTACACTTTGAATGCATTGCTCTGCTGTACCTTCCTGCCAATCTCCATGTCCAACCTACCAGTTTGCATCAATTCACTTCCTAGGTATTTGAACGTGTCCACAATTTCCAAACTCTGACTTCCAATTTTCACAGTGTCCTTTCCTTGTCTTTCCCCTCTTGTCGTCACCATGGTCTTGCTTTTCTCTATACTGATTTTCAGGCCGTACTTCTGAATATTTTCGCCCCCAGCGACTCACTTCTAGTGGGCGTGGGTTGGCGACCACGGGGCCCCAGTTGAGTCCGGCATTGCTTCCACTTACTTGTGCCGGGCTCCTCTCCGTCTTCTTTCCTGTCGACCTCACTTGGTCAACCCTTGTTCTCTTCCGACCCCGACGGTATTAGGGTATCCGAGGCCTAGGGAGTCTCTTCCTTTCCCGCCTTAATTGGCCCTTGTCTCATCTTTTCTGATTCCCTCCTTCTGCGAGGGGTCAGCCTTCTTTTTCTTTTCATGTTATCTCCTGCCTTCTGCTTAAGGCCCTCAAGGAGGCCGGATGTATGTAGCCCCACCACTTTTGGTGCACCCTAGATAATGCTACACCCTCAGGGGCTCACGGCTGGTGAGTTCGGGAGTTGGCGACCCCGGGGGATTCCTGAGCTGGGTCCGTTTTCCTCTTTTGTCCCTTACCCTTGGGGGCGGACCCTCTCCTCTTTCACTTTCCTATCTGCTTTTCATGGCTCTCGTTCCTTCCAAGTCCCTCAATCCGCCTTCTTCGAGGGTTGAGGGCATTTCTTTTCCTCCTGTCCTTTATTTGCCTTATTCTCCTTTAGTTTTCATTTTCTTCTTCTAGTATGTAGGTTAGTAGTTAGTTTTAGTTTTATGTTCGCTTTTCATTTTCATCTTCACGATCACCCAAGCCATCAGGGGCCGATAACCTAGATGTTAGGCCCCTTAAAACAACAATTATCATCATCATCATCTCCTCTCCAATCCTCTCCTCTTTTCCTTATATTTCCTTTTCTCTTTCAGATTCCCGCACTGTTTTTGTTACTTGGTTCCCCGTGTATCTAAATTCCCTTTTAGCGATTTCTTTTGTAGGTATTTTTAATCTACGTGGCATTTTGTAAGTCTTTTCGATCTAGATTGCATTTTGTGAGTGTTTTTCAATCTCAATTGCCTTTTGTAAGGATTGACAATCTAAATTGCTTATTAGTAAGTCTTTCAATATCCGGGCCGGGGCTTTTGTGAGTTTTTTGAATTTCAATTGCATTTTGTATTTGCCCCTACCCCGCTTTGTTCAAGAAGTTAAGTCTCAATTGCAATTTTGTGGGTATTTTGAATCTCCATTACATTTTGTGCGTATTTTCAATCTCATTTGCATTTTGTAAGTATTTTGAATTCATTTGCATTTTGTAGGTATTTCGACTGTACGTTGCATTTTGTACGTATTTTGGACTTAACCTACATTTTGTGCGTATTTTTCAATCTATTCCTTTTGTGAGTATTTTCGTTCCAAATTCCCTTATGTACGTATTACCGCTCTCCATTTGGTGAGTAGTTTCAATCTGAGTTCCTTTTTGTATTTTCCCTGCTACATAAGGCATAGTTGTTGGGGCTCACTGTCTATTTTATCTAAACAATTTTACTTTCATCCTTAGCAGTGAGCTGTTTTTTATCTTCATCGTTTCATTTCACGCCATTTCATTCATCAAGGGCCGATAACCTCGATGTTAGGCCCCTTAAAACAATAATTATCATCATCATCATCATCATGAATATTTTCGTTCAGTGAATCTAGTTGTTTTTGCACTTCTTCGGTGTTCCTTCCCCAGACCACAATATCGACTGCAAATAACAGTAACTTCATATCTTTTTGTCCATATGCTTCCTTTGTTTCCTTTACAATTTCATCCATCACCCCCCCCCCAGGGGCTCACATCTAGTGGGTTGTGGGTTGGCGACCACGGGGCCCCAGCTGAGTCCGGCATTGCTTCCACTTACTTGTGCCGGGCTCCTCTCTTTCTTCTTTCCTGTCGACCTTCCTTGGTCAACTCTTGTTCTCTTCCGACCCCGACGGTATTAGGGTATCCGAGGCCTAGGGAGTCTCTTCCTTTCCCGCCTTAATTGGCCCTTGTCTCATCTTTCCTGATACCCTCCTTCTGTGAGGGGTCAGCCTTCTTGTTCTTTTCCTTTTACCTCCTGCCTTGTGCACAAGGCCCTTAAGGAGGCAGGGTGTATGTAGCCCCGCCACTTCTGGTGCACCGTCGATAATGCTACACCCTCAGGGGCTCACGGCTGGTGAGTTCGGGCGTTTGCGACCCCGAGGGATTCCTGAGCTGGGTCCGTTTTCCCCTTTTGTCCCTTCCCTTTGGGGGCGGACCTTCTCCTCTCTCCCCTCCCCTCCCCTCTCCTCTTTTCCTTCTATTTCCTTTTCTCTTTAAGATTACCGCCCTGTTTTTGTTACTCGAATCACCGTGTATCTAAATTCCTTTTTAGCGATTTTTAAGGCATTTTTGATCTATGTTGCATTTTGTAAGTTTTTTCGATCTAAATTGCATCTCGCGATTGTTTTCAACCTCAATTGCATTTTGTAAAGATTGACAATCTAAATTGCTTTTTAGTAAGTCTTTCAATGCAGGTTGCGGGGCCTTTTAGTGAGTATTTTGAATTTCAATTGCATTTTGTAAGTATTTTCAACCAAAACCGCATTTCGCACGAATTTTGAATCTAAATTGCATTTTGTTTGGTGGGCATTTTGCACATATTTTGATTCTCAATTGCATTTTGTGGGTATTTTGAATCTAAATTACATTTTGTCAAGTATTTTCAATCTAAATTGCATTTTGTAAGTATTGTCAATCCCAATGAGTCGTTAGAATCACCGTACATTTTGTAAGCATTTTCAATTTCAATTGCATTTTGTAAGTATTTTGAATTTCGATTGCACTTTGTGAATAATTTGGATTGGAACTGGGATAAGGCCTATTTCAATCTGAATTGCATTGTGTATTTTCAATTTCAATTGCATTTTGTAAGTATTTTGAACCTCAATTGCATTTTGTACGTATTTTCGATCTCCTTTGCATTTTGTAAGTATTTTGAATTTCAGTTGCATTTTGTAAGTATTTCGACGCTCCTTGCATTTTGTAAGTATTTTGAACCTAGCCTTCATTTTGTGGGTATTTTTCAATCTATTTCTTTTGTGAATCTTTTCGTTCTAAATTCCCTTTTGTAAGAACATTTTGTGAATCGTTTCAATCTGAGTTCCTTTTTGTAAGTATTTTCCGTCTCACTTAATTTTCGTTCTGGTTTCCGTTTCATTATCATTTTCGCTATCACCCAGATCATTAGGGGCCGATAACCTAGATGTTAGGCCCCTTAAAACAACAATTATCATCATCATCATCATCCATCACCATTATGAACAAGAGAGGTGACAGCACACTCCCCTGTCTTAGTCCAGTCTTGTTCCTAAAGCAATCTGTCTTTCCAACTGGGGGTCAGTACCCTGCTAACACAGTTGTTGTACACTGATTGCACCATTTCCAACATTTCTCTTCCCAGTCTCTTCTTAACCATGGTTTCCCATACCTTCTCTCTGGGGACCCTATCTTATGCCTTTTCTAGATCTATGAAAGTCATGATCAAATCCTCTCCATATTCCCAGTTCTTTTCCATCACCTGCCTCAAGCTAAAGATTGGGTCCACTGTGGATCTTCCACTCCTGAAGCCATAATGTTCCTCTTGCAACTCTCCTTCCACCTTTCTTCTCATTCTTCTTTCGAATATCCATTCCAGTATTTTTACCTTCTGTGATAAGAGGGTGATCCCTCTATAGTTATCACTAGACCTGGGATTTTAGGCTCTAAAAAATTAGTTTTAGGCGCCTAAAATAGGCTTTTAAAACAAGTAAATAGGCTTTTAAAAGAGAAATTAGGCACTTAAAATATGTTTTCAAAATGTGTGGATAGGCAGGAAATAGACTTTAAAATATTACAATATACACTTAAACTGTAACGTGATACTTTATTTCTTTAACAAACGTGGTATCCCTTTTCTTAACCGAAATAACTGCAAAATTAAGACAGAATAAAAAAGACATTTATGAAAAACAATATAAAAAGTAATGTGTCAAAAAATGTTTTGGATTATATGATATATCGTTATCAGTACTGATCTAAAACCTTAATACTAAAATCACTGTACACAATTACAGCACTGTAGGCATCCAATAACGGTGGAAACGCGAATGGAGTACGGTATGTGTTTATTTATTTGTGAGGAACATTCCTACAGTACTTTCATTCGTAGTTTGCTTTACAGTACATAACAATAATCTTCTCCAAATTTTCCACAGTCAGTATGTCGCTTCTAACTACCTGCTCCTTGTTCTTCCTAGATAATCCTCCCCCTCACCCCGTCACTCCACACAGTACGTCCTTGACTACCTGCTCGTTCTTCTGAGCTAATCCTCCACATCCACCCTTCACTCAGCATTCCTTTGGTGACAGTTGTCTGGGAAGAGCACATTTCTGTGAAAAACCCACCCTCTGCTGTTCTGCTCGTTCCAGGGATGTCCATTGTGTGATTGTAAAAATTACAGAAGTTGAATTTTATTTTAAATGTAGAAAATAGGCATTTTAGGCACTAAAATAGTAAAATAGGCTCTAAAGGTCCAAATAGGCATTTTAGGGCACTATAAAACTCTATTAATGTAAGGGATTTATCATGAAACGTCAAGATATTTTTTAAAAAAATCATGTTATTTCGTAAGTAACGAAATAGGCATTTGCCTTAAAATCACAGGTCTAGTTATCACACAACTTCTTGTCCCCCTTCTTAAACAATGGTATTATTAGCCCTTTCTCTCAGTCTTCTGGTACACATTTCCGTTTCCACACACACTTTAGCTGTCGATACAACCATTGTATATCAACAGGTCCAGCAGCCTTTATCATTTCTACACTGATTTCATCCACCCCTGTTGCTTTTCCCATCTTCATTTTCTGTACTGCTAATTCCACCTCCAGCATTGTTATATCATCTTCTGTTATAGAGTCGTCAGGTTGTGTCACTTCCTTCCCCTGTGGGTGGGGGGTTTAGAATACACCCACGGTATCCCCTGCCTGTCGTAAGAGGCGACTAAAAGGGGCGACCTTGGCTATACTTTAAGGACTCCGCGTTGTTTTGTGAATTGGACCCCCAGTGGGTGGGAGGAAGCGAATACATCCACGGTACTCCCTGCCAGTCGTAAAAGGCGACTAAAAGGGCTTCTCGGAACGGTCCCCTTTCGAGGGTTTGACAGTTAGCTCTAAAAGACATACACCCGTGCGGTATAACTCTCATTAGGTTATATCGCACTTCTTTCCGTCACTGCTTTCAGGGTCTGGCAACCAAAATTTCTATATGTGCGTGCTGTTAGGGGATGGGCCACTTACGCTAGCGACTACGCTCGAAAGCCTGTTCCGGTCTTGGCCGCGCCGACAGGTGGGTGTGCCATGTACCCGTTCAGTAGTATCCGCCTGACTACGCAGGTCCCCGCACAGCCGAATGTCTGAGCTGTAAAATCCAGTATATGCCAAGGGGTACATGCCGATACGGCATTGTAAAACATCGGACCCCCGGGCAATGCCTTCCAAGCTAGGCGGGCCTTGCCCTGGCTGGGTAGCGCCTACTGTGACGGCCCGTGATCGGATGTCGGTGGCATTCGGGGAGGATGATCTGGCCATGGGTTCTAAAAGAAAAATCCCCAACCAGGGTGGACCTACACCCAAACAGGGTGGTCCTACACCCAAGTCTTTAACATTTGATTCCCTACGGGGATCAACTCCCTGGGAACAATCTGTGCGTGAAAATATGGGTGCTAACACCCCCAAGTTTCTGGTAGCTACCAGAACAGATGGGGGTGATTTCAAGCTGGTAAAGATTATTTTGTTTTCTCGCCACATAGAAGGTGTCTATGGTGAGCTTGAGAAAGTACAAAAGATGAGGAACGGTAGCTTGTTGCTCAAGACTAGGACTGGTGAGCAAGTTGAATAACTTTTGCAATGTGACCACTTTGGCGACATTCCCGTCAAAGTGGAAAAGCACACGTCCCTGAATCTGGTCCGAGGAGTTATTTTCCACCGGGACCTGGTTCTGAACACTGACGAGGAGCTCAAGGAGGATATGTGGCACCGTCACGTGACTGATGTCCGGCGCATTACGCGCAAGGTCAATGGTCAAATCGCTGATACAGGTGCTTTCATTATTTCCTTTGAGCTTTCGGTGCTCCCGGAGAAAGTCAAGGTTACAAGTTACCGTTGTGACGTACGGCCTTATATCCCTCCACCACACGAAGCGGAAGAGTGCACAACACCTTATCAGTGCACTAATTGCCCTGGATTTCATTCTCCTCGGGACAGGAACTGCCCTGTCTTCCTGAGTGAGAAGAAAATCCAGGAGATCAAAACCCTGGATGGTCTCACCTACCAGTAGGCCCGCAAGAAGTACCGTACCACGACTTCGCCTTCTCCCAACGATTGATTATAGAGCCATAATACCAATTTTGGTCCCGGCTACCTCATCTTTTGTACCAGCTGTGAAACCTGCAACTGAGTTTCCTGTTCCGAAACCAGCTCCTAAGATTATAACGGAAAGCCCGAAGGTGACTTCAACTCCACCTTCGGCCAGCACGAAGGCTGTGCGAGCGAAGGCTGCTCCACCCGCACAGCTGGAGAGGAAGTTGAAGACTTACTCCCCACTCGGGAGGAAGTTGCAGACTTTCTCCCCACCCAAACGGTCGGCGAAAGCCGCGCCGAAGCCGGCGGAGGCGGCATCGTCGACCAGGGTCAGGAATTCGGCTCCTGACCCGTCTATATATCTTAAAGAGGCGGGGGCGGGTAAGATGGGACCCCGCACTACGCATTCCCTTTCTCCAAAAAAGGGAAAGCCATCCGCGCCCACCCCCAGGGGCTCGCATCTTGTGGGTGTGGGTTGGCGACCACGGGGCCCCAGCTGAGTCCGGCATTGTTTCCACTTACTTGTGCCGGGCTCCTCTCCGTCTTCTTTCCTGTCGACCTCACTTGGTCAACTCTTGTTCTCTTCTGACCCCGACGGTATTGGGGTATCCGAGGCCTAGGGAGTCTCTTCCTTTCCCGCCTTAATTGGCCCTTGTCTCATCTTTTCTGATACCCTCCTTCTGCGAGGGGTCACCCTTCTTTTTCTCTTCCTTTTACCTCCTGCCTTGTGCTCTAGGCCCTTAAGGAGACAGGGTGTATGTAGCCCCACCAAATCTGGTGCACCCTAGATAATGCTACACCCTCTGGTGCTCACGGCTGGTGAGTTCGGGAGTTGGCGACCCCGAGGGATTCCTGAGCTGGGTCAGTTTCCCCTTTTGTCCCTTAACTTTGGGGCGGACCCTCTCCTCTTTCACTTTCCTATATGCCTTTCATGGCTCTCCTTCCTTCCAAGTCCCTCAATCCGCCTTCTCCGAGGGTTGAGGGCATTTCTTTTCCTTCTGTCCTTTTATTTGCCTTATTCTCCTTTAGTTTTCCATTTCTCCTTCCTGTATGTAGGTTATTAGTTAGTTTTAGGTTAGCTTTTCATTTTCATTTTCATCTTCACGATCACCCAAACCATCAGGGGCCGATAACCTAGATGTTAGGCCCCTTAAAACAACAAATATCATCATCATCATCCTCTCCTCTTTTACTTTCCTATTTGCCTTTCATGGCTCTCCTTCCTTCCAAGTCCCTCAATCCGCCTGCTCCGAGGGTTGAGGGCATTTCTTTTCCTTCTGTCCTTTTACTTGCCTTATTCTCCTTTAGTTTTCCATTTCTTCTTCTAGTATGTAGGTTATTAGTTAGTTTTAGTTTTAAGTTCGCTTTTCATTTTCATCTTCACGATCACCCAAACCATCAGGGGCCGATAACCTAGATGTTAGGCCCCTTAAAACAACAATTATCATCATCATCATCACTTACTTGTGCCGTGCTCCTCTCTTTCTTCTTTCCTGTCGACCTCACTTGGTCAACTCTTGTTCTCTTCCGACCCCGACGGTATTAGGGTATCCGAGGCCTAGGGAGTCTCTTCCTTTCCCGCCTTAATTGGCCCTTGTCTCATCTTTTCTGATACCCTCCTTCTGCGAGGGGTCAGCCTTCTTTTTCTCTTCTTTTTACCTCCTGCCTTGTGCTCTAGGCCCTTAAGGAGGCAGGGTGTATGTAGCCCCACAACTTCTGGTGCACCCTAGATCATGCTACACCCTCAGGGGCTCACGGCTGGTGAGTTTGGGAGTTGGCGACCCCGAGGGATTCCTTAGCTGGGTCCGTTTTCCCCTTTTGTCCCTTTCCTTTGGGGCGGACCCTCTCCTCTTTCACTTTCCTATCTGCCTTTCTGGCTCTCCTTCCTTCGAAGTCCCTCAATCCGCCTTCTTCGAGGGTTGAGGGCATTTCTTTTCCTCCTGTCCTTTATTTGCCTTATTCTCCTTTATTTTTCCATTTCTTCTTCTAGTATGTAGGTTAGTAGTTAGTTTTAGTTTTAAATTCGCCTTTTTTTTCATCTTCACAATCACCCAAACCATCAGGGGCCGATAACCTAGATGTTAGGCCCCTTAAAGCACCAATTATCATCATCATCATCACCATCTTCCTGCCCCAGAGGAAGGGACGTGGAGGGCTTAATTCAAGGGATGGATTTATGTCTATTAAATACAGGGGAAGCTACACATTTTAGCTTAGCGCACGGCACGTACTCACACATTGACTTGAGTGTGTGTAGCCGTGCGCTGGTCCCCCTATTTGGTTGGAATGTACACGACGACCTCTGTGACAGTGACCATTTCCCGATCGTTCTTACACTTCTGAACCAGAAGCCCGTGGAGTTCCCCAGTCGTTGGGTGCTTAAGCGGGCAAATTGGCCCTCGTTTCAAGAACGAGCTGTGTTGGTTGATCTTGGTTGCCGGAGAGTCGATGACGAGGTACAGCACATCACCGATGTGCTTCTTCCTGCCGCCGAAGAGTCCATTCCATCCTTTTCTGGGAATCCTCGTCCCAAACTTGTCCCTTGGTGGACAGAGGATATTGCAGCGGCAATAAGAGACCGTCGTCGAGCTCATAAGCACTACCGTTGGCGTCCAACCATGGCCAATTTGGTGGCGTTTAAGAAATTTCATGCCAAGGCACGGATTCTTATTCGCCAGAGTAAGAAACAATCCTGGGAACGGTATGTGTCTTCTAATACGGCACATACCCCCTCCTCTCAAGTGTGGACTAAACTAAGACGCATTTCGGGAATTCAGACATCTTCTACTGTACCGGGAATTTCCATTGATAATGAATTGGTTACAGATCCTTATCGCGTTGCAAACCATCTCGCCTCGTATTTTGCGGATATATCCGGTTCCGATAACTATGACCCTGCCTTCGTGGCCCTGAAGCGCGAAGCGGAACGTTTCCATCTTAGTTTTGCTTCCCGCGCTTCGGAGGAGTACAACGTGCCCTTTACGGAGTGGGAACTCCGCGGAGCGCTGGCGCTCTGCAGGGACACGTCTCCTGGCCCGGATAATATTCACAACCAGATGCTTAAACACCTTAACGATGAGAGCATTCGTTATTTGCTCAGGGTGTTTAATCGTATCTGGTTGGAAGGTGTGTTTCCAGCGCAATGGCAGGAAGGTATCATTATACCTATCCTGAAGCCCGATAAGGATCCCAAATTGACAGGGAGTTACAGACCTATTTGTCTCACTAACGGTCTGTGCAAGCTCTTTGAGAGGATGGTCAATCGGCGCCTAGTGTGGGTCCTGGAGAAACGGGGACTCCTGTCTGAATACAAGTGTGGTTTCAGGGCGTTTCGGTGTACCAACGACCATCTGGTAAGCCTGGAGACCGCCATACAAAACGCTTTTCTCCGGAGACAGCACCTAGTCGCTGTTTTCTTTGATATCGAGAAGGCCTATGACACCACTTGGCGTTACGGCATCCTCTCTACCCTGCATCAAAGGAAATTCCGAGGTAACTTGCCGGTTTTTATTGCGAATTTTCTGTCCCTTCGCCTGTTCCGTGTCCGAATAGGGGGGACATATTCGCAATATCATATACAGGAAAACGGAGTCCCACAGGGATCGGTGCTTAGCGTAACATTATTTGCGATTGCCATAAACGGTATAGTCGCTGCTGCTGGTCCAGCAGTGGTACCGTCGCTATATGTAGACGACTTCGGTCTACATTATAGTGCGCAAAATATGGCGGTCGCTGAACGACAGCTACAACAAGCTATTCGGAGAGTGGAACGCTGGACACTGGAGCATGGCTTTCGATTCTCAACCGCTAAGTCCTCGGTTGTCCATTTCTGCCGAAAGCGCACTCTTCCATCCTGATCCTGAGTTTTATCTGGGCGATGTAGCTTTGCCGGTCGTTGCTGCGTACCGGTTCCTTGGGCTCCTTTTCGATCAGAAATTGACGTGGGAGCCACACGTGCGGTGTTTGAAAACTACATGTGCTAAGAAACTCAACATGTTGCGGTTTCTAAGCGGCACATCATGGGGGGCGGACCGCGCGGTGCTCCTACGCTTTTATAAGGCTCTGATTTTATCTCGATTGGATTATGGCAGTGCAGCATATGGTTCGGCCCGTAAGTCAGTGCTTGTTAAACTGGACTGTGTCAACCACGGCGGTGTGAGGCTGGCGACGGGTGCCTTTCGGACGAGCCCAGTCGTCAGCTTGCTCGCCGAGGCTGGCGTACCTCCTTTACACCTGAGGCGCCAACAAGTACTGCTGACCTATGCTTCTACTATTCGACAGATGCCCCTGCATCCAAGCTATCCATGTTTCTTTTCCAATCCGAATCGCCGGCGGTATGATGCGCTCGCCCGAGCCACTCGGCCGGCGGGGATTCGCTTGGATGACTTAAACCGTCAGTTCCGATTTCCTTCTGTCTCCTGTATCGTCCGAGTACCTAGCAAGGCTCCTCCGTGGATGGTCTCTCGCCCTGATATCAATCTGGATCTGCACACCGGCCCCAAGTCGGACAAGGACTCCTCCGTCCATCGTAGGCTGTTCCAGTCCGTGGTGAGCCGGTATCCGGGATCAGGGCTTCTATTCACGGACGGTTCGAGGGTAAATGGAAAAGTAGGCTGTGCATTTGTGGTTGAAGATCGTCGGTTTCTCTTTTCACTTCCGATGCCTGTGGCGTGTACACAGCGGAGCTCTATGCCATCTTCGAGGCTCTGCGGTACACGTTATCAGACGATCACCAGCACTTTCTTGTGTGTACTGACTCTCTGAGTGCGCTGCAAGCGATCGATGTGTGTTTCCCGAAGCACCCGTTGGTCCAGCGTGTGCGCGACCTGCTCGTCAGTTCGCGTTCCGCTGGGGCCGGGGTGTCCTTTGTGTGGCTTCCTAGCCACATGGGTATTGCGGGAAACGAGCTTGCTGATCAGGCGGCGAGAGAGGCAGTCGGACTGCCCTCGCTACCATATAAGGTGCCTGCTAGTGATGTGCGCTCTCAGTTGCGGCATTCGATCCTGTCGCATTGGGAGGAAGCATGGCGTGCCACGCCTCCACACAACAAACTGAGAGGCATCAAGGAGACAACGAAGGTGTGGAAATCTTCCTTCCGATTTCTCCGGAAGGAAGCTGTGGTACTCTGTCGACTCCGGATCGGCCATGGGATTGCTACGCACTCCCACTTGCTAAAGAGAGAAGATCCTCCTGTGTGTACTTGCGGCGCCCACCTAACCGTGGCACACCTTCTCTTGGAGTGTGTGGAACTGGCCGATCTGCGCAGGACTCTTAACCTGCCTAATACCCTCTCCCTTATTCTCCGTGATGACGGGCCGTCAGCTGACCTCGTCATCCGGTTCTTGAGGGAGAGTGGTTACTTTTTTAAGTTTTAATGTGTAGTTACGACTTTTAATTGTGGTTAAATCTGTTTTATGTTTTTTATTGTGTTATGTATTGAATTGTTCACTATGCCTTATTTGTTTTATCCTTTTTTACCATCCGCATTTTATTCTTTTTATTCAAATAAGGCATACTTTTTTGGGGCTCACTGTCTGTTTTATAAACACAATTTCCGCTTCATCTATGGCAGTGAGTTATTTTTATCTACATCCTTTCATTTCACGTCATTTCATTTCATTAGGGGCCGATAACCTCGATGTCAGGCCCCTTAAAACAACAATTATCATCATTATTATCATCATCGGGATGCGACGAGTGCATATATGGTTTGCGCGCCGTGGGGGCAGGTGACTATCTGTGTAAAACTTAACCAGTGTACAAGAGTTTAGCGCTTTTCAGTCGGTCAACACGAATGTACCCAAAGGAGATGGTTTATGCCCTAATCCTGAAATAAATTACATGAGATTAATAAAACACTAGGATGACCAGTTTCGATCGTCAAGCGATCATCAGCAGATCCATTACACTTAGGCTACAAAATCTATGTTTGAAATTCAGGTGAAAATATTTACAGTACTGTATGTACAATTATTTAGTTGCAGTATTGGTACTGCAACTGTCAGTGTATGCTAAATGCAGTATATATGTTAGGTGAAATGCTAAATGGTGATAGCTATCCGGAGATTGTGGCAGTCGACCGCACAGTGAGTTCCAGTGAGCACGAAAACTGCGAGTAGCTGTAGTACGGAAGACAATCAGATAAGTAGTTAGCCTAAAAAAATTATGGTTTAACCATAGTTTACAACCATATAATCTCTCTAAAGTACAATCTCCGGATAGCTGTCACCATTTAGCATTTCACCTAACATATATACTGCATTTAGCATACACTGTCAGTTGCAGTACCAATACTGCAACTAAATAATTGTACATATTGTAAATATTTTCACCTGTATTTCAAACATAGATTTTGTAGCCTAAGTGTAATGGATCTGCTGATGATCGCTTGACGATCGAAACTGGTCATCCTAGTGTTTTATTAATCTCATGTAATTCATTTCAGGATTAGGGTATAACCCATCTCTTTTGGGTACATTCGTGTTGACCGACTGAAAAGCACTAAACTCTTGTTTACTAAGGCAACACTGAAAATATGGCTTCAAACACCACAATTTACCAGTGTGGTTGTACGTGTGATTGGCTCCGATGTTCGGACCATAAAGTTATCATATCTACAAGTATATCAACTAACGAAGAAGATGACGACGTCCAGGAGGCTGTGGGAAGCTCACTTCAACATCCAGTACGAGGGAAATGCTTCGGCAATTTCCAGTGGTAAGCGCGAATGGCTCAGAACTACGCAATCTCTCGTCTCTTTGTTTAATTTTCAGTATTTCAGTAACTTCATAGCTTGGGAATAAGAGTAAAATCAGTAATTTATCCGAATCCGTTTTCACGTAATTTTCTAGCGGTAATATTCAAATCGCAACGCTCCAATTTAAATTCAAAACTTATTATTATTATTATTATTAATGTTGCAATACTTGTTTTATATAATAAATTCATTTCTTTTAACCATGCAATCTTTGCTTTCAGTAGGTAGCATTATATATAGACCAATTCCTTCTCCTGATACAATTGTTGGTTGGGTTAATGATCAAATCATACCGCGATGTGAGTGAATAGATTCTTGAAGGTGTTCTACCACAGCTAGGTGTTGTTAAATATAAATTTAGATTTCAACATAGCGTTGAGGTCTTGGCGCCCATTAAAACAGCATATCTTCGGCAGAGTAAATATTTCAAAGTGCAAGACAGAGCTAGTAAGAAACCATTACATTTGTCACGCAACAGTGAGGGTAATAGAAACCGTTTCACTTGTACGCTCAACGTGGAGCAAAGGAAATCGTTTCACTTGTCATCCCAACGTGGAGAACCGTTACAACATGAGTCGTTTGAATCTCCGTACATTTTGTAAGCATTTTCAATTTCAGTTGCATTTTGTAAGTATTTTGAATTTCAATTGCGCTTTGTGAATAATTTGGATTGGAACTGGGATATTTCAATCTGAATTGCATTGTGTATTTTCAATTTCATTTTCTAAGTATTTTGAACCTCAATTGCATTCTGTACGTATTTTTTATCTCATTTGCATTTCTCCTCTCTGTCTTCTTTCCTGTCGACCTCACTTGGTCAACTCTTGTTCTCTTCCGACCCCGACGGTATTAGGGTATCCCAGGCCTAGGGAGTCTCTTCCTTTCCCGCCTTAATTGGCCCTTGTCTCATCTTTTCTGATACCCTCCTTCTGCGAGGGGTCAGCCTTCCTTTTCTCTTCCTTTTACCTCCTGCCTTGTGCTCTAGGCCCTTAAGGAGGCAGGGTGTATGTAGCCCCACCACTTCTGGTGCGCCCTAGATAATGCTACACCCTCAGGGGCTCACGGCTGGTGAGTTCGGGAGTTGGCGACCCCGAGGGATTCCTGAGCTGGGTCCGTTTTCCCCTTTTGTCCCTTACCTTTGGGGCGGACCCTCTCCTCTGTCACTTTCCTATATGCCTTTCATGGCTCTCCTTCCTTCCAAGTCCCTCAATCCGCCTTCTCCGAGGGTTGAGGGCATTTCTTTTCCTTCTGTCCTTTTATTTGCCTTATTCTCCTTTAGTTTTCCATTTCTTCTTCTAGTATGTAGGTTATTAGTTATTTTTTAGTTGTAAGTTCGCTTTTCATTTCTCATCTTCACGATCACCCAAACCATCAGGGGCCGATAACCTAGATGTTAGGCCCCTTAAAACAACATTTATCATCATCATCATCATTTGCATTTTGTAAGTATTTTGAATTTCAGTTGCATTTTGTAAGTATTTCGACGCTACATTGCATTTTGTACGTATTTTGAATCTAGCCTACGTTTTGTGGGTCTTTTTCAATCTTTTCTTTTTGTGAATCTTTACGTTCTAAATTCCATTTTGTAAGACCTTATTGTAAGTTGTTCCCAGCAGAGTTTCTCTTTGTACGTATTGTCCGTCTCACTTAATTTTCGTTCTGGTTTCCATTTCATTCTCATTATCGCTATCACCCAGATCATCAGGGTCCCATAACCTAGATGTTAGGCCCCTTAAAACAACAATTATCATCATCATCGTTACGCCTGGAGACTGCCATACAGGACGCTTTTCTCCGGAGACAGCACCTAGTCGCTGTTTTCTTTGACCTCGAGAAGGCCTATGACACCACTTGGCGTTACGGCATCCTCTCTACCCTGCATCAATGGAAATTCCGAGGTAACTTGCCGGTTTTTATTGCGAATTTTCTGTCCCTTCGCCTGTTCCGTGTCCGAATAGGGGGGGGCATATTCACAATATCATATACAGGAAAACGGAGTCCCACAGGGATCGGTGCTTAGCGTAACATTATTTGCGATTGCCATAAACGGTATAGTCGCTGCTGCTGGTCCAGCAGTGGTACCGTCGCTATATGTAGACGACTTCGCTCTACATTATAGTGCGCAAAATATGGCGGTCGCTGAACGACAGCTACAACAAGCTATTCGGAGAGTGGAACGCTGGACACTGGAGCATGGCTTTCGATTCTCAACCGCTAAGTCCTCGGTTGTCCATTTCTGCCGAAAGCGCACTCTTCCATCCTGATCCTGAGTTTTATCTGGGCGATGTAGCTTTGCCGGTCGTTGCTGCGTACCGGTTCCTTGGGCTCCTTTTCGATCAGAAATTGACGTGGGAGCCACACGTGCGGTGTTTGAAAACTACATGTGCTAAGAAACTCAACATGTTGCGGTTTCTAAGCGGCACATCATGGGGGGCGGACCGCGCGGTGCTCCTACGCTTTTATAAGGCTCTGATTTTATCTCGATTGGATTATGGCAGTGCAGCATATGGTTCGGCCCGTAAGTCAGTGCTTGTTAAACTGGACTGTGTCAACCACGGCGGTGTGAGGCTGGCGACGGGTGCCTTTCGGACGAGCCCAGTCGTCAGCTTGCTCGCCGAGGCTGGCGTACCTCCTTTACACCTGAGGCGCCAACAAGTACTGCTGACCTATGCTTCTACTATTCGACAGATGCCCCTGCATCCAAGCTATCCATGTTTCTTTTCCAATCCGAATCGCCGGCGGTATGATGCGCTCGCCCGAGCCACTCGGCCGGCGGGGATTCGCTTGGATGACTTAAACCGTCAGTTCCGATTTCCTTCTGTCTCCTGTATCGTCCGAGTACCTAGCAAGGCTCCTCCGTGGATGGTCTCTCGCCCTGATATCAATCTGGATCTGCACACCGGCCCCAAGTCGGACAAGGACTCCTCCGTCCATCGTAGGCTGTTCCAGTCCGTGGTGAGCCGGTATCCGGGATCAGGGCTTCTATTCACGGACGGTTCGAGGGTAAATGGAAAAGTAGGCTGTGCATTTGTGGTTGAAGATCGTCGGTTTCTCTTTTCACTTCCGATGCCTGTGGCGTGTACACAGCGGAGCTCTATGCCATCTTCGAGGCTCTGCGGTACACGTTATCAGACGATCACCAGCACTTTCTTGTGTGTACTGACTCTCTGAGTGCGCTGCAAGCGATCGATGTGTGTTTCCCGAAGCACCCGTTGGTCCAGCGTGTGCGCGACCTGCTCGTCAGTTCGCGTTCCGCTGGGGCCGGGGTGTCCTTTGTGTGGCTTCCTAGCCACATGGGTATTGCGGGAAACGAGCTTGCTGATCAGGCGGCGAGAGAGGCAGTCGGACTGCCCTCGCTACCATATAAGGTGCCTGCTAGTGATGTGCGCTCTCAGTTGCGGCATTCGATCCTGTCGCATTGGGAGGAAGCATGGCGTGCCACGCCTCCACACAACAAACTGAGAGGCATCAAGGAGACAACGAAGGTGTGGAAATCTTCCTTCCGATTTCTCCGGAAGGAAGCTGTGGTACTCTGTCGACTCCGGATCGGCCATGGGATTGCTACGCACTCCCACTTGCTAAAGAGAGAAGATCCTCCTGTGTGTACTTGCGGCGCCCACCTAACCGTGGCACACCTTCTCTTGGAGTGTGTGGAACTGGCCGATCTGCGCAGGACTCTTAACCTGCCTAATACCCTCTCCCTTATTCTCCGTGATGACGGGCCGTCAGCTGACCTCGTCATCCGGTTCTTGAGGGAGAGTGGTTACTTTTTTAAGTTTTAATGTGTAGTTACGACTTTTAATTGTGGTTAAATCTGTTTTATGTTTTTTATTGTGTTATGTATTGAATTGTTCACTATGCCTTATTTGTTTTATCCTTTTTTACCATCCGCATTTTATTCTTTTTATTCAAATAAGGCATACTTTTTTGGGGCTCACTGTCTGTTTTATAAACACAATTTCCGCTTCATCTATGGCAGTGAGTTATTTTTATCTACATCCTTTCATTTCACGTCATTTCATTTCATTAGGGGCCGATAACCTCGATGTCAGGCCCCTTAAAACAACAATTATCATCATTATTATCATCATCGGGATGCGACGAGTGCATATATGGTTTGCGCGCCGTGGGGGCAGGTGACTATCTGTGTAAAACTTAACCAGTGTACAAGAGTTTAGCGCTTTTCAGTCGGTCAACACGAATGTACCCAAAGGAGATGGTTTATGCCCTAATCCTGAAATAAATTACATGAGATTAATAAAACACTAGGATGACCAGTTTCGATCGTCAAGCGATCATCAGCAGATCCATTACACTTAGGCTACAAAATCTATGTTTGAAATTCAGGTGAAAATATTTACAGTACTGTATGTACAATTATTTAGTTGCAGTATTGGTACTGCAACTGTCAGTGTATGCTAAATGCAGTATATATGTTAGGTGAAATGCTAAATGGTGATAGCTATCCGGAGATTGTGGCAGTCGACCGCACAGTGAGTTCCAGTGAGCACGAAAACTGCGAGTAGCTGTAGTACGGAAGACAATCAGATAAGTAGTTAGCCTAAAAAAATTATGGTTTAACCATAGTTTACAACCATATAATCTCTCTAAAGTACAATCTCCGGATAGCTGTCACCATTTAGCATTTCACCTAACATATATACTGCATTTAGCATACACTGTCAGTTGCAGTACCAATACTGCAACTAAATAATTGTACATATTGTAAATATTTTCACCTGTATTTCAAACATAGATTTTGTAGCCTAAGTGTAATGGATCTGCTGATGATCGCTTGACGATCGAAACTGGTCATCCTAGTGTTTTATTAATCTCATGTAATTCATTTCAGGATTAGGGTATAACCCATCTCTTTTGGGTACATTCGTGTTGACCGACTGAAAAGCACTAAACTCTTGTTTACTAAGGCAACACTGAAAATATGGCTTCAAACACCACAATTTACCAGTGTGGTTGTACGTGTGATTGGCTCCGATGTTCGGACCATAAAGTTATCATATCTACAAGTATATCAACTAACGAAGAAGATGACGACGTCCAGGAGGCTGTGGGAAGCTCACTTCAACATTCAGTACGAGGGAAATGCTTCGGCAATTTCCAGTGGTAAGCGCGAATGGCTCAGAACTACGCAATCTCTCGTCTCTTTGTTTAATTTTCAGTATTTCAGTAACTTCATAGCTTGGGAATAAGAGTAAAATCAGTAATTTATCCGAATCCGTTTTCACGTAATTTTCTAGCGGTAATATTCAAATCGCAACGCTCCAATTTAAATTCAAAACTTATTATTATTATTATTAATGTTGCAATACTTGTTTTATATAATAAATTCATTTCTTTTAACCATGCAATCTTTGCTTTCAGTAGGTAGCATTATATATAGACCAATTCCTTCTCCTGATACAATTGTTGGTTGGGTTAATGATCAAATCATACCGCGATGTGAGTGAATAGATTCTTGAAGGTGTTCTACCACAGCTAGGTGTTGTTAAATATAAATTTAGATTTCAACATAGCGTTGAGGTCTTGGCGCCCATTAAAACAGCATATCTTCGGCAGAGTAAATATTTCAAAGTGCAAGACAGAGCTAGTAAGAAACCATTACATTTGTCACGCAACAGTGAGGGTAATAGAAACCGTTTCACTTGTACGCTCAACGTGGAGCAAAGGAAATCGTTTCACTTGTCATCCCAACGTGGAGAACCGTTACAACATGAGTCGTTTGAATCTCCGTACATTTTGTAAGCATTTTCAATTTCAGTTGCATTTTGTAAGTATTTTGAATTTCAATTGCGCTTTGTGAATAATTTGGATTGGAACTGGGATATTTCAATCTGAATTGCATTGTGTATTTTCAATTTCATTTTGTAAGTATTTTGAACCTCAATTGCATTCTGTACGTATTTTTTATCTCATTTGCATTTCTCCTCTCTGTCTTCTTTCCTGTCGACCTCACTTGGTCAACTCTTGTTCTCTTCCGACCCCGACGGTATTAGGGTATCCCAGGCCTAGGGAGTCTCTTCCTTTCCCGCCTTAATTGGCCCTTGTCTCATCTTTTCTGATACCCTCCTTCTGCGAGGGGTCAGCCTTCCTTTTCTCTTCCTTTTACCTCCTGCCTTGTGCTCTAGGCCCTTAAGGAGGCAGGGTGTATGTAGCCCCACCACTTCTGGTGCGCCCTAGATAATGCTACACCCTCAGGGGCTCACGGCTGGTGAGTTCGGGAGTTGGCGACCCCGAGGGATTCCTGAGCTGGGTCCGTTTTCCCCTTTTGTCCCTTACCTTTGGGGCGGACCCTCTCCTCTGTCACTTTCCTATATGCCTTTCATGGCTCTCCTTCCTTCCAAGTCCCTCAATCCGCCTTCTCCGAGGGTTGAGGGCATTTCTTTTCCTTCTGTCCTTTTATTTGCCTTATTCTCCTTTAGTTTTCCATTTCTTCTTCTAGTATGTAGGTTATTAGTTATTTTTTAGTTGTAAGTTCGCTTTTCATTTCTCATCTTCACGATCACCCAAACCATCAGGGGCCGATAACCTAGATGTTAGGCCCCTTAAAACAACATTTATCATCATCATCATCATTTGCATTTTGTAAGTATTTTGAATTTCAGTTGCATTTTGTAAGTATTTCGACGCTACATTGCATTTTGTACGTATTTTGAATCTAGCCTACGTTTTGTGGGTCTTTTTCAATCTTTTCTTTTTGTGAATCTTTACGTTCTAAATTCCATTTTGTAAGACCTTATTGTAAGTTGTTCCCAGCAGAGTTTCTCTTTGTACGTATTGTCCGTCTCACTTAATTTTCGTTCTGGTTTCCATTTCATTCTCATTATCGCTATCACCCAGATCATCAGGGTCCCATAACCTAGATGTTAGGCCCCTTAAAACAACAATTATCATCATCATCGTTACGCCTGGAGACTGCCATACAGGACGCTTTTCTCCGGAGACAGCACCTAGTCGCTGTTTTCTTTGACCTCGAGAAGGCCTATGACACCACTTGGCGTTACGGCATCCTCTCTACCCTGCATCAATGGAAATTCCGAGGTAACTTGCCGGTTTTTATTGCGAATTTTCTGTCCCTTCGCCTGTTCCGTGTCCGAATAGGGGGGGGCATATTCACAATATCATATACAGGAAAACGGAGTCCCACAGGGATCGGTGCTTAGCGTAACATTATTTGCGATTGCCATAAACGGTATAGTCGCTGCTGCTGGTTCAGCAGTGGTACCGTCGCTATATGTAGACGACTTCGCTCTACATTATAGTGCGCAAAATATGGCGGTCGCTGAACGACAGCTACAGCAAGCTATTCGGAGAGTGGAACGCTGGACACTGGAGCATGGCTTTCGATTCTCAACCGCTAAGTCCTCGGTTGTCCATTTCTGCCGAAAGCGCACCCTCCATCCAGATCCTGAGCTTTATCTGGGCAATGTAGCTTTGCCTGTTGTTGCTGCGTACCGGTTCCTTGGGCTCCTTTTCGATCAGAAATTGACGTGGGAACCACACGTGCGGTGTTTGAAAACCGCCTGCGCTAAGAAACTCAACATGTTGCGGTTTCTTAGCGGCACATCATGGGGGGCGGACCGCGTGGTGCTCCTGCGTTTTTATAAATCCCTGATTTTATCTAGGTTAGATTATGGCAGTGTAGCATATGGTTCGGCCCGTAAGTCAGTGCTTGTTAAACTGGACAGTGTCCACCACGGCGGTGTGAGGCTGGCGACGGGTGCCTTTCGGACAAGCCCAGTCGTCAGCTTGCTCGCCGAGGTTGGCGTACCTCCTTTACACCTGAGGCGCCAACAAGTACTGCTGACCTATGCTGCAACTATTCGACAGATGCCACTTCATCCAAGCTATCCATGTTTGTTTTACAATCCGAATCGCCGGCTGTATGATGTGCTCGCCCGAGCCACTCGGCCGGCGGGGATTCGCTTGGATGACTTATACCGTCAGTTCCGATTTCCTTCTGTCTCCTGTATCGTCCGAGTACCTAGCAAGGCCCCTCCGTGGATGGACTCTCGCGCTGATATCATCCTGGATCTGCACACCGGCCCCAAGTCGGACACGGACTCCTCCGTCCATCGGAGGCTGTTCCAGTCCGTGGTGACACGGTATCCGGGATCAGGGCTTGTATTCACGGACGGTTCGAGGGTAAACGAGAAAGTAGGCTGTGCATTTGTGGTTGAGGATCGTCGGTTTCTCTTTTCACTTCCCGAGGCCTGTAGCGTGTACACTTTGGAGCTCTATGCCATCTTAGAGGCTCTGCGGTAGACGTTATCAGACTATCACCAGCACTTTCTTGTGTGTACTGACTCTCTGAGTGCGTTGCAGGCGATCGATGTGTGTTTCCCGAAGCACCCGTTGGTCCAGCGTGTGCACGACCAGCTCGTCAGTTCGCGTAAGGCTGGAAACGGGGTGACCTTTGTGTGGCTTCCTAGCCACATGGGTATTGCGGGAAACGAGCTTGCTGATCAGGCGGCGAGAGAGGCAGTCGCACTGCCCTCGCTACCGTATAAGGTGCCTGCTAGTGATGTGCGCTCTCAGTTGCGGCATTCGATCCTGTCGCATTGGGAGGAGGCATGGCGTGCCACGCCTCCACCCAACAATCTGAGAGGCATCAAGGAGACAACGAAGGTGTGGAAATCTTCCTTCCGATCTCTCCGGAAGGAAGCTGTGGTACTCTGTCGACTCCGGATCGGCCATGGGATTGCTACGCACTCCCACTTGCTAAAGAGAGAAGATCCTCCTGTGTGTACTTGCGGCGCCCACCTAACCGTGGCACATCTTCTCTTGGAGTGTGTGGATCTGGCCGATCTGCGAGGGACTCTTAAACTGCCTAATACCCTCTCCCTTACTCTCCGTGATGACGGGCCGTCAGCTGACCTCGTCATCCGGTTCATGAGGGAGAGTGGTTACTTTTTTAAGTTTTAATGTGTAGTTACGACTTTTAATTCTGGTTAAATCTGTTTTATGTTTTTTATTGTGTTATGTATTGTATTGTTCACTATGCCTTATTTGTTTTATCCTTTTTTACCATCCGCCTTTTATTCTTTTTATTCAAATAAGGCATAATTTTTTGGGCTCACTGTCTGTTTTATAAACATCATTTTCTCTTCATCCATGGCAGTGAGTTGTTTTTATCTACGTCCTTTCATTTCACGCCATTTCATTTCATTAGGGGCCGATAACCTCGATGTTAGGCCCCTTAAAACAGCAATTATCATCATCATCTATCATCATCATCATCATCATCAAACCTTTGTTTGCGAATAAATTACCTAAATGGTTATTGCCTAGTATGTATTCTAGAATGTCCATGAATTCACGAATTTGGACTGTTGATAGTTTACTATCATCGTCATCATCTTCTTCTACAGTTTCCAGCCCCAGACAGGGTCTGTTTGGAACATAATCCTCACCACTTAGTCCTTTCTTCCACCATCTCTTCGCTGTCGCGCTGGTCCAATCCTCGCCTCTTCTTGACACATTCCTCCACTCCTTTCAGCCATCTATCTCTTGGTATTCCCCTTGGTCGTTTCTTCGGCATCTGCATCTCATGTACCCTCTTGGGAATCTTCTTCTCTTCCATTCTCTTTAAGTGTCCATACCACCTTAGTCTTGATGTCTCAATCTTACCCTGCAAGGGTTCCTCTTTCACTATTTCCCTGACCTTTTCATTCCTCACCCTGCCTCTTCTTGTTACTCCGATCCTACTTCGTAGGAACTTCATTTCACTTGCCTGTATTCTCCTTACGTCTCTTTTCTTCATTATCCACGTTTCTGGTGCATAGGTCAGTATCGGGATATAGTAGCTTCTGTATAACACTTCCTTGCTTTTTTTGTGGGACATCTTTATTCCACACTAAGCTCCTAATGCTTCTCAGAAATGATTCTGCCTGTCTGCCACGTTCCGTAATCTCTTTGTCATTTCTGCCATTTTCTTCCTCTATTCTGTCCCTTTTCCTGGTCGTTAATAGGATCTCACATTTGCTGATGTTGAACATCCATCCATACTCTCCCACAGTTTCTTCCCAAGCCTTCAGTTGCTCCTGAATTTCCTCCTTCTTGTTTCCCCAGACCATGAGATCATCTGCAAACACCATTGCGTTCATCTTATCTTCTCCTATCTTTCCTGCTACACGTGTCATTACCTCGTCCATAACCGCAATAAAGAGAAGGGGTGACAGCGCACTACCCTGTTTCAGGCCATTCATTTGTCTGAACCAGTCTGTTCCTTCCCCTCCAACTTTCACACAACTCACACTTCCACAATACATCTCCTTCACTCTGTCTACAGTCCCTTTTTCCACTCCCATGTTTTCCATTGCTTTCCAAACCTTCTCCCTACACACACTATCATAGGCCTTTTCGATGTCCAGGAAGGCCATCAACATATCCTCTCCAAATCCGTAGTGGTGTTCCTAGAGCTGTCTCACTGAAACTATGAGATCCACTGCTGATCTCCCAGGTCTGAATCCATACTGCTCCTCTCTCAATTCTCTCTCCACTCTGGCTCGTATTCTACTAACTGTTTTTAAATTGTTTTCAATGATCTTTATTGTTTCCGGGACGGGTGTGCTGGTGTACATGTCCTTTATGTCCACAGTGTGCATGGAATGCGAATCTTTTAAGGTTAAATGTCTGGTTGCTTCACAAAAATGAACAGAATTATTAAAACTGCTATTTGCTTGAAATTTGAAATGTTCTTTAATGAAATTTTGCGCGAATTGAGAAGCTTTGTATATAGGACTGCTCCTGTAATTAACGATGGGTCTTATCGGGCTGTTGATTTATTGTATTTTGGGTAATGACCTGAGTGTGGGAATACTTGGATTCATGTTCACCATTTTATCAGATTGTCTATCGTTAAGAATGAAATTGGTGTGTTTTAATAATTGCTTCAATTTCCTTTGTGTTGATGTAGTAGGGTCTTTTTGTTTAACGGTGAAATTCGAGATATTGAGGAAGTCTTCTGTTTTACTGATGCAATCTGTTTCTTTCATGATGACAATTGGGTTGCCTTTGTCGGCTTTCGTGAAAATTAAACTGTTCTGTTTTATTTTGCTTTAAAGATTGGATATGTCCTGAATGTTTTTTTTTTTTTTTTTTTGCTTACTTTGATGATTTTACACTTTTTCTTTTTGACTTGAAGTCTAATTTCGTCCTGTTTTTCTGACGAATGTTTCTGATGGTAGACTCGGTTTTGGAAATTAGCTTGGTTAGGTTGTTTTTATACTATGACGCCCAGTTGAATTTCATTCCTTTATTGAGAATATATATCTCCCCGGCGTTCAAATTAATGTCTGATAAGTTTTTTACCGGTTCTGGGAACACATGTGTTGCCTGTTCGCGCTGTTCTGATTGCGTCTCGGTTTTAATTTCCATTAAGTATATGAGTTTGTTGTTAATGGTAGTTCGTTTTTATTGGCTAAAAATCTACCGTTGACATGACCCTGGACATAAATAGGTCCCATTCCTTCCCTTCGGATGCGTTGGCGGCCGCCAAGTGTGAATTGTACAATTCAAGTTTATGTGATTTATCTTTATGTAGAGAAATTTAATCTCCCTTTGCAAAAAAATAAAAAATGATAATTTGTTGTGTTCAAATTTCGAAATTAATGTTAAATTTTCTCTTTTGGAACGACTTGATGTGCGCCGGTATTAAATTGTGGTGTATGCATCTGTTGATGAAATCAATATCCTTGATTACATTGCTCAATTTAACTCTAAGGTTCTTATATTTGTTCCCCCCAGGGACTCACATCTTCTGGGACGTGGGTTTGCGACCACAGGGCCCCAGCTGAGTCCGGCGTTGCTTCCACTTGTGCCGGGCTCCTCTCCGTCTTCTTTCCTGTCGACCTAACTTGGTCAACTCTTGTTCTCTTCCGACCCCGATGGTATTGGGGTATCCGATGCCTAGGGAGTCTCTTCCTTTCCCGCCTTAATTGTCCCTTGTCTCATCTTTTCTGATACCCTCCTTCTGCGAGGGGTCAGCCTTCTCTTTCTTTTGCAGTTATCTCCTGCCTTCTGCTCAAGGCGCAGAGTGTATGTAGCCACACCATTTCTGGTGCACCCTGGCAGGCTATTGCTACACCCTCAGGGGCTCACGGCTGGTGAGTTCGGGAGTTGGCGACCCCGAGGGATTCCTGAGATGGGTTCGGTTTCGCCCTTTGTCCCTTTCCTGTGGGGAGGACCCTCTCCTCTTTCACTTTCCTATCTACCTTTCATGGCTCTCCTTCCTTCCAAGTCCCTCAATCCGCATTCTTCGAGGGTTGAGGGCATTTCTTTTCTCCTGTCCTTGATTTGCCTTATTCTTCTTTTGTTTTCCATTTCTTCTTCCAGTATATCAGGGGCCGATAGCCTAGATGTTAGGCCCGTTAAAACAACAATTATCATCATCATCATCTTATATTTGTTTTTCAACTTATTTGGTCCCCCCTGTAGGTGGGGGATTTAGAATACACCCACGGTATCCCCTGCCTGTCGTAAGAGGCGACTAAAAGGGGCGACCTTGGCTATACTTTAAGGACTCCGCGTTGTTTTGTGAATTGGACCCCCAGTGGGTGGGAGGAAGCGAATACATCCACGGTAATCCCTCCCAGTCGTAAAAGGCGACTAAAAGGGCTTCTCGGAACGGTCCCCTTTCGAGGGTTTGACAGTCAGCTCTAAAAGACATACACCCGTGCGGTATAACTCTCATTAGGTTCTATCGCACTTCTTTCCGATACTGCTTTCAGGGTCTGGCAACCAAAATGTCTATATGTGCGTGCTGTTAGGGGATGGGCCACTTACGCTTGCGACTACGCTCGAAAGCCTGTTCCGGTCTTGGCCGCGCCGACAGGTGGGTGTGCCATGTACCCGTGCAGTAGTATCCGCCTGACTACGCAGGTCCCCGCACAGCCGAATGTCTGAGCTGTAAAATCCAGTATATGCCAAGGGGTACATGCCGATACGGCATTGTAAAACATCGGACCCCCGGGCAATGCCTTCCAAGCTAGGCGGGCCTTGCCCTGGCTGGGTAGCGCCTACTGCGACAGCCCGTGATCGGATGTCGGTGGCATTCGGGGAGGATGATCTGGCCATGGGTTCCAAAAGAAAAATCCCCAACCAGGGTGGTCGTACACCCAAAAAGGGTGGTCCTACACCCAAGTCTTTAACTCTTGATTCCCTACGGGGATCAACCCCCTGGGAACAATCTGTGCAAGAAAATCTGGGTGCTAACACCCCCAAGTTTCTGGTAGCTACCAGAACAGATGGGGGTGATTTCAAGCTGGTCAAGAGTATTTTGTTTTCTCGCCACATAGAAGGTTTCTTTGGTGAGCTTGAGAAAGTACAAAAGATGACGAACGGTAGCTTGTTGCTCAAGACTAGGACTAGTGAGCAAGTTGCACGACTTTTGCAATGTGACCACTTTGGCGACATTCCCGTCAAAGTGGAAAAGCACACATCCCTGAATCTGGTCCGAGGAGTTATTTTCCACCGGGACCTGATTCTGAACACTAACGAGGAGCTCAAGGAGGATATGCGGCACCTTCACGTGACTGATGTCCGGCGCATTACGCGCAAGGTCAACGGTCAAATCGTGGATACTGGTGCTTTCATTATTTCCTTTGAGCTTTCGGTGCTCCCGGAGATCCCCCAGGGGCTCACATCTAGTGGGCGTGGGTTGGCGACCACGGGGCCCCAGCTGAGTCCGGCATTGCTTCCACTTACTTGTGCCGGGCTCCTCTCTTTCTTCTTTCCTGTCGACCTCCCTTGGTCAACTCTTGTTCTCTTCCGACCCCGACGGTATTAGGGTATCCGAGGCCTAGGGAGTCTCTTCCTTTCCCGCCTTAATTGGCCCTTGTCTCATCTTTCCTGATTTCCTCCTTCTGTGAGGGGTCAGCCTTCTTTTTCTTTTCCTTTTACCTCCTGCCTTGTGCTTAAGGCCCTTAAGGAGGCAGGGTGTATGTAGCCCCACCACTTTTGGTGCACCCTAGATAATGCTACACCCTCAGGGGCTCACGGCTGGTGAGTTCGGGAGTTGGCGACCCCGAGGGATTCCTGAGCTGGGTCCGTTTTCCCCTTTTGTCCCTTACCTTCGGGGCGGACTCTCTCCTCTTTCACTTTCCTATCTGCCTTTCATGGCTCTCCTTCCTTCCAAGTCCTTCAATCCGCATTCTTCGAGGGTTGAGGGCATTTCTTTTCCTCCTGTCCTTTATTTGACTTATTCTCCTTTAGATTTCCATTTCTTCTTCTAGTATGTAGGCTGGTAGTTAGTTTTAGTTTACATTTCATTTTCATCTTCACGATCACCCAATCCATCAGGGGCCGATAGCCTAGATGTTAGGCCCCTTAAAACAACAATTATCATCATCATCAGCTCCCGGAGAAAGTCAAGGTTACCAGTTACCGTTGTGACGTCCGGCCTTATATCCCTCCACCCATGAGGTGTTATAAGTGCCAGAAGTTCGGGCATATGTTATCACGATGCTCGAGCCCTGACGTCTGCGGAACATGCGGTAAGGTACCACACGAAGCGGAAGAGTGCACAACACCTTATCAGTGCACTAATTGCCCTGGATTTCATTCTCCTCGGGACAGGAACTGCCCTGTCTTCCTGAGTGAGAAGAAAATCCAGGAGATCAAAACCCTGGATGGTCTCACCTTCCAGGAGGCCCGCAAGAAGTACCATACCACGATTTCGCCTCCTCCAACGATCGATTATAGAGCCATAATACCAAATTTGGTCCCGGCGACCTCATCTTTTGTACCAGCTGTGAAATCTGCAACTGAGTTACCTGTTCCGAAGCCAGCACCTATGATTATAATGGAAAGCCCGAAGGTGACTTCAACTCCACCTTCGGCCAGCACGAAGGCTGTGCGAGCGAAGGCTGCTCCGCCCGCACAGCAGGGGAGGAAGTTGAAGACTTACTCCCCACTCGGGAGGAAGTCGAAGTCTTCCTCCCCACCCAAACAGTCGGCGAAAGCCGCGCCGAAGCCGGCGGAGGTGGCATCGTCGACCAGGGTCAGGACTTCGGCTCCTGACCCGTCTATATACCTTAAAGAGCCGGGGGCGGGTAAGAAGGGACCCCGAACTACGCATTCCCGTTCTCCAAAAAAGGGGAAGCCATCCGCGCCAACACCTGCGGATGCTTCTGCGCCTGGGGACGTTTCGGTCCCCAGATCTGCGCGCTCCCCACGGAGATCCCCCCGCCGCCGAACTGCGTCCAGGAAATCTTCCACTGAGTCGATTCACTCCATGAACTCGCCTGAGGACATGGAGATTATAGTCGACGTAGTGACTGTAGATCCTCCAGAGTCAAAGTTGGAGTAGCTTGCTGCTCCAACTTATTCCCTAAGTTCACACAATGGCACTGTTACAGTGGAATTGTAACAGTTATGACAGGCATTTGACAGAGATCCGTCAGCTTATTGCCCAATACGCAGCGAGTATAGTCTGCCTACAGGAAACAAACCTCAGACCTGATCACGAGACTGTTCTGAGAGGTTTCCGACTATACTCTAAAGAGCGACAAGACGCCGCCCGTGCTTCCGGGGGCGTTTGTACCTTCGTTCGCTCTGACTGCTATAGTGAGGAGTTTCCAGTCGCCACTCCTCTGGAAGCTATTGCAGTTCGCGTGTCCTTGCCTGCTATGACAACTGTTTGTAACGTGTACCTTCCACCGAACCAACCCCTTGATATTAATGACGTCTTAGATCTTGTTGATCAACTTCCAGTCCCTTTCCTACTCGTGGGGGATTTCAACTCTCATCACCCCGCATGGGGATCACCATTTTCCTGCCCCAGAGGAAGGGACGTGGAAGGCTTAATTCAAGGGTTGGATTTATCTCTATTAAATACAGGGGAAGCTACACATTTTAGCTTAGCGCACGGCACGTACTCACACATTGACCTGAGTGTGTGTAACCGTGCGCTGGTCCCCCTATTTGGTTGGTATGTACACGACGACCTCTGTGACAGTGACCATTTCCCGATCGTTCTTACCCTTCTGAACCAGACGCCCGTGGAGTTCCCCAGTCGTTGGGTTCTTAAGCCCCCCCCCCCAGGGGCTCACATCTTGTGGGCGTGGGTTGGCGACCACGGGGCCCCAGCTGAGTCCGGCATTGCTTCCACTTACTTGTGCCGGGCTCCTCTCTGTCTTCTTTCCTGTCGACCTCACTTGGTCAACTCTTGTTCCCTTCCGACCCCGACGGTATTAGGGTATCCGAGGCCTAGGGAGTCTCTTCCTTTCCCGCCTTAATTGGCCCTTGTCTCATCTTTTCTGATTCCCTCCTTCTGCGAGGGGTCAGCCTTCTTTTTCTTTTCCTGTTATCTCCTGCCTTGTGCTTAAGGCCCTCAAGGAGGCCGGGTGTATGTAGCCCCACCACTTTTGGTGCACCCTAGATAATGCTACACCCTCAGGGGCTCACGGCTGGTGAGTTCGGGAGTTGGCGACCCCGAGGGATTCCTGAGCTGGGTCCGTTTTCCCTTTTTGTCCCTTACCTTTGGGGCGGACCCTCTCCTCTAGCTTTCCTATCTGCCTTTCATGGCTCTCCTTCCTTCCAAGTCCCTCAATCCGCCTTCTTCGAGGGTTGAGGGCATTTCTTTTCCTCCTGTCCTTTATTTGCCTTATTCTCCTTTAGTTTTCCATTTCTTCTTCTAGTATGTAGGTTAGTAGTTAGTTTTAGTTGTAAGTTCGCATTTCATTTTCATCTTCACGATCACCCAATCCATCAGGGGCCGATAACCTAGATGTTAGGCCCCCTAAAACAACAATTATCATCATCATCTTAAGCGGTCAAATTGGCCCTCGTTTCAAGAACGAGCTGTGTTCGTTGATCTTGGTTGCCGGAGCGTCGATGACGAGGTACAGCACATCACTGATGTGCTTCTGGCTGCCGCCGAAGAGTCCATTCCCTCCTTTTCTGGGACTCCTCGTCGCAAACTCGTCCCTTGGTGGACAGAGGATATTGTAGCGGCAATAAGAGACCGTCGTCGAGCTCATAAGCACTACCGTCGGCGTCCAACCATGGCCAATTTGGTGGCGTTTAAGAAATTTCGTGCCAAGGCACGGATTCTTATTCGCCAGAGTAAGAAACAATCCTGGGAACGGTATGTGTCTTCTATTACGGCACATACCCCCTCCTCTCAAGTGTGGACTAAACTACGATGCATTTCGGGAATTCAGACATCTTCTTCTGTACCGGGAATTTCCATTGCTAATGAACTGGTTACAGATCCTTATCGCGTTGCAAACCATCTCGCCTCGTATTTTGCGGATATATCCGGTTCCGATAACTATGACCCTGCCTTCGTGGCCCTGAAGCGCGAAGCGGAACGTTTCCATCTTAGTTTTGCTTCCCGCTCTTCGGAGGCGTACAACGTGCCCTTTACGGAGTGGGAACTCCGCGGAGCGCTGGCGCTCTGCAGGGACACGTCTCCTGGCCCGGATAATATTCACAACCAGATGCTTAAACACCTTAACGATGAGAGCATTCGCTATTTGCTCAGGGTGTTTAATCGTATCTGGTTGGAAGGTGTGTTTCCAGCGCAATGGCAGGAAGGTATCATTATACCTATCCTGAAGCCCGATAAGGATCCCAAATTGTCAGGGAGTTACAGATCTATTTGTCTCACAAACGGTTTTTGCAAGCTCTTTGAGAAGATGGTCAATCGGCGCCTGGTGTGGGTCCTGGAGAAACGGGGACTCCTGTCTGAATACCAGTGTGGTTTCAGGGCGTCTCGGTGTACCAACGACCATCTGGTACGCCTGGAGACTGCCATACAGGACGCTTTTCTCCGGAGACAGCACCTAGTCGCTGTTTTCTTTGACCTCGAGAAGGCCTATGACACCACTTGGCGTTACGGCATCCTCTCTACCCTGCATCAATGGAAATTCCGAGGTAACTTGCCGGTTTTTATTGCGAATTTTCTGTCCCTTCGCCTGTTCCGTGTCCGAATAGGGGGGACATATTCGCACTATCATATACAGGAAAACGGAGTCCCACAGGGATCGGTGCTTAGCGTAACATTATTTGCGATTGCCATAAACGGTATAGTCGCTGCTGCTGGTTCAGCAGTGGTACCGTCGCTATATGTAGACGACTTCGCTCTACATTATAGTGCGCAAAATATGGCGGTCGCTGAACGACAGCTACAACAAGCTATTCGGAGAGTGGAACACTGGAGCATGGCTTTCGATTCTCAACCGCTAAGTCCTCGGTTGTCCATTTCTGCCGAAAGCGCACCCTCCATCCAGATCCTGAGCTTTATCTGGGCAATGTAGCTTTGCCTGTTGTTGCTGCGTACCGGTTCCTTGGGCTCCTTGTCGATCAGAAATTGACGTGGGAACCACACGTGCGGTGTTTGAAAACTGCCTGCGCTAAGAAACTCAACATGTTGCGGTTTCTTAGCGGCACATCATGGGGGGCAGACCGCGCGGTGCTCCTGCGTTTTTATAGATCACTGATTTTATCTAGGTTAGATTATGGCAGTGTAGCATATGGTTCGGCCCGTAAGTCAGTGCTTGTTAAACTGGACAGTGTCCACCACGGCGGTGTGAGGCTGGCGACGGGTGCCTTTCGGACAAGCCCAGTCGTCAGCTTGCTCGCCGAGGCTGGCGTACCTCCTTTACACCTGAGGCGCCAACAAGTACTGCTGACCTATGCTGCAACTATTCGACAGATGCCACTTCATCCAAGCTATCCATGTTTGTTTCCCAATCCGAATCGCCGGCTGTATGATGTGCTCGCCCGAGCCACTCGGCCGGCGGGGATTCGCTTGGATGACTTATACCGTCAGTTCCGATTTCCTTCTGTCTCCTGTATCGTTCGAGTACCTAGCAAGGCCCCTCCGTGGATGGTCTCTCGCCCTGATATCATCCTGGATCTGCACACCGGCCCCAAGTCGGACACGGACTCCTCCGTCCATCGGAGGCTGTTCCAGTCCGTGGTGACACGGTATCCGGGATCAGGGCTTGTATTCACGGACGGTTCGAGGGTAAACGAGAAAGTAGGCTGTGCATTTGTGGTTGAGGATCGTCGGTTTCTTTTTTCACTTCCCGAGGCCTGTAGCGTGTACACTGCGGAGCTCTATGCCATCTTAGAGGCTCTGCGGTACACGTTATCAGACGATCACCAGCACTTTCTTGTGTGTACTGACTCTCTGAGTGCGCTGCAAGCGATCGATGTGTGTTTCCCGAAGCACCCGTTGGTCCAGCGTGTGCACGACCAGCTCGTCAGTTCGCGTAACGCTGGAACCGGGGTGACCTTTGTGTGGCTTCCTAGCCACATGGGTCTTGCGGGAAACGAGCTTGCTGATCAGGCGGCGAGAGAGGCAGTCGCACTGCCCTCGCTACCATATAAGGTGCCTGCTAGTGATGTGCGCTCTCAGTTGCGGCATTCGATCCTGTCGCATTGGGAGGAGGCATGGCGTGCCACGCCTCCACCCAACAAACTGAGAGGCATCAAGGAGACAACGAAGGTGTGGAAATCTTCCTTCCGATCTCTCCGGAAGGAAGCTGTGGTACTCTGTCGACTCCGGATCGGCCATGGGATTGCTACGCACTCCCACTTGCTGAAAAGAGAGGATCCTCCTGTGTGTACTTGCGGCGCCCACCTAACCGTGGCACACCTTCTCTTGGAGTGTGTGAATCTGGCCGCTCTGCGAGGGACTCTTAAACTGCCTAATACCCTCTCCCTTATTCTCCGTGATGACGGGCCGTCAGCTGACCTCGTCATCCGGTTCATGAGGGAGAGTGGTTACTTTTTTATGTTTTAATGTGTAGTTACGACTTTTAATTCTGGTTATATCTGTTTTATGTTTTTTATTGTGTTCTGTATTATATTGTTCACCATGTCTTATTTGTCTTATCCTTTTTTACCATCCGCATTTTATTCCTTTTTATTCAAATAAGGCATAATTTTTGGGGCTCACTGTCTGTTTTATAAACACCATTTTCGCTTCATCCATGGCAGTGAGTTGTTTTTATCTACATCCTTTCATTTCACGTCATTTCATTTCATTAGGGGCCGATAACCTCGATGTTAGGCCCCTTAAAACAACAATTATCATCATCATCATCAAGCATTTTGTGGGTATTTTGAATCTAAATTACATTTGTCAAGTATTTTCAATCTAAATTGCTTTTTGTAAGTATTGTCAATCCACTTGAGTCGTTTGAATCTACCGTACATTTTGTAAGCATTTTCAATTTCAATTGCATTTTGTAAGTATTTTGAACCTCAATTGCATTTTGTACGTCATTTCGATCTCATTTGCATTTTGTAAGTATTTTGAATTTCAGTTGCATTTTGTAAGTATTTCGACGCTACTTTGCATTTTGTACGTATTTTGAATCTAGCCTACGTTTTGTGTTTTTTTTCCAATCTATTCTTTTTGTGCAACTTTTCGTTCGAAATTCCCTTTTGTAAGACCATATTGTGAGTTGTTTCCATGTGAGTTCCTTTTTGTACGTATTTTCAGTCTTCGATAATTTTGTTCTGGTTTCCATTTCATTTTCGCTATCACCCAGATCATTAGGGGCCGATAACCTCGATGTTAGGCCCCTTAAAACAACAATTATCATCATCATCATCATCATCATTCCTTCCACTTACTTGTGCCGGGCTCCTCTCTGTATTCTTTCCTGTCGACCTCACTTGGTCAACTCTTGTTCTCTTCCGACCCCGACGGTATGTTTTTCTAGTTAACGCCCGTGGGCGACTTGAGCGTTATTATGAGGATGAAATGATGATGAAGACGATACATACACCCAATCCCGGACCGCAGGAATTAACTCTAGGTGATTAAAATCCCTGAATAATCCCGCTGCTGTTATTATATTTAATTAATATATATGAACAAGTGTTGAAGAAAGGTACTACTGGCATACAATTTGCAGTCTCTACTAGTACAAGTTATTACACAAAGGCTACACCCGGCTAAGTATATAAAACCTTAACACCTATCTAAGTGTTCAAAGCTACTTGACCACAATTTGGCAAACGCTATTAACATGAACAACAATATTGCTAGCCACTTGCAGTCAGACTGCTCTGCTATAGACAGTCTGCGAGTATGCTTGACATTGTATTTGAACAATAGTGTAATAATTAACCTGACTACTTATTGTGAGACAAGAAAAGACTTAATGTTTTGTTCCAATTACCAATCAAATCACGCAGTGATCTTATTCCAGATCACAACTTGGAGATGCAAACAAACTTTTTTCACTACAGCAGTGCCAACTCGCAAATTAATTGAACATGTTTGATGTTCACCAACGTTTCTTTGTACAACTATGTGTATAGCTGTGTGGCTCAACTATATTGTTCATGGCTGCTGTTAGGCTTTGAACTGGAGGGTCCTGGGTTGGATTTTTGGGAGGGTTGTGGGGATTGTATTTTCTGGTGGTTAATTCCCCTGGCTTGGGGACGGTGTTTGTGTTGTCTTAATTAAAAATATATAATCCGGTCCCATGGTTAATTGGTTAGCGTTCTAGGCTTTGATTTAATTTTCTTAGCCTGGTAACAATAAAAATAAAAAGTGAATATTACTTACATGAAAATGTCTAGAGACGAATCCCAATTGTTGCATTCTTCTTCATCAGCATGGATAAAACTCTCCTGATCAGACATAGCAGCGAATGTCAATTCTTTGTAAAGTAGCAGGTTCTTTTATACTGAATATGGAGGTCATCCAGTGACTGACAAAGCGGACAAGCCGGGCCGTTGCCTCTGATTGTAAGGGTATATAAGCCGTGACATTATTGTTGTTAGCCAGAGAAGTCCACGAGGTTGTAGAATACGCATCGTTTTGCTGCAAAGATCTTCTATCAGGTAATATTGAACACAGTACTTTTAGTATCTCTAACTGTTGATGGTTACACAGTTAACCTTAAAGATTTATCAAGTGGATAATAATAATATCAAATGGGTAATACTATTATTGCAACTAACAGTCATTACCAGGCTTGACGTCAGTCAAAAGAGATATTACATTATCTCGCTCTATCCGACTGATTACTGGGACTGAGCACTGTTTCAAGACTCCTCGTCTTAGCAAATAAGTTTTGTAAACACATTTGATGGTTTAGTCTAGAGGTTTGGATGGGGATGCGGGTCACACTACTCAAGTGGATATATGAAATTTTATTGCAACTAACAGTCATTACCAGGCTTGACGTCGGTCAAAAGAGATATTACCTTATCTCGCTCTATCCGACTGGCCACTGGGACTGAGCACTGTTACAAGACTCCTCGTCTTAGCAAATAAGTTTTGTATACACATTTGATGGTTTAGATCTATAGATCAGTGTTTGAGTTAATGTGCTAAGAAATGGAGGTGCAGGGTACCTGAACCTTTTTTTAATAGTTTACCTAAACACATTATAATTAACTTTCAGAACCAATATGTCTGCAATAAAAATTGCGAATTCCATTTGCAGAGCAACCGGCCTGGAGACTAAATGTTTACAGGACTTGCCAGTTAACGAGTCCTATTTGGTGATAGCTGTTCGCAGTGTAAAAAACAAATATGGGGGAAGAATAGTTTGCGAACTAGAAGATTTCGCTGTCTTACCTGCGAGGTTCATAGAACTCAACGACGAAGCTGTAAATGACCTCAACAAAGGAACAATCTACCTAAAATATTTGGGACTGGAAAATAAAAAGATGTTTGGTAGAATTTATCGAAGAAACAAATAAAATTTGAAATTTGTTAATGTTAAAACAGAATTTGCAGAGACAATACACTTTGCTTTTTTTTCACCAGAAATTTATGGAATTAATGATCAGTCTAAATTTAGCAGACATAGAATTCCCAATGGACCTCAACGCCACTTCTCGCTTTGAATCTAAATATCCGCTTTACTCCATTAATGTATACGGAGTTGAAGGGGACAAAGTTATTGGTCCATTGTATGTGACAAAGGGAGAAAAAGAAAAGCATTTTTAATTACTGTACATTGAAGGGGAATTATGCAACCATTATTGTTATATCAAAGATCTTTCCAGACTAGTTCGTTTACAAGTTACAAAAAAAGGGTATATATATATATATATATGTGTGATCGCTGTTTGCAATATTTTACTATCAATCAAAAGTTGGCAGCACATACTATTGATTGCATCACACGACCAGCGGTAAAAATTACGTTTCCAGAAAAGGATAAAGCCAGTATGAAATTTCTAAATGTGTCTCGTCAAGAACCGCTTCCATTTACACTATATGTAGATTTTGAATGTTTAACCACACCCATTGACACATGTAAACCAGATCCGACACGTCCGTACACTCAACAAGTACAGCAACATGTGCCATTCAGTTGTGCCCTAAACGTGATTTGTTCATACGACCCTTCGCTTTCATACTTCAAATCTTATCGCGATGCAGATGCTGCTGCTTGGTTTTTAAATGAATTGGACGCCTTGGCAGATCGGGTGTACAATATCCTGCAAAATCCAATTCCGCTTCAAATGTCGGACGCAGACGAGGCGGTTTTTCCAACAGCAACCACTTGTCACATTTGTCAAAAACCAATAGCACCTTGTGACACGCCAGTGAGAGACCATAATCGGTACACTGGCAAATTTAGAGGAGCGGCTCATAGTGTATGTAATTTGGCATATAAAAGAGCACGCTATATTTCTTGTTTCTTACACATGTCTCGGTATGACAGCCATCTAATTATTAAGGAATTTGCTGACCTTGAAAACGCCCCAGGGGCTCACATCTAGTGGGTTGTGGGTTGGCGACCACGGGGCCCCAGCTGAGTCCGGCATTGCTTCCACTTACTTGTGCCGGGCTCCTATCTGTCTTCTTTCCTGTCGACCTCACTTGGTCAACTCTTGTTCTCTTCCGACCCCGACGGTATTAGGGTATCCGAGGCCCCGGGAGTCTCGTCCTTTCCCGCCTTAATTGGCGCTTGTCTCATCTTTTCTGATTCCCTCCTTCTGCGAGGGGTCAGCCTTATTTTTCTTTTCGTGTTACCTCCTGCCTTCTGCTTAAGGCCCTCAAGGAGGCCGGGTGTATGTAGCCCCACCACTTTTGGTGCACCCTAGATAATGCTACACCCTCAGGGGCTCACGGCTGGTGAGTTTGGGAGTTGGCGACTCCGGGGGATTCCTGAGCTGGGTCCGTTTTCCCCTTTTGTCCCTTACCCTTGGGGGCGGACCCTCTCCTCGTTCACTTTCCTATCTGCGTTTCATGGCTCTCCTTCCTTCCAAGTCCCTCAATCCGCCTTCTTCGAGGGTTGAGGGCATTTCTTTTCCTCCTGTCCTTTATTTGCCTTATCCTCCTTTAGTTTTCATTTTCTTCTTCTAGTATGTAGGATAGTAGTTAGTTTTAGTGTAAAGTTCGCTTTTCATTTTCATCTTCACGATCAACCAAGCCATCAGGGGCCGATAACCTAGATGTTAGGCCCCTTAAAACAACAATTATCATCATCATCATCTAACCTTGAAAACCAGAAGTTTACTTTAATTCCACAAAATCATGAAAATTTTATTTCGATTTCAACATGGCGAAATGGAATCAGTATACGATTTTTAGATTCGTATAGATTCCTCGCATCATCCTTGGATGCGCTTGCTCAAGGGCTTCACCCAAACAATTTGCATTTTGTACGTCAACACTTTACTGATGCCAAACAATTTGAATTATGCATTCGAAAAGGGGTGTTTCCCTATAATTATGTAAACAATTGGGCATGTTTACAGGAAACTGCACTCCCTTCAAAGGACAAATTTTACAATGACTTAACAAAAAGTCATATTTCTGAAGAAGACTATTTACACGCCCAAAAAGTATGGGACGTGTTCTAGATATCAACTTTGGGCGAGTATGCTGACTTATACCTCCTGTCCTTTATTTACCTTATTCTCCTTTCGTTTTCCGTTTCTTCTTGTGGTATGTAGATTAGTGGTTGGTTAGTTTTAAGTTTGCATTTCATTTTCACGATCACCCAAACCATCAGGGGCCCATAACCTAGATGTTAGGCCCCTTAAAACAACAATTATCATCATCTCTGTTGTAAAGGTATGTTCAGGCAGTAGTTAATTCTACATAGTTTAAGCCGAAACTAGATAATGTTAATTTGCATATATATTTTCACTCTGGTAACTGGGACAATCTTTGTTAGTCACCCTATACCGCCAAATCTATGCGCGGTGGAGCACATATATAGTTGTATATATTTCAGTGTCATATCAGCGAGGTTAATGCTGAGATTTTGTTGTGTCAGACAACTGACATCCTAAAAATGGAGACCATGATCTTCATAACTTGGTAAACATACCTTAGGAAAGCTTACAAGATTCACAAATACCCTCAATTATGATTTGAAGACAGTTAATTAGCGTATCGGTTGACAGTCGAGTATTACTGTCCAATTTTTGTACTGTTTATTTGAACATTTTCGTCAGTACAATTTACTGCATTTAGTTCCTAGCAGGAACGAACCCAGGTCATTCTAGACTTGTTGGTTATGAAGCCAAGACCATTTGTATGGAAACGTATCATTTCAAACGATACGATTGGAGATAGGTGTTGTTAAGTTATTATTTTAGTGCAAGCATAGCGCACAGAACGACATGTTTATTGTAGCAGGAAATGACATATCTTCAGAGTTCCAATGCAATGAACCAGGAAGTGTAAATACTGTAATTTAGGTGTATTTGACCTCATGATACAATTATATGTTTAGAAAGGGTACGAAATGTTCATGAACACTTGTAAGGAGAGTCAAAGTTATTAGTCACTTATTACTATCTGCAGAGCACGGCAGGACTTTGATACGTGTTTTCTGTCAGATAAAGTGCACAGTTTTGAAACGTAATAGTGGACGGACGCGCCACACAGTAAGAAAGTGATGTTTATATTTGACACGCTAGGCATCAGGCCGAGCGCCAAACTGGTTTATTCCCATGATTCAAAGTGAGATGATCGATGGATTAATTGAAGGACTTTTGACGTCACACACAGACGCGATGGTATGCGAGGGTCAAGGACTAACTGTATTGTATAAGCTTTGGAAACAGCTTGAGAACTGTAAACATCTGATTTCGTACCGCTAACTTTGAGCGAGGAAGCTTCCGTGAATGAAGCGATCTTTTCAACTGGTGACATGGAACACCTAGCGACTTGTATTAGAGGTTTAAATGATTGTAAATTGACCCAGTTTTTTATTATACTCAGGCTAGTAACTCATGTTATTGTCGTCTCAGAGGACACAAATATTACGGTAAGGCAGGGCGGATTAAAGTCCCCTTTTCATTGGTATTCCGGCGAATGGTGGAGCCACAAGGCCAGTTCGACCGAGGTGAGGCGTGCTATTCGTGAAAGACGCGCATACTGTTTGGTGTTGTTGTTGTTGAGTACTTTGGTAACTCAAACCTGTGTTATTGTTGACTATTGGAGTCATCTCTGAGGAGATGACCTGTAGCCTGCGACTGGCGTCTTAATTAATCATCTTACTTTTACATAAACCTGAACCATAAATCACTGATCTAACTATTCTAAATCGACGTGATTAATTAATTGAATGATTTGAGCATCTTAAATTTGGATCCATTGCTTGTTTATATCTTTGGCGCCTTGTTCTCTTCGATCACATCCTTTGGGAGTGAATTTAATACAGCTGACACTTGATTTTCGACGACTTGAATCGTGGACCGGGAAGTGGCCCGCGTGATTCAAAAGCAGCGTAAGGCGCAGTGATTATTGCGCGATTGCCATCCTAACACACATTCAGTAGATAACGGTTTGGAGCAAACAGCTTTCCTGATCTTCCCCCAGGGGCTCACATCTTGTGGGCGTGGGTTGGCGACCACGGGGCCCCAGCTGAGTCCGGCATTGCTTCCACTTACTTGTGCCGGGCTCCTCTCCGTCTTCTTTCCTGTCGACCTCCCTTGGTCAACTCTTGTTCTCTTCCGACCCCGACGGTATTAGGTTATCCGAGGCCTAGGGAGTCCTTCACTTTCCCGCCTTAATTGGCCCTTGTCTCATCTTTCCTGGTACCCTCCTTCTGTGAGGGGTCAGCCTTCTTTTTCTTTTCCTCTTACCTCCTGCCTTGTGCTCAAGGCCCTTTAGGAGGCAGGGTGTATGTAGCCCCACCACTTCTGGTGCACCCTAGATAATGCTACACCCTCAAGGGCTCACGGCTGGTGAGTTCGGGAGTTGGCGACCCCGAGGGATTCCTGAGCTGTGTCCGTTTTCCCCTTTTGTCCCTTACCTTTGGGGCGGACTCTCCCCCCTCTCCTCTCTCCTCTCCTCTTTTCCTTATATCTCCTTTTCTCTTTAAGATTCCCGCACTGTTTTTGTTACTTGGTTCCCCGTGTATCTAAATCCCCTTCTAGCGTTTTTTTGTAGGTATTTTTAATCTACGTTGCATTTTGTACGTATTTTCGATCTAGATTGCATTTTGTGAGTGTTTTTCAATCTCAATTGCATTTTGTAAGGATTGACAATCTAAATTGCTTTTTAGTAAGTCTTTCAATATAGGGGCTGGGACTTTAGTGAGTATTTTGAATTTCAATTGCATTTTGTATTTTCAACCTACCCCGCTTTGTTCAAGTAGTTAAGTCTCAATTGCAATTGTGTGGGTATTTGGAATCTAAATTACATTTTGTAATTATTTTCAATCTAAATTGCATTTTGTAAGAATTGTCCATCCAAATGGGAAGTTTGAATCTACCATACCTTTTGTAAGCAATTTCAATTGCATTTTGTGTTTTCAACCTACCCCGCTTTGTTCAAGTAGTTAAGTCTCAATTGCATTTTGTGGGTATATTGAATCTACATTACATTTTGTGCGTATTTTCAATCTCATTTGCATTTTGTAAGTATTTTGATTTCACTTGCATTTTGTAGGTATTTCGACTGTGCGTTGCATTTTGTACGTATTTTGGACTTAACCTACATTTTGTGCGTATTTTTCAATCTATTATTTTTGTGAGTCTTTTCGTTCCAACTTCCATTATGTACGTATTACCGCTCTCCATTTGGTGAGTAGTTTCAATCTGAGTTCCTTTTTGTAAGTCTTTTCCCTGCTACAAAAGTCATAATTGTTGGGGCTCACTGTCTATTTTATCTAAACCATTTTCGTTTCATCCATAGCAGTGAGCTGTTTTTTATCTTCATCCTTTCATTTCACGCCATTTCATTTCATCAGGGGCCGATAACCTCGATGTTAGGCCCCTTAAAAGAACAATTATCATCATCATCATCATCCATTTCTCCTTCTAGTATGTAGGTTAGTAGTTAGTTTTAGTTTTAAGTTTGCATTTTCATCTTCACGATCACCCAAACCATCAGGGGCCGATAACCTAGATGTTAGGCCCCTTAAAACAACAATTATCATCATCATCACCAACTCCTCGTCCTTCCATTCCAACTTCCCTTCCCAACGGTACTTGTAGTTCACCCATCTGGTGTCCGTCTCGAAGCAGCTACAAAACTGGTGAGCCGAACATGTCCTCGGACACTCCCGGCACTAAAAGCCATACGCTAAAAATTAGCTTTTGCAAAGGGGAAATTAAAAGTCCTATGCTTATAATGTTGAATTTGCGATATTACTGACCCATTTTCCCATACCCCCAGGGGCTCACATCTTGTGGGCGTGGGTTGGCGACCACGGGACCCCAGCTGAGTCCGGCATTGCTTCCACTTACTTGTGCCGGGCTCCTCTCCGCCCTCTTTCTTGTCGACCTCACTTGGTCAACTCGTGTTCTCTTCCAACCCCGACGGTATTGGTGTATCCGAGGCCTAGGGAGTCTGTTCCTTTCCCACCTTAATTGGCCCTTGTCTCATCTTTTCTGATACCCTCCTCCTGCGAGGGGTCAGCCTTCTTTTTATTTTCCTTTTACCTTCTGCCTTGTGCTCAAGGCCCTTAAGGAGGCCGGGTATATGTAGCCCCACCACTTCTGGTGCACCCTAGATAATGCTAAACCCTCAGGGGCTCACGGATGGTGTGTTCGGGAATTGGCGACTCCGTGGGATTCCTGAGCTGGGTCCGTTTTCCCTTTTTGTCCAGGAAGCGAATACATCCACGGTAATCCTTGCCTGTCGTAAAAGGCGACTAAAAGGGTTTCAAGGAACGGTCCCCTTTCGAGGGTTTGACAGTCAGCTCTAAAAGACATACACCCGTGCGGTATAACTCTCATTAGGTTATATCGCACTTCTTTCCGTTACTGCTTTCAGGGTCTGGCAACCAACATTTCTATATGTGCGTGCTGTTAGGGGATGGGCCACTTACGCTAGCGACTACGCTCGAAAGCCTGTTCCGGTCTTGGCCGCGCCGACAGGTGGGTGTGCCATGTACCCGTGCAGTAGTATCCGCCTGACTACGCAGGTCCCCGCACAGCCGAATGTCTGAGCTGTAAAATCCAGTATATGCCAAGGGGATCATGCCGATACGGCATTGTAAACCATCGGACCCCCGGGCAATGCCTTGCAAGCTAGGCGGGCCTTGCCCTGGCTGGGTAGCGCCTACTGTGACGGCCCGTGATCGGATGTCGGTGGCATTTGGGGAGGATGATCTGGCCATGGGTTCAAAAAGAAAAATCCCCAAACAGGGTGGTCCTACACCCAAGTCTTTAACATTTGATTCCCTACGGGGATCAATCCCCTGGGAACAATCTGTGCGTGAAAATCTGGGTGCTAACACCCCCAAGTTTCTGGTAGCTACCAGAACAGATGGGGGTGATTTCAAGTTGGTAAAGAGTATTTTGTTTTCTCGCCACATAGAAGGTGTCTATGGTGAGCTTGAGAAAGTACAAAAGATGAGGAACGGTAGCTTGTTGCTCAAGACTAGGACTGGTGAGCAAGTTGAACAACTTTTGCAATGTGACCACTTTGGCGACATTCCCGTCAAAGTGGAAAAGCACACGTCCCTGAATCTGGTCCGAGGAGTTATTTTCCACCGGGACCTGATTCTGAACACTGACGAGGAGCTCAAGGAGGATATGCATCACCGTCACGTGACTGATGTCCGGCGCATTACGCGCAAGGTCAATGGTCAAATCGTGGATACTGGTGCTTTCATTATTTCTTTTGAGCTTTCGATGCTCCCGGAGAAAGTTAAGGTTACAAGTTACCGTTGTGACGTACGGCCTTATATCCCTCCACCAATGAGGTGTTATAAGTGCCAGAAGTTCGGGCACATGTTATCCCGATGCTCGAGCCCCGAAATCTGTGGAACATGCGGTAAGGTACCACACGAAGCGGAGGAGTGCACAACACCTTATCAGTGCACTAATTGCCCTGGATTTCATTCTCCTCGGGACAGGAACTGCCCTGTCTTCCTGAGTGAGAAGAAAATCCAGGAGATCAACACCCTGGATGGTCTCACCTAACAGGAAGCCCGCAAGAAGTACCATACCACGATTGCTCCTTCGCCTACGATTGATTATCGAGTTATAATACCTAATTTGGTTCCTTCTACCTCATCTTTTGTACCAGCTGTGAAACCTGCAACTGAGTTATCTGTTCCGAAACCAGCACCTATGAATATAACGGAAAGCCCGAAGGTGACTTCAACTCCACCTTCGGCCAGCACGAAGGCTGTGCGAGCGAAGGCTGCTCCGCCCGCACAGCAGGGGAGGAAGCTGAAGACTTACTCCCCACTCGGGAAGAAGTGCGGAGGCGGCATCGTCGACCAGGGTCAGGAATTCGGCCCCTGACCCGTCTATATATCGTAAAGAGGCGGGTGGTAAGAAGGGACCCCGCACTACGCATTCCCTTTCTCCAAAAAAGGGGAAGCCATCCGCCCCACCACCTGCGGATGCTTCTGCGCCTGGAGACGTTTCGGTCCCCAGATCTGCCAGCTCCCCACGGAGATCCCCCCGCCGCCGAACTGCGTCTAGGAAATCTTCCACCGAGTCGATTCACTCCATGACCTCGCCTGAGGACATGGAGATTATAGTCGACGTAATGACTGTAGATCCTCCAGAGGATAAGTTGTAGCTTGCTGCTCCAACTTATTCCATAAGTTCACACAATGGCACTGTTACAGTAGAATTGCAACAGTTCTGACAGGCATTTGACAGAACTCCGTCAGCTTATTGCCCAATACGGAGCGAGTATAGTCTGCCTACAGAAAACAAACCTCAGACCTGATCACGAGACTGTTCTGAGAGGTTTCCGCCTATACGCTAAAGAGCGACAAGACGCCGCCCGGGCTTCCGGGGGCGTTTGTACCTTCGTTCGCTCTGACTGCTATAGTGAGGAGTTTCCACTCGCCACTCCTCTGGAAGCTATTGCGGTTCGCGTGTTCTTGCCTGCTATGACAACTGTTTGTAACGTGTACCTTCCACCGAACCAGTCCCTTGATATTAATGACGTCTTAGATCTTGTTGATCAACTTCCAGTCCCTTTCCTACTCGTGGGTGATTTCAACTCTCATCACCCCGCATGGGGATCACCATCTTCCTGCCCCAGAGGAAGGGACGTGGAAGGCTTAATTCAAGGGTTGGATTTATCTCTATTAAATACAGGGGAAGCTACACATTTTAGCTTAGCGCACGGCACGTACTCACACATTGACTTGAGTGTGTGTAGCCGTGCGCTGGTCCCCCTATTTGGTTGGTATGTACACGACGACCTCTGTGACAGTGACCATTTCCCGATCGTTCTTACCCTTCTGAACCAGACGCCCGTGAAGTTCCCCAGTCGTTGGGTTCTTAAGCGGACAAATTGGCCCTCGTTTCAAGAACGAGCTGTGTTCGTTGATCTTGGTTGCCGGAACGTCGATGACGAGGTACAGCATATCACCGATGTGCTTCTTGCTGTCGCCGAAGAGTCCATTCCATCCTTTTCCGGGACTCCTCGTCGCAAACTCGTCCCTTGGTGGACAGAGGATATTGCAGCGGCAATAAGAGACCGTCGTCGAGCTCATAAGCACTACCGTCGGCGTCCAACCATGGCCAATTTGGTGGCGTTTAAGAAATTTCGTGCCAAGGCACGGATTCTTATTCGCCAGAGTAAGAAACAATCCTGGGAACGGTATGTGTCTTCTATTACGGCACATACCCCCTCCTCTCAAGTGTGGACTAAACTACGACGCATTTCGGGAATTCAGACATCTTCTACTGTACCAGGAATTTCCATTGATAATGAATTGGTTACAGATCCTTATCGCGTTGCAAGCCATCTTGCGTCGTATTTTGCGGATATATCCGGTTCCGATAACTATGACCCTGCCTTCGTGGCCCTGAGGTGCGAAGCGGAACGTTCGCAGCTTAGTTTTGCTTCCCGCGCTTTGGAGGAGTACAACGTGCCCTTTACGGAGTGGGGAACTGCGCGGAGCGCTGGCGCTCTGCAGGGACACGTCTCCTGGCCCGGATAATATTCACAACCAGATGCTTAAACACCTTAACGATGAGAGCATTCGTTATTTGCTCAGGGTGTTGAATCGTATCTGGTTGGAAGGTGTGTTTCCAGCGCAATGGCAGGAAGGTATCATTATACCTATCCTGAAGCCCGATAAGGATCCCAAATTGACAGGGAGTTACAGACCTATTTGTCTCACTAACGGTCTGTGCAAGCTCTTTGAGAGGATGGTCAATCGGCGCCTAGTGTGGGTCCTGGAGAAACGGGGACTCCTGTCTGATTACCAGTGTGGTTTCAGGGCGTCTCGGTGTACCAACGACCAACTGGTACGCCTGGAGACCGCCATACAGGACGCTTTTCTCCGGAGACAGGACCTAGTCGCTGTTTTCTTCGACCTCGAGAAGGCCTATGACACCACTTGGCGTTACGGCATCCTCTCTACCCAGCATCAATGGAAATTCCGAGGTAACTTGCCGGTTTTTATTGCGAATTTTCTGTCCCTTCACCTGTTCCGTGTCCGAATAGGGGGGACATATTCGCAATATCATATACAGGAAAACGCAGTCCCACAGGGATCGGTGCTTAGCGTAACATTATTTGCGAATGCCATAAACGGTATAGTCGCTGCTGCTGGTCCAGCAGTGGTACCGTCGCTATATGTAGACGACTTCGCTATACATTATAGTGCGCAAAATATGGCGGTCGCTGAACGACAGTTACAACAAGCTATTCGGAGAGTGGAACGCTGCACACTGGAGCATGGCTTTCGATTCTCAACCGCTAAGTCATCGGTTGTCCATTTCTGCCGAAAGCGCACTCTCCATCCTGATCCTGAGCTTTATCTGGGCAATTTAGCGTTGCCTGTTGTTGCTGGGTACCGGTTCCTTGGGCTCCTTTTCGATCAGAAATTGACGTGGGAACCACACGTGCGGTGTTTGAAAACTACCTGTGCTAAGAAACTCAACATGTTGCGGTTTCTTAGTGGCATATCATGGGGGGCGGACCGCCCGGTGCTCCTACGTTTTTATAAGGCACTGATTTTATCTAGGTTAGATTATGGCAGTGTAGCATATTGTTCGGCCCGTAAGGCAGTGCTTGTTAAACTGGACAGTGTCCACCACGGCGGTGTGAGGCTGGCGACGGGTGCCTTTTGGACAAGCCCAGTCGTCAGCTTGCTCGCCGAGGCTGGCGTACCTCCTTTACACCTGAGGCGCCAACAAGTACTGCTGACCTATGCTGCAACTATTCGACAGATGCCACTTCATCCAAGCTATCCATGTTTGTTTTCCAATCCGAATCGCCGGCTGTATGATGCGCTCGCCCGAGCCACTCGGCCGGCGGGGATTCGCTTGGATGTCTTATACCGTCAGTTCCGATTTCCTTCTGTCTCCTGTATCGTCCGAGTACCTAGGAAGGCCCCTCCGTGGATGGTCGCTCGCCCTGATATCATCCTGGATCTGCATACCGGCCCCAAGTCGGACACTGACTCCTCCGTCCATCGGAGGCTGTTCCAGTCCGTGGTGAGCCGGTATCCGGGATCAGGGCTTCTATTCACGGACGGTTCGAGGGTAAACGAGAAAGTAGGCTGTGCATTTGTGGTTGAAGATCGTCGGTTTCTCTTTTCACTTCCCGATGCCTGTGGCGTGTACACAGCGGAGCTCTATGCCATCTTAGAGGCTCTGCGGTACACGTTATCAGACGATCACCAGCACTTTCTTGTGTGTACTGACTCTCTGAGTGCGCTGAAAGCGATCGATGTGTGTTTCCCGAAGCATCCGTTGGTCCAGCGTGTGCACGACCAGCTCGTCAGTTCGCGTTCCGCTGGGGCCGGGGTGTCCTTTGTGTGGCTTCCTAGCCACATGGGTATTGCGGGAAACGAGCTTGCTGATCAGGCGGCGAGAGAGGCAGTCGCACTGCCCTCGCTACCATATAAGGTGCCTGCTAGTGATGTGCGCTCTCAGTTGCGGCATTCGATCCTGTCGCATTGGGAGGAAGCATGGCGTGCCACGCCTCCACCCGACAAACTGAGAGGCATCAAGGAGACAACGAAGGTGTGGAAATCTTCCTTCCGATCTCTCCGGAAGGAAGCTGTGGTACTCGGTCGACTCCGGATCGGCCATGGGATTGCTACGCACTCCCACTTGCTGAAGCGAGAAGATCCCCCTGTGTGTACTTGCGGCGCCCACCTAACCGTGGCACACCTTCTCTTGGAGTGTGTGGATCTGGCCGATCTGCGCAGGACTCTTAAACTGCCTAATACCCTCTCCCTTATTCTCCGTGATGACGGGCCGTCAGCTGACCTCGTCATCCGGTTCATGAGGGAGAGTGGTTACTTTTTTAAGTTTTAATGTGTAGTTACGACTTTTAATTGTGGTTAAATCTGTTTTATGTTTTTTATTGTGTTATGTATTGTATTGTTCACTATGCCTTATTTGTTTTATCCTTTTTTACCATCCGCCTTTTATTCTTTTTATTCAAATAAGGCATAATTTTTTGGGGCTCACTGTCTGTTTTATAAACACCATTTTCGCTTCATCCATGGCAGTGAGTTGTTTTTATCTACATCCTTTCATTTCACGCCATTTCATTTCATTAGGGGCCGATAACCTCGATGTTAGGCCCCTTAAAACAACAATTATCATCATCATCATCATCCTTTCCCGCCTTAATTGGCCATTGTCTCATCTTTTCTGATACACTCCTTTTGCGAGGGGTCAGCCTTCTTTTTCTTTTCCTGTTATCTCCTGCCTTCTGCCCAAGGCCCTCAAGGAGGCCGGGTGTATGTAGCCCCACAACTTCTGGTGCACCCTAGATATTGCTACACCCTCAGGGGCTCACGGCTGGTGGGTTCGGGAGTTGGTGACCCCGAGGGATTCCTCAGCTGAGTCCGGTTTCCCCTTTTTTTCCCCTTACCTGTGGGGAGGACCCCTCTCCTCTTTCCCGTTCCTATCTGCCTTTCATGGCTCTCCTTCCTTCCAAGTCCCTCAATACGCATTCTTCGAGGGTTGAGGGCATTTCTTTTCCTCCTGTCCTTTATTTGCGTTATTCTCCTTTTGTTTTTCCATTTCTTCTTCTAGTATATAAGTTAGTTTTAGTTATAGTTTGCATTTCGTTATCGTATTCACGATCACCCAAACCATTAGGGGCCGATAACCTAGATGTTAGGCCCCTTAAAACAACAATTATCATCATCATCATCTTTTATCACTTACATTTGATTTCTCGATTGTTTGCATTGTAACCTTCCAAGTTACAAAGGAACTGATCCCGGGACCGGGGAGTTACGGATTTCATTAATCGTGTGTATATTTTTATTTAAGTCTTTTTATATTTTATAATAATTTATTAGAGTGTATATTATGACGTGCTTAATTTATAGGTAATTTGTTTAGCGTATAAGTATTATAATTTGAGCAGGATCCATATCAAGGGAAGTTGAAATATTTAACATTGGAGTAATCTGAAAGTTTTGTAACAGAAAAGTGCACACAGGCGATGAAATACGTTGCCCCCAGGGGCTCACATCTAGTGGGCGTGGGTTGGCGACCACGGGGCCCCAGCTGAGTCCGGCATTGCTTCCACTTACTTGTGCCGGGCTCCTCTCTTTCTTCTTTCCTGTCGACCTCCCTTGGTCAACTCTTGTTCTCTTCCGACCCCGACGGTATTAGGTTATCCGAGGCCTAGGGAGTCTTTCACTTTCCCGCCTGAATTGGCCCTTGTCTCATCTTTCCTGATACCCTCCTTCTGTGAGGGGTCAGCCTTCTTTTCCTTTTACCTCCTGCCTTGTGCTCAAGGCCCTTAAGGAGGCAGGGTGCATGTAGCCCCACCACTTCTGGTGCACCCTAGATAATGCTACACCCTCAGGGGCTCACGGCTGGTGAGTTCGGGAGTTGGCGCCCCCGAGGGATTCCCGAGCTGGGTCCGTTTTCCCCTTTTGTCCCTTACCTTTGAGGCGGACCTTCTCCTCTCTCCCCTCTCCTCTCCTCTCCTCTCCACTCCACTCCACTCCACTCCTCTCCTCTTTTCCTTATATTTACTTTTCTCTTTAAGATTCCCGCACTGTTTTTTGTTACTTGGTTCACCGTGTATCTAAATTCCCTTCTGGCGATTTTTAAGGCATTTTTAATCTACGTTGCTTTTTGTATGTTTTTTCGATCTAAATTACATCTCGCGATTGTTTTCAACCTCAATTGCATTTTGTAAAGATTGACAATCTAAATTGCTTTTTAGTAAGACTTTTAATGCATGTGCCCGGGCCTTTTAGTGAGTTTTTTGAATTTCAATTGCATTTTGTAGGAATTTTCAACCAACGCCGCATTTCGCACGAATTTTGAATCTAAATTGCATTTTGTTTGGTGGGCATTTTGCACATATTTTGATTCTCAATTGCATTTTGTGGGTATTTTGAATCTAAATTACATTTTGTCAAGTATTTTCAATCTAAATTGCATTTTGTAAGTATTGTCAATCCACATCAGTCGTTAGAATCACCGTACATTTTGTAAGCATTTTCAATTTCAATTGCATTTTGTAAGTATTTTGAACCTCAATTGCATTTTGTACGTATTTTCGATCTCATTTGCATTTTGTAAGTCTTTTGAATTTCAGTTGCATTTTGTAAGTATTTCGACGCTACATTGCATTTTGTACGTATTTTGAAGCTAGCCTACGTTTTGTGGGTACTTTTCCATGTATTCTTTTTGTGACTCTTTTCGTTCTAAATTCCCTTTTGTAAGACCATATTGTGAGTTGTTTCCATCTGAGTTCCTGCCCCCAGGGGCTCACATCTAGTGGGAAGTGGGTTGGCGACCACGGGGCCCCAGCTGAGTCCGGCATTGCTTCCACTTACTTGTGCCGTGCTCCTCTCTTTCTTCTTTCCTGTCGACCTCTCTTGGTCAACTCTTGTTCTCTTCCGACCCCGACGGTATTAGGGTATCCGAGGCCTAGGGAGTCTCTTCCTTTCCCGCCTTAATTGGCCATTGTCTCATCTTTTCTGATTACCTCCTTCTGCGAGGGGTCAGCCTTCTTTTTCTTTTCCTTTTACCTCCTGCCTTGTGCTCTAGGCCCTTAAGGAGGCAGGGAGTATGTAGCCCCACCACTTCTGGTGCACCCTAGATAATGCTACACCCTCAGGGGCTCACGGCTGGTGAGTTCGGGAGTTGGCGACCCCGAGGGATTCCTGAGCTGGGTCCGTTTTCCCCTTTTGTCCCTTACCTTTGGGGCGGACCCTCTCCTCTTTCGCTTTCCTATCTGCCTTTCATGGCTCTCCTTCCTTCCAAGTCCCTCAATCCGCCTTCTTCGAGGGTTGAGGGCGTTTATTTTCCTCCTGTCCTTTATTTGCCTTCTTCTCCTTTAGTTTTCCATTTCTTCTTCTAGTATGTAGGTTAGTAGTTAGTTTTAGTTTTAAGTTCGCTTTTCATTTTCATCTTCACGATCACCCAAACCATCAGGGGCCGATAACCTAGATGTTAGGCCCCTTAAAACAACAATTATCATCGTCATCATCATCTGAGTTCCTTTTTGTATGTATTTTCCGTCTCAGATAATTTTGTTGTGGTTTCCATTTCATTATCATTTTCGCTATCACCCAGATCATTAGGGGCCGATAACCTCGATGTTAGGCCCCTTAAAACAACAATTATCATCATCATCGTGAAATACGAGTTGGTGTTCAGACACGGGGTAAAACCCGAGCGCCAGTAAGCGTGAGTCAGAGGTGAGACTTGGCATCTATGTACGAGCGGTGACGATGGGCTTTGTTCCATATATGGTCATGTTGAGAATCCGGCGTTGGGATTGGGTGGATCCGTGGATCAACTCAGGTAACCTGTGATTGTAGAGGGGGGGGGGGGAGATATGACGGTACTTGGGATTTTGTGGAAGGCATTGGAAGACACTCTTATTCAGACCGCGGGGTGGTGTACACTCTTATTCAGAACGCGGGGCGTTGTAGACTCTTATTTTGGACCGCGTGTGGAGCGGGTCTCTATTTAGAACTCCGGGCGGGAGTGGACTTGTCTTTTTGGTCTTGTGTGTGGAGGATAAGACATTACAGTTTTACACTAATTGTGGTTTTGGATACAATAACGGAGTTGCTGGCTATAAGTTCTTAATTGAATGATGAGCCTAGTCTTGAGTATATCGCCAAGTTTGCTCATTTCGAACAGCATGAAGGATTGTAGTCTAATATCTGTACATCTATATTGCAATTATAGCGGCAATTTATTCGTCCAAGGATTCGAGTCAAATATGCTCCGCATTAGTAAATTCACGAACGGATTCCAATCATTGGTCTGATACTAGATCCACGACGCAAAGTAAATCGTTGGATGCTGGTTACAAAATTAACAAACGTAATAATTAATCGTAAAGGTAGGAATGGCTTGTGAATCAAATCAATTGTGCTGCGAGTATAGGCCTAATTCTTTTGGGAGCAAATAACCCCAGAATTAGTAGAGTTAGGTCACCACTGCTGGGGCCGATAACCTAGATGTTAGGCCCCTTAAAACAACAATTATCATCATCATCACCTTAAGGAGGCAGGGTGTATGTAGCCCCACAACTTCTGGTGCACCCTAGATAATGCTACACCCTCAGGGGCTCACGGCTGGTGAGTTCGGGAGTTGGCGACCCCGTGCGATTCCTGAGCTGGGTCCGTTTTCCCCTCTTGTCCCTTACCTTTGGGGCGGACCCTCTCCTCTTTCACTTTCCTATCTGCCTTTCGTGGCTCTCCTTCCTTCCAAGTCCCTCAATCTGCCTTCTTCGAGGGTTGAGGGCATTTCTTTTCCTCCTGTCCTTTATTTGCCATATTCTCCTTTAGTTTTCCATTTCTTCTTCTAGTATGTAGGTTGGTAGTTAGTTTTAGTTTTAAGTTTACATTTTATTTTCATCTTCACGATCACCCAAACCATCAGGGGCCGATAGCCTAGATGTTAGGCCCCTTAAAACAACAATTATCATCATCATCCTCAAACTCACAACCACTTCACGACTTTCAACTCAGGAATGTAAACACAAACAAAGTAAGGCGGGAACTGACAGGGCTACCAACTTGAAGATTTATCTTTACCATGCGGAATGGTAGTGCATTCTGAAATTTACCTCCAGTAGTTCAGATATTGTCCGCATAAGTATGAGCCGAGGTAAAAGTGGGCGTGTCCTTTCAAAGAGTAACATGATTACAAAAAGTGTCATAACATGCACATTTTTAAGACTTTTTCTCAATTTTCTCAAGGTATTTGAGTTCTCCACATAGTACTTATTAAAAACTAATAAAACAACATTTGGTAAATATCTAAAAATTAATGATGAAATCAAACAGGAAAGCTAGCACATTCTAACCAAGAAGCATTCGAGAAACTTTTAAAATGTAAGTCAACACTGATACACCTGATTTAATAAATCTTCCAAACATTATTGAAGTAGAACTCGCAATTAAAGAACAAAATACGGCATTGCCTCCACTTATTTGCGCCGGGCTCCTCTCCGTCTTCTTTCCTGTCGACCTCCCTTGGTCACCTCTTGTTCTCTTCCGACCCCGACGGTATTAGGTTATCCGAGGCCTAGGGAGTCATTCACTTTCCCGCCTTAATTGGCCCTTGTCTCATCTTTCCTGATACCCTCCTTCTGTGAGCGGTTCCCCCAGGGGCTCACATCTAGTGGGAAGTGGGTTGGCGACCACGGGGTCCCAGCTGAGTCCGGCATTGCTTCCACTTACTTGTGCCAGGCTCCTCTCTGTCTTCTTTCCTGTCGACTTCACTTGGTCAACTCTTGTTCTCTTCCGACCCCGACGGTATTAGGTTATCCGAGGCCTAGGGAGTCATTCACTTTCCCGCCTTAATTGGCCCTTGTCTCATTTTTTCTGATTCCCTCCTTCTGCGAGGGGTCAGCCTTCTTTTTCTTTTTCCCCCAGGGGCTCACATCTTGTGGGCGTGGGTTGGCGACCACGGGGCCCCAGCTGAGTCCGGCATTGTTTCCACTTACTTGTGCCGGGCTCCTCTCTGTCTTCTTTCCTGTCGACCTCACTTGGTCAACTCTTGTTCTCTTCTGACCCCGACGGTATTAGGGTATCCGAGGCCTAGGGAGTCTCTTCCTTTCCCGCCTTAATTGGCCCTTGTCTCATCTTTTCTGATTCCCTCCTTTTGCGAGGGGTCAGCCTTCTTTTTCTCTTCCTTTTACCTCCTGCCTTGTGCCCTAGGCCCTTAAGGAGGCAGGGTGTATGTAGCCCCACCACTTTTGGTGCACCCTAGATAATGCTACACCCTCAGGGGCTCACGGCTGGTGAGTTCGGGAGTTGGCGACCCCGAGGGATTCCTGAGCTGGGTCCGTTTTCCCTTTTTGTCCCTTACCTTTGGGGCGGACCCTCTCCTCTTTCACTTTCCTATCTGCCTTGCATGGCTCTCCTTCCTTCCAAGTCCCTCAATCCGCATTCTTCGAGGGTTGAGGGCATTTCTTTTCCTCCTGTCCTTTATTTGCCTTATTCTCCTATAGTTTTCCATTTCTTCTTCTAGTATGTAGGTTGGTAGTTAGTTTTAGTTTTAAGTTCGCTTATCATTTTCATCTTCACGATCACCCAAACCATCAGGGGCCGATAACCTAGATGTTAGGCCCCTTAAAACAACAATTATCATCATCATCATCTCCTCTTTCACTTTCCTATATGCCGTTCATGGCACTCCTTCGTTCCAAGTCCCTCAATCCGCCTTCTCCGAGGGTTGAGGGCATTTCTTTTCCTTCTGTCCTTTTATTTGCCTTATTCTTCTTTAGTTTTCCGTTTCTTCTTCTAGTATGTAGATTAGTAGTTAGTTTTAGTTTTAAGGTCGCTTTTCATTTTCATCTTCATCATCAAACCATCAGGGGCCGATAACCTAGATGTTAGGCCCCTTAAAACAACAATTATCATCATCATCATCATCTTATTATTATTGCTTTAATCCTGTACATTTCCTAGTTAGCTCTCAACAAGGAAATTCATGAAAGCTAGTTCCAGGAAGCTTTTACTTTTAGAGCCTTGATTGCAAAACGGTACGCGACAGTAACCCATCGTAATATAATGGTGTTATTTCAATACATGACTTGTTTCATGAGTACACAATGTGTGTAATTATTTAATGATCATCTAGTAATAATATTTAATTGAAATGCCGCCAAATTAAGACTCTTTTGGTACAAAATCTCGAGCATCAAATAGCTTTAAATATTATTATTAATGTTACATACTAGTGACTAGGGCTGTTATTAATTAAATAATGAAAGTTATTATTATATAAATGATAAATGTTCATACCTTTCCAACCCATTGCATCGGCAATGAGCCTCCACGTGTGGTCTTTGAAGAGCTTATCCTTGTATTTCGGCTCACCCATGTCGTACAGCCAACGACGTTCCCTCACAAGATCAATAAAAATCTCCTCCGTCCCAATGTCTGCACGTTCAGTCATCATCATCGTCATTTTATATAGTTATATGTTATAAGAATATACCGCTAATACAGAAGTCAACCACACAGCAAGACGAGCGGGAAACGACAAAGTGACGTCAGCTTGTGATCTTTTCTGATTGGCTCTTAAATATGCAGTTAGCTGTTGAAGATAAAATTGGTGACAGCAGACTACACGCTGTCGATTGTCAACTATCTACTACCGACATACAAATTCACATTGTGAATGGCGCCATAAGAGAGCACGGGTCAACCTTCAACTGCAGTCTGCCGTCTGCCCACTACCGTCTGCTGACTGCGCATTGTGGGTAGATCTTAACACAAATCTAATTAATAAATTACGTCTGATGATGATGATAATTGTTGTTTTAAGGGGCCTAACGTCTAGGTTATCGGCCCCTAAAATTAAGTCTAACTATACAATTAAATGTAAGGCTTATTAACATTGTTATAAAGTACAAAAACACATTATCATATTTAAATACGCTGAAGATGCATCTTAAGTGATATAGTGCAGGCCTTAAAAAAGGTTGTTATTTTTAATTGAAAGGAAAATTTTACTTATATAGACAGGCCAATACCCATGAACAACGATTTCACAGGTGACATGGTAGATGAAAGTATGATTTAATCACTAGTTATAAAAAACAATTTTGGACATCGTTACAGGATAGGTTGCTGCAATATGTTTCATAATGTTAATAATTTTAATTATGGAAAATGGAAGGAGAACATTAATGATATGTGGGCTATTCCAACACAGGCCGTTATAAAGCCTAGGATTTATTTGCTTTACAACATATACTTAGTAGAATTATTATTTTATTTCTTCCCCAAGACATGAGGGAGGGGATTACAAACCAGGTAACGGCCACCTCTCCTGGTTAAGGCTTTGGCATAATCTCCAATAACCTCTATTAGTGAAAAAATACAGTAGCTTACCTCTTAATGTGAATTAGCGTGGCTACAGTGTGTTTACATTTCTCTGACAAACCCTCATTACATGTACAGTTGCACTTCACATTATCACCCACTTTGCTCAAGACAACATTAACTTCGTGTGGTTTTGAATCGATGTGGGATGATTGTAAACACAACGCTACAACACCAATTTCATCATCAGTTTCAAACTTTTTTCCGACACATATCAAGTGATTACGGGACTAATGGACGCCTGAAATCACCGACAACTCTCAACAGTTGCGCATACGACACCAAAGACATTTTGAACACTTAATAAATCCTGCAAATGCACACCCGATCACTGTCTTGTTAACTTCTCGTCACTATCTCGCCTCCCCCTGTGGGTGGGGCGTTTAGAATACACCCACGGTATCCCCTGCCTGTCGTAAGAGGCGACTAAAAGGGGGGACCTTGGCTATACTTTAAGGACTCCGCGTTGGTTTACGAATTGGAACCCCCAGTGGGTGGGAGGAAGCGAATACATCCACGGTCATCCCTGCCAGTCGTAAAAGGCGACTAAAAGGGTTTCTCGGATCGGTCCCCTTCGAGGGTTTGACAGTCAACTCTAAAAGACATACACCCGTGCGGTATAACTCTCATTAGGTTATATCGCACTTCTTTCCGTTACTGCTTTCAGGGTCTGGCAACCAAAATTTCTATATGTGCGTGCTGTTAGGGGATGGACCACTTACGCTTGCGACTACGCTCGAAAGCCTGTTCCGGTCTTGGCCGCGCCGACAGGTGGGTGTGGCATGAACCCGTGCAGTAGTATCCTCCTGACTACGCAGGTCCCCGCACAGCCGAATGTCAGAGCTGTAAAATCCAGTATATGCCAAGGGGTACATGTCGATCCGGCATTGTGAAACATCGGACCCCCGGGCAATGCCTTCCAAGCTAGGCGGGCCTTGCTTTGGCTGGGCAGCGCCTACTATGACGGCCCGTGATCGGATGTCGGTGGCATTCGGGGAGGATGATCTGGCCATGGGTTCAAAAAGAAAAATCCCCAAACAGGATGCTCCTACACCCAAGTCTTTAACATTTGATTCCCTACGGGGATCAACCCCTTGGGAACAATCTGTGCGTGAGAATCTGGGTGCTAACACCCCCAAGTTCTGGTAGCTAACAGAAAAGATGGGGGTGATTTCAAGCTGGTAAAGAGTATTTTGTTTTCTCGCCACATAGAAGGTGTCTATGGTGAGCTTGAGGAAGTACAACAGATGAGGAAAGGTAGCTTGTTGCTCAAGACTAGGACTGGTGAGCAAGTTGAACAACTTTTGCAATGTGACCACTTTGGCGAAATACCCGTCAAAGTGGAAAAGCACACGTCCCTGAATCTGGTCCGAGAAGTTATTTTCCACCGGGTCTGAACACTGACGAGGAGCTCAAGGAGGATATGCAGCACCGTTACGTGACTGATGTCCGGCGCATTATGGGCAAGTCAAATCGTGGATACTTGTGCTTTCATTATTTCCTTTGAGCTTTCGGTGCTCCCGGAGAAAGTCACGGTTACAAGTTACCGTTGTGACGTACGGCCTTACATCCCTTCGCCAATGAGGTGCTATAAGTGCCAGAAGTTCGGGCACATGTTATCCCGATGCTCGAGCTCAGAAATCTGCGGAACATGCAGTAAGCTACCACACGAAGCGGAAGAGTGCACTACACCCTATCAGTGCACCAATTGCCCTGGATTTCATTCTCCTCGGGACAGGAACTGCCCTGTCTCCTGAGTGAGAAGAAAATCTAGCAGATCAAAACCCTGGATGGTCTCGCCTACCAGGAAGCCCGCAAGAAGTACCAAACCGCGATTGCTCCGGCGCCTACGATTGATTTTCGGGTTCCGTCTACCTCATCTTTTTTACTAGCTGTGAAACCTGCTACTGAGTTTACTGTTCAGCAACCACCACCTTGGGTAGTTTATTGGCTGAGGAATAACCCACCCACCAAGGGAAGATGATTAAGAGAAGGAAGTAGATTTTGGATTGGAAAAGAAGGATAGAAAAATAGGAGGAGAGTCCCACAAAATTAATAAGTTTAGTTTTAAACACACTTACAGGTGGTTGCCACCAAAAATCCGCTTTCGGATACCTAAAATGAGTAAGGACTTGGTCTAAGCTGACGAGAAACACAGATAGAACTTGGGCTGTTGGCAAGAGAGTGGCTTTCGTATAATCCCTCTCAGCATATATAAAACTACTATGGGGAAGAGTGCTGGTCTGGCAAGACTGAGAAGAACAAATTTACTGTATGTCTTCTCAAAGAAATTAGGTTTTACAAAATAATTCGAAGAATGCCAATGATTTAACTCAGGTTTGGTATTTTCAATTTCCAAAATTATGGAGTTCCTGTAAGGGCGACCAAGTGTCTCTAAAAAGGAAAATGATAAAAGATTATGCCTTATTGGGTAATCTTGGTAAATGAACCAATGGTTGCATTGGAAAATGGCTAAGCTTTTACTCAGCGAGGAGCCGGCTAAAAGTTTAGACAAAAAGAAACACTTATCTTTTAGAAAACTGACCCTAAGTTTTCGGAGAGGGTCTCCACAAGCAGGTAGCTGGCTTAGCGAGTTTTACTTGCCTTACTGACCAATTAGAATTAGCTATTAACGCTAAGAAGAACTTTAGTGAGGTGAAAATTAAGAGTTCTTGCTCAAATGCAACAAATGGTGAAAGCTCTATTAATGATTTTAATATCATTGAGTGAGGAGAGTCAAGGAAGACAGGATTTTGCCTAAACTTTATATTCGTAAATGAAAAAGCGAAGTGAAACGATTCATTTATTTTACAATTAGAAGAAGTTTGAGGAAATTAACAATTATGCAATATAATTTTGACAAACAGAGTTCATTTGAACTTTTTAACAAATAGGGTCGCAGACCTCTCAACATTAAACGGTTGCTCCAGGCAATTGACAATTTACAAGGTTTCAAACCTTACAACAACAACCACCAACAACAACCCCTGGCACTATCCAGCCCATGACGGGCTAAGGCCGACCAAGCGACCGCTGCCCAGCCATTCGGCCTGCAGATATTGGGGTGACGCGTGATCAGCGCGTCGGGTCCCCTCGGCCGTTAATCTTGGTTTTCGTGATTGGGGCGCTGTCTCACTGTCAGACAGCTACTCAATTGTCCTCACGAGGCTGAGTGCACCCCGTTCCAACCCTCACGTCAGTTTTAAAATCCCTGACGGAGCCGGGGATCGAACCCGGGGCCTCCGGGTGAGAGGCAGGCGCGATACCCCTACACCACGGGGCACCTTACATGTTTCTAAAATCTTTATAAGATTTAAACAAATGAGCAATGAAATAATTAAAGCTTGAACGTGAATTGGAGTACAAAAAGTGCACCTTAAGAAATTCTGGAGAGAATGTTCTAGAGAAAGTGACAACTTTGAAAATAACAATAATAACAACATGAAAAATAAGATAGAAGTTCCTACAACTTCTTATATTTATACAGAATTACTATATGAGAATTATACAAAAGAGGGCAGGTCACTTACTGTGAAACCTGGAGAAAATGAAAAGGAAAGTTCTAGACTTCCCAAGTTTGAGCAGGAATCACTCGCCAAATGGGACAGTTTCCATTTCGTGAAACCTGAACATGACTCGCTCAAGAATTTAAAGAAATGTTTTCCCTGATTATAGGAAAGGAACCATGTGATTTAAAACTTGTATCACACAAGCAATTATGCAGAATTTAATTAATGTTAAACTAGCAAAGTTGGAAGGGCACTTCGTGAGTGACACCTTATAGAAAAGTTTCAATTTTATTAATAATGGTTGTTAGTAGAAGGTTGAGGAAAGATCATTGGGATATAGGATCAATGTTCATGGCCGTATTTAATATAACCGGTCGATCGCGACGCGGTAGAAACGTGGAACAAGCACTGTTTATCACTGTAGTCTATGAAGATGGATGCAAAGTTCACTGTAGAAACACTAAAGTTTATGAAAAAGAAAGTTATTGCAATTATGGAAATAACTGATTGCACTATATAGGTGAGAGTCTATTTCTTGAAAAAGTTGTGATTTACAATTAAATGCGCCATAGAATGTTCCAGAGGTTCCAGCGGTGGAAGAAAGTTAGCTATTGCAAAATTTTGTAAGGAAGATTCCTCATTTTAAATATCATTGTCCCAAGTGAGCGAAAAACACTTGACGGCAAGACTCGCAGATAGAGTACAAGATCTCGAAGGTTCCAGAACGACCTTAGCAGAAAAATGGGGTTGAGAAAATCCAACGGAGGAACTAGCTTTATAATTATAGACAGCGGGTATTAGATAATATCCCACGTAGCGAGAGGATTTCTCATTTGAACAGCTTAAGAAAAGCTCTTTTTTAGTAAGGTTGGCTTATACAAGCAAAAGCTCAACATGGCAAATCCCACGAAGAATGATTTTTGCCCCAAAGTAAATAATTTCACACTGTCTATAAATTATAATTAAAAGCACGTGGAAGTTAAAACCATGAAGATGAGGTTAAAACTTTTAAAATGGTACTTATCTTGATTTCATGTTGAAGTCGAAGTTTCCGTTGATGACTACTTAGCCAACATGGCGTAGAAGAGGGTGTGCCTCTTGGTTTGAGGAGGCTAGCTCGAGCGGAGCTTTGACTGACCGAGTCAACTGCAGACTAAGAAGTGAGAGCTGCTCAACGGAGCACGGAGGGACCAAGAAGGGGAAAAGAGTGGGGGGTAGGAGACAAAAGGAGAACATATAAACATTACCAACTTTAAAACAGAAAATTAATCTCTTGCTGAGCTGATCTTCTAAGAGTTGATAACAGATGATACTAGCGCAGCATGGTGAGTAAAGAAGTAGACGTAGTCCTCTTGCTCCAAGAGAAAATAGCTGGCGATGGTAACAGGATCTGGTGGCCAAATGGATAAGTAAGTCCTCTAGCACCAGGAAAAGTTGAGGAGCTTCAGAGATTCGCTGCGAGGTGCCGCTAGGTGGGTCACAGAAGTTATATATCTAGAACAGACTTATAAAGAAATAAGAGATATGCCCAACAAGGAGAAAACAGATGATCACTGTTGGTGTTTGACAAAGAGGAAGGAAGAAATGAACATGCAAAGAGCAATAAAAATTATATCTCAGGTACCGTGTATTCAAAGAATACACCACACCTACGAATATGACGAAAGGCCCGAAGGTGACTTAAACTCCACCTTCAGCCACCACGAAGGCTGTGCGAGCGAAGGCAGGAAGTCGAAGACTTCCTCCCCACCCAAACGGTCGGCGAAAGCCGCGCCGAAGCCGGCGGAGGCGACATCGTCTCCTGACCCGTCATAATATTTTAAAGAGGCGGGGAAGAAGGGAGCCCGCACTATGCATTCCCTTTCTCCGAAAAAGGGGAGGCCATCCGCCCCACCACCTGCGGATGCTTCTGCGCCTGGGGACGTTTCGGTCCCCAGATCTGCGCGCTCCCCACGGAGATCCCCCCGCCGCGAACTGCGTCTAGGAAATCTTCCGCTGAGTCGATTCACTCCACGACCTCGCCTGAGGACACGGAGATTATAGTCGACGTAGTGGATGATGATTCTCCAGAGTCAAAGTTGTAGCTTGTTGCCCCAACTTATTCCCTAGTTTATAAGTTCACACAATGGCACTGTTACAGGAAACAAACCCCAGACCTGATCACGAGACTGTTCTGAGAGGTTTCAGACTATACTTTAAAGAGCGACAAGACGCCGCCCGGGCTTCCGAGGGCGTTTGTACCTTCGTTCGCTCTGACTGCTATAGTGAGGAGTTTCCACTCGCCACTCCTCGGGAAGCTATTGCAGTTCGCGTGTCCTTGCCTGCTATGACAACTGTTTGTAACGTGTACCTTCCACCGAACCCGCCCCTTGATATTAATGACGTATTTGATCTTGTTGATCAACTTCCAGTCCCTTCCTAATCTCCCTCAGGGGCTCACATCTAGTGGGACGTAGGTTGACGACCACGGGACCCCAGCTGAGTCCGGCATTGCTTCCACTTACTTGTGCCGGGCGCCTCTCCGTCTTCTTTCCTGTCGACCTCCCTTGGTCAACTCTTGTTCTCTTCCGACCCCGACGGTATTAGGTTATCCGAGGCCTAGGGAGTCTTTCACATGCCCGCCTTAATTGGCCCTTGTCTCATCTTTCCTGATACCCTCCTTCTGTGAGGGGTCAGCCTTCTTTTTCTTTTCCTTTTACCTCCTGCCTTGTGCTCAAGACCCTTAAGGAGGCCGGGTGTATGTAGCACCAACCCCTTCTGGTGCACCCTAGATAATGTTACTCCCTCAGGGGCTCACGGCTGGTGAGTTCGGGAGTTGGCGACCCCGAGGGATTCCTGAGCTGGGTCCGTTTTCCCTTTTGTCCCTTACCTTTGGGGCGGACCCTCTCCTCTTTCATCCCTCAGGGGCTCACATCTAGTGGGACGTGGGTTGGCGACCACGGGACCCCAGCTGAGTCCGGCATTGCTTCCACTTACTTGTGCCGGGCGCCTCTCCGTCTTCTTTCCTGTCGACCTCCCTTGGTCAACTCTTGTTCTCTTCCGACCCCGATGGTATTAGGGTATCCGATGCCTAGGGAGTCTCTTCCTTTCCCGCCTTAATTGGCATATGTTATCCCGATGCTCGAGCCCTGACGTCTGCGGAACATGCGGTAAGGTACCACACGAAGCGGAAGAGTGCACAACACCTTATCAGTGCACTAATTGCCCTGGATTTCATTCTCCTCGGGACAGGAACTGCCCTGCCTTCCTGAGTGAGAAGAAAATCCAGGAGATCAAAACCCTGGATGGTCTCACCTACCAGGAGGCCCGCAAGAAGTACCATACCACGATTTCGCCTCCTCCAACGATCGATTATAGAGCCATAATACCAAATTTGGTCCCGGCGACCTCATCTTTTGTACCAGCTGTGAAATCTGCAACTGAGTTACCTGTTCCGAAGCCAGCACCTATGATTATAATGGAAAGCACGAAGGTGACTTCAACTCCACCTTCGGCCAGCACGAAGGCTGTGCGAGCGAAGGCTGCTCCGCCCGCACAGCAGGGGAGGAAGTTGACGACTTACTCCCCACTCGGGAGGAAGTCGAAGTCTTCCTCCCCACCCAAACGGTCGGCGAAAGCCGCGCCGAAGCCGGCGGAGGCGGCATCGTCGACCAGGGTCAGGACTTCGGCTCCTGACCCGTCTATATACCTTAAAGAGCCGGGGGCGGGTAAGAAGGGACCCCGCACTACGCATTCCCTTTCTCCAAAAAAGGGGAAGCCATCCGCGCCAACACCTGCGGATGCTTCTGCGCCTGGGGACGTTTCGGTCCCCAGATCTTCGCGCTCCCCACGGAGATCCCCCCGCTGCCGAACTGCGTCCAGGAAATCTTCCACTGAGTCGATTCACTCCATGAACTCGCCTGAGGACATGGAGATTATAGTCGACGTAGTGACTGTAGATCCTCCGGAGTCAAAGTTGGAGTAGCTTGCTGCTCCAACTTATTCCCTAAGTTCACACAATGGCACTGTTACAGTGGAATTGTAATAGTTATGACAGGCATTTGACAGAGATCCGTCAGCTTATTGCCCAATACGCAGCGAGTATAGTCTGCCTACAGGAAACAAACCTCAGACCTGATCACGAGACTGTTCTGAGAGGTTTCCGACTATACTCTAAAGAGCGACAAGACGCCGCCCGGGCTTCCGGGGGCGTTTGTACCTTCGTTCGCTCTGACTGCTATAGTGAGGAGTTTCCACTCGCCACTCCTCTGGAAGCTATTGCAGTTCGCGTGTCCTTGCCTGCTATGACAACTGTTTGTAACGTGTACCTTCCACCGAACCAACCCCTTGATATTAATGACGTCTTAGATCTTGTTGATCAACTTCCAGTCCCTTTCCTACTCGTGGGGGATTTCAACTCTCATCACCCCCAATGGGGATCACCATCTTCCTGCCCCAGAGGAAGGGACGTGGAAGGCTTAATTCAAGGGTTGGATTTATCTCTATTAAATACAGGGGAAGCTACACATTTCAGCTTAGCGCACGGCACGTACTCACACGTTGACCTGAGTGTGTGTAGCCGTGCGCTGGTCCCCCTATTTGGTTGGTATGTACACGACGACCTCTGTGACAGTGACCATTTCCCGATCGTTCTTACCCTTCTGAACCAGACGCCCGTGGAGTTCCCCAGTCGTTGGGTTCTTAAGCGGGCAAATTGGCCCTCGTTTCAAGAACGAGCTGTGTTCGTTGATCTTGGTTGCCGGAGCGTCGATGACGAGGTACAGCACATCACTGATGTGCTTCTGGCTGCCGCCGAAGAGTCCATTCCCTCCTTTTCTGGGACTCCTCGTCGCAAACTCGTCCCTTGGTGGACAGAGGATATTGCAGCGGCAATAAGAGACCGTCGTCGAGCTCATAAGCACTACCGTCGGCGTCCAACCATGGCCAATTTGGTGGCGTTTAAGAAATTTCGTGCCAAGGCACGGATTCTTATTCGCCAGAGTAAGAAACAATCCTGGGAACGGTATGTGTCTTCTATTACGGCACATACCCCCTCCTCTCAAGTGTGGACTAAACTACGACGCATTTCGGGAATTCAGACTTCTTCTACTGTACCGGGAATCTCCATTGCTAATGAACTGGTTACAGATCCTTATCGCGTTGCAAACCATCTCGCCTCGTATTTTGCGGATATATCCGGTTCCGATAACTATGACCCTGCCTTCGTGGCCCTGAAGCGCGAAGCGGAACGTTTCCATCTTAGTTTTGCTTCCCGCGCTTCGGAGGAGTACAACGTGCCCTTTACGGAGTGGGAACTCCGCGGAGCGCTGGCGCTCTGCAGGGACACGTCTCCTGGCCCGGATAATATTCACAACCAGATGCTTAAACACCTTAACGATGAGAGCATTCGCTATTTGCTCAGGGTGTTTAATCGTATCTGGTTGGAAGGTGTGTTTCCAGCGCAATGGCAGGAAGGTATCATTATACCTATCCTGAAGCCCGATAAGGATCCCAAATTGACAGGGAGTTACAGAACTATTTGTCTCACTAACGGTCTGTGCAAGCTCTTTGAGAGGATGGTCAATCGGCGCCTGGTGTGGGTCCTGGAGAAACGGGGACTCCTGTCTGAATACCAGTGTGGTTTCAGGGCGTCTCGGTGTACCAACGACCATCTGGTACGCCTGGAGACTGCCATACAGGACGCTTTTCTCCGGAGACAGCACCTAGTCGCTGTTTTCTTTGACCTCGAGTAGGCCTATGACACCACTTGGCGTTACGGCATCCTCTCTACCCTGCATCAATGGAAATTCCGAGGTAACTTGCCGGTTTTTATTGCGAATTTTCTGTCCCTTCGCCTGTTCCGTGTCCGAATAGGGGGGACATATTCGCAATATCATATACAGGAAAACGGAGTCCCACAGGGATCGGTGCTTAGCGTCACATTATTTGCGATTGCCATAAACGGTATAGTCGCTGCTGCTGGTTCAGCAGTGGTACCGTCGCTATATGTAGACGACTTCGCTCTACATTATAGTGCGCAAAATATGGCGGTCGCTAAACGACAGCTACAACAAGCTATTCGGAGAGTGGAACGCTGGACACTGGAGCATGGCTTTCGATTCTCAACCGCTAAGTCCTCGGTTGTCCATTTCTGCCGAAAGCGCACCCTCCATCCAGATCCTGAGCTTTATCTGGGCAATGTAGCTTTGCCTGTTGTTGCTGCGTACCGGTTCCTTTGGCTCCTTTTCGATCAGAAATTGACGTGGGAACCACACGTGCGGTGTTTGAAAACTGCCTGCGCTATGAAACTCAACATGTTGCGGTTTCTTAGCGGCACATCATGGGGGGCAGACCGCGCGGTGCTCCTGCGTTTTTTTAGATCACTGATTTTATCTAGGTTAGATTATGGCAGTGTAGCATATGGTTCGGCCCGTAAGTCAGTGCTTGTTAAACTGGACAGTGTCCACCACCGCGGTGTGAGGCTGGCGACGGGTGCCTTTCGGACAAGCCCAGTCGTCAGCTTGCTCGCCGAGGCTGGCGTACCTCCTTCACACCTGAGGCGCCAACAAGTACTGCTGACCTATGCTGCAACTATTCGACAGATGCCACTTCATCCAAGCTATCCATGTTTGTTTTCCAATCCGAATCGCCGGCTGTATGATGTGCTCGCCCGAGTCACTAGGCCGGCGGGGATTCGCTTGGATGACTTATACCGTCAGTTCCGATTTCCTTCTGTCTCCTGTATCGTCCGAGTACCTAGCAAGGCCCCTCCGTGGATGGTCTCTCGCCCTGATATCATCCTGGATCTCCCCTAGGGGCTCACATCTTGTGGGCGTGGGTTGGTGACCACGGGGCCCCAGGTGAGTCCGGCATTGCTTCCACTTACTTGTGCCGGGCTCCTCTCCGTCTTCTTTCCTGTCGACCTCACTTGGTCAACTCTTGTTCTCTTCTGACCCCGACGGTATTAGGGTATCCGAGGCCTAGGGATTGTCTTCCTTTCCCGCCTTAATTGGCCCTTGTCTCATCTTTTCTGATACCCTCCTTCTGCGAGGGGTCAGCCTTCTTTTTCTCTTCCTTTTACCTCCTGCCTTGTGCTCTAGGCCCTTAAGGAGGCAGGGTGTATGTAGCCCCACCACTTCTGGTGCACCCTAGATAATGCTACACCCTCAGGGGCTCACGTTTGGTGAGTTCGGGAGTTGGCGACCCCGAGGAATTCCTGAGCTGGGTCCGTTTTCCCCTTTTGTCCCTTACCTTTGGGGCGGACCCTCTCCTCTTTCACTTTCCTATATGCCTTTCATGGCTCTCCTTCCTTCCATTCCCTCAATCCGCCTTCTGCGAGGGTTGAGGGCATTTCTTTTCCTTCTGTACTTTTATTTGCCTTATTCTCCTTTAGTTTTCCATTTCTTCTTCTAGTATGTGGGTTATTAGTTAGTTTTAGTTTTAAGTTCGCTTTTCATTTTCATCTTCACGATCACCCAAACCATCAGGGGCCGATAACCTAGATGTTAGGCCCCTTAAAACAACAATTATCATCATCATCATCAATTTCAATTTGTAAGTATTTTGAACCTCAATTGCATTCTGTACGTATTTTTTATCTCATTTGCATTTTGTAAGTATTTTGAATTTCAGTTGCATTTTGTAAGTATTTCGACGCTACATTGCATTTTGTACGTATTTTGAATCTAGCCTACGTTTTGTGGGTCTTTTTCAATCTATTCTTTTTGTGAATCTTTTCGTTCTAAATTCCCTTTTGTAAGACCATATTGTGAGTTGTTTCAATCTGAGTTCCTTTTTGTAAGTATTTTCCGTCTCACTTAATTTTCGTTCTGGTTTCCGTTTCATTATCATTTTCGCTATCACCCAGATCATTAGGGGCCGATAACCTAGATGTTAGGCCCCTTAAAACAACAATTATCATCATCATCATCATCATCATCAATGTGCTGCTATTAGCGCCCCATATATATGGACTACTTTTGTAAGCTCCTTGATTTTAGAGTTCATAACGCTGCGCTGTCGGCAGTCAATTGTCACACAACCTTGGCAACCTTAATACGATACAAGGCAATAACTATAAGCAGGCAATAAAAGTCATTTTATTAAAGAAGGCAAATATCATTACACCACCAAACAAACAGCAAAGGCAAACCCAACATATTGCCATGGAGAAATAAATAAATATATGAATTAACGAAAAAGTAATAACGCTCAGTTGGTTAAGACAACGAAGTTTACAGAAGAATCAATCATCACTCAGTGTGGGTCTACTGGTTATATCGAAGGCGGGTGTGGAAGTAGTGGAAGGTGACGTTGGACTAGAGATGGGAAAGAGTATTGTGGAGGAGGGAACAGAGATGTGCGATGACGTGGAAGCAAGCTTGGATAATTCTCCTTCGGCGTGACGGCAAGCTCCTTGACCAATTCGTTGTTGCTATTATATCATTGACCATGTTCGTTCCTAGGTTGAAGCGCAGAGGGTGCAGTATACATCGCAATACCGAGAAGAGTCGGCCGACTCTAACCTGTATCGCAGGAATGGCCAGTACAGTAATGGCAAGCCGATATAAATGTGGCGAGATCAAGCGTTGTCACTCCAAGAAGAGCAATATATCGGCTTTACGGGGCAGCTGAGCCGTATTCTTTAAAAACGTGTCAAGCTGAGTGCTGACTTCATGTTTAGCGTGCAACATTGCACTATGCTTTTCTTCGTCCTTCTGGCGAAGATATTCCGTCAAGTCTGTTTCGTCGTTCTTCACCCCTTTATGGTTCTGGAGGTAGGCGATGGGAATGGCGCTAGGCCGGCTGCTGCTGTTTGCTACATCCATTGACTCTATTCTGGTCCACAGTCTCACGATGTAGTATTTGACACGGCTCTTGAAGGCATAATAAATGATAATATTTATTATAACACTGTGCAAACTTTATATTGTAAACACTGATATTAAAGTTGGTAATTATGAATACCCCGTACCTTTAAATAATAGTAATAGTACGTTAACGTGCTCCATTATTTTCTTAAATTGGTGAATTTACATAACCTCATCTTCTTCTTCATTTCCCGTTTCCAGTGTTCTGGGTCGGGGTGTGAATCAAGGACCTCCATAATTTTCTGTCTCTCCACCACTCTCTTCCTTCTACTCGTATATCTTCTACTTTTACCCCTCTCTTCTCTATGCTCTCCCTCACTGTATCCATCCACCTCTTCCTAGGCCTTCCCCGTTGCCTCTTTCCTGTTACTTTCTCTGTAAATGCTCGCTTTGGGACTCTAGTCTTCACCCATTCGCATCATGTGTCAATACCATTTCAGCTTACTGATCTCTATCTTGTCTTGTAGCTTTGGGAATCCAGTTCTTTCCCTAATTTCTGTGTTTCTGATTTTGTCTCTTCGTGTCTTTCCAATTATTCCTCTAAGAAACTTCATCTCGGCTGCCTGGACTCTGCTTTCATTCCGTTTTGTTGTTGTCCATGTGCCTGCTGCATATGTCAATATAGGTGTGTAATATGTTGAGTACATGACTTGCTTACATTTCTCTGGAACATCCTGGTTCCACACCATGCCTCTCACACACTGATAAAACCCATTTGCTTGCTGGATTCTCTTACCAATTTCCTCACTTATCTTTCCATCTTCTGTGATTATACTCCCTAAATATTTAAAACTTTTCACAACTTCTAATGTTTTCCCATTTACTTCAATATTCCCCCTACCATCTCTCTTATTTCTCCCCCCCAGGGGCTCGCATCTAGTGGGACGTGGGATGGCGACCATGGGACCCCAGCTGAGTCCGGCATTGCTTCCACTTACTAGTGCCGGCCTCCTCTCTGTCTTCTTTCCTTTCGACCGCAATTGGTCAACTCTTGTTCTCTTCCGACCCCGACGGTATTAGGTTATCCGAGGCCTAGGGAGTCTTTCACTTTCCCGCCTTAATTGGCCCTTGTCTCATCTTTCCTGATACTGGAACGTCTTTTTAATGCCCCATGTTGGTAGCGACAAATGAAACGTTTTGCTAGCTCCTAACTGTTGGGTGAGAAATGTAACTGTTTACCTTTGCCTAAGCTATGTTGTTTTAATGGGCGCCAAGACCTGAACGCAATGTTGAAATCTAAATTTTTATTTAACAACGTCTAGCTCTGGCAGAACACCTTCAAGACTCTATTCACTCAGATCGTGGTATGATTTGATCATTAACCCAACAAACAATTGTATCAGGAGAAGGAATTGGTCTATATCTAATGCTACCTACTGAAAGCAAAGATTGCATTGTAAAAGAAATGAATTTATTATATAAAACAAGAATAGCAAAATTAATAATAATAAGTATAAAATTTAAATTGGAGCGTTGTGATTTGAATATTACCGATAGAAAATTACGTGAAAACGGAGTCTGATAAATTGATTTTACTCTTATTTCCAAGCTATGAAGTTACTGAAATATGAAATGTAAAACAAAGCAGAGATTGCGTATTTCTGCGTCATTGGCGCTTACCACTGGAAATTGCCAAAGCATTTCCCTCGTTCTTGATGATGTTGTGAGCTTCCCACAGTCTCCTGGACGTCGTCATCTCCGTCGGAATTTGATGATATTCTGGTAGATTAGATAATTCTATGGTCCGTACCTCGGACCCAAACACTCGTACAACCGCACTGGTTAAGTTTTGCAAAAGTTAGTCTTCAACTCCACTGAACATCGGAGCGACACGCACCCCCAACCGCACTCCGCAAGTTCTACACAGATAGTCCGTTCCACGGAACATCGGAGCGTCCCCCGCGTATAACCATACTCCGCAAGTATTTCACAGATAGTCCTCGTCCCACGGAACATCGGAGCGACTCCCGCGTATATCCACACTCGGCAAGAACTATACAGATTGTCCTCGTTTCACGGCGCGTCGAACGATATATGCACACGTTGGCTCCCCACTCTTCAGTCCCAACTAGCTTACGTCGTCTCCCCTGATTGGCTGACCCACCACGCGATCTTCTCCTCCTCCGGGTCATTACACTCGGCGGGAGGGTTCCGTTCCAACAATTCGTCTTTTCTAGACATTGCGACCCAAGATTGCGTCATGCTTCTCGACAAGATTAAGCGTGTACTTGAAATCCCAGTGAGTCACGTCTCTCGATATACCCTAACTGACGAAAACTCCGTAAAATTCCGTAATCAGATAATTTTCTATGATATCGTCGTTCGTAATAATTTGCTGGATAGCGTTTTCTAAGACATAGAAAACCTATCTGAATGCTAATAATTTTTATAAAATGCTCCGAAAATACCTAAATAATAATTATAATAAATTAATAATAATAATAAATTACCATGAAAAATTCTCTTGGCTGAACAATTTGCCGCGTAAATAAATATAGAATGGCTTCCTACTGACTTATGCCAGTTGCATAAAACCCCTCGAAAAACACGTTACATATTCGCCTCGGATCATCGGATGATTTACCGTGACGACGGTCAATTATCCGATTATCCCAGACACGTTAATAAACCCCATCCAAAATACATATTACATAAATGAAATCACCCTAAATTACAGATATATACACTCATATTTTTTCTTCACGCACTTTGCGTCAAAGTTTGTTGTCACAATGGATTGCACTTTGCAACCAGTCCAATGTTTTACATATGGAATAGTGTTCCACGGATATTTCCGCCTCTCAAATTTCTCTATGTTGGAGAAATAGACATAATTAATGTGTGAGCACTATGTATTTATGATGTCATATCACACGCATTGAAGGTGTTCTGATATATTTATATCACCCTAGAACTTCCTAATTTCACTGGAGGTCCCCTCCTTATGGTGACATTTAATTCCACTTATCACTGAGCACACGATCACACTATTGTGGCAGCGCCTCGTGACCATAATACTTAATCTCTCTTTGAAGTAGATTAAATTAATATTGACTTCTGAAAAAAACAGTAAATGCGCATTACATATAACACCAGATATTTCTGTGCCGTAATCGCCCTGTCTTCTTAAGTTCCCGTTAACCATATTCTACTTAATACTCCCCCAGGGGCTCACATCTTGTGGGCGTGGGTTGGCGACCACGGGGCCCCAGCTGAGTCCGGCATTGTTTCCACTTACTTGTGCCGGGCTCCTCTCTGTCTTCTTTCCTGTCGACCTCACTTGGTCAACTCTTGTTCTCTTCTGACCCCGACGGTATTAGGGTATCCGAGGCCTAGGGAGTCTCTTCCTTTCCCGCCTTAATTGGCCCTTGTCTCATCTTTTCTGATTCCCTCCTTTTGCGAGGGGTCAGCCTTCTTTTTCTCTTCCTTTTACCTCCTGCCTTGTGCCCTAGGCCCTTAAGGAGGCAGGGTGTATGTAGCCCCACCACTTTTGGTGCACCCTAGATAATGCTACACCCTCAGGGGCTCACGGCTGGTGAGTTCGGGAGTTGGCGACCCCGAGGGATTCCTGAGCTGGGTCCGTTTTCCCTTTTTGTCCCTTACCTTTGGGGCGGACCCTCTCCTCTTTCACTTTCCTATCTGCCTTTCATGGCTCTCCTTCCTTCCAAGTCCCTCAATCCGCATTCTTCGAGGGTTGAGGGCATTTCTTTTCCTCCTGTCCTTTATTTGCCTTATTCTCATATAGTTTTCCATTTCTTCTTCTAGTATGTAGGTTGGTAGTTAGTTTTAGTTTTAAGTTCGCTTATCATTTTCATCTTCACGATCACCCAAACCATCAGGGGCCGATAACCTAGATGTTAGGCCCCTTAAAACAACAATTATCATCATCATCACTACTTAATACTAGTTCTCAACACAGACCATTTCTCCTCACACAAATAATACCATTGTACATATTATCTTAAATTACACACTTACAAATCTTACATGGCGAGGCCGTAAACAGAAATCACGTGTGCTGATATGTATGAGTTTCATGAAGGACTGTCTCGCATTCTGATGGCCCATCTTTTGCCTCGTGGACGCCTTAAGCAAAAATACCATGTACAAGCGCTCACCCATCTCTTGGAGGCAAATGGGAATTCACCAGCGCTACCAAATTCTGGCCTTGGTGTATCGAGACATTTTAGTGCTCAAGAGCATCCGACAATCCCGTCATATTTCCCTGTACCTTAAAAACTCTCATTTACTTACATACTACCCCCCTGTGCGACTTCTGATACGCCTGCCTTGAAGACCAGATCTTCCACGCACCAGACACCACAGTTACTCATTTGATAGGCTGGCTCGCCAGCTAAACACACTCACTTTATGACACATATTTTCGTAGACTATGTATAGTATACGTTCCGTATAATCTGTTTCCCTCACTATTCTCCAGCACATATGCTGTTTTCCCAATACGTTTGGAAACTATAAATGTTTCTGTGTCACCTGCTTCCAACCTTGCAAGTGGCTCCCTTAAATGAACGTCATCACGTTGCTCCACTAGCATATTTCTCAGTATCTGTAACGATTCCCTGTTGCTACTGTCCACACATACTAACCCTACCTTCCTATGGTGTCACACCTCTACTCGACACTCTATGACCTAAAAATGTCACTTCTGACTGACAGAATGACGACTTAGACAGCTTCAAAGTGAACCCTGCCTGATCTAACTTCTGAAAAACTATATCTAAATGACATAGATGCTCCTCAAAACTGCGTGAACTAATTACCATATCATCAATGTAAATGGTTACAAACTCTCCTGTGTCATCCCCTAATGCGATGTTTAAAGCCCTAATTAAAGCTGCTGAACTACTCTTTAACCCATAAGGTGTTCTACAAAATTGATAAAGGTTATATTTATGACTAAAAGCTGTAAATGGTCTATCTTCGTACATAAGTGGCACTTGCCAAAAACTGGAACTCAAATCTACACAAGTGAAATACTTCTTCCCCTCAAATGTTTGCATTAATTCCTCTATTGACATAGATTTCAGCTGATCTGAACTAATTCTACTGTTAACCAAACGAGCGTCTAAACAAATACGAACAGTGCCGTCGGTCTTCTGTACCGTGATCAAAGAATTAACATATGGACTGTTAGAGTGCTCAATAATCCCATCTTCAAGCATCTGGTTAATTTGTGCCTCAACTGCACTCTGATAAGCGAAAGGTACAGGATATCTATGTCCTGTGAATACTGACCTATCAATAACGTTCAATGAATGTGTATAGCAATTGGCCATACCAATGCGATCCTCAAAAACTCTCCTATTACACAATAACACATCATAGAGCCGAACACATTGTTCCACCTCTATATTACCCTGAAATGCAGCCTCACGTAACGAGTCCTCTAGACTTCCGTTCGTAATCACACTGCCCACAAAACATGGAGAACCCCGCTCTACGGCTGGCGATATCTCATTTAAAGTACAAATCACACCTACAATACTACTCCTCTGAATATGGTCATTGAACGCTACTTCTACTTCAGAATCTCCCCATTTAAATTTCAAACTCCCTACAACATAACATAAGTTACCAGACACTCTACTTAGCCACTCTGAACCCAAGATAACACTGAATACTAAATTTGGAATTACAAGGCAAATCTGCTTCTCTACATGATTATTAATTTTAATGTCTACTAAAACTTGCTTAGAAATTACTTTAGACCTCTTCCCAACAGCTGTGATAACAAAAGTGCTTTTAATTGGCATCTCCTCAAAATTTACTCCAGTTCCTTTCATTTTATCATAAAATGCACTACTTATGCAACTCTTCATACAACCACTATCAATTAAAACATCTGTGTACGCCTCGGACACGTTAAATTTAACTATGGGGCTCTTACTAACCACTTCCTGAATAATACCTTCATCATTTAGTTCATGTAATAATTCATTTCTCACATTTAGGTCATAGGGTTCCTGTATAATTGTATGGACAGGGCATGCTACAGACTGAGATTCTGACCTTACTTCGCAGCCTGGTTCGCGTTTAAAGAACCGCTACAGCTGGCCGTAGTACTAGTTACTACTGCACTGGTCTGGTTGTTCTGAGTTGTGTTGTCATTGTTTGGCTGTATATTACTACCACTAGGCTGTCCTCTACCTTGACCCCTATTCTGGTTGTAATTATTGTCATTATAATTTCTCCCTTGATTTCCCCTGAAATCATTGTTTCTCCCTTGATTTCCCCTGTAATCATTGTTCCTCCCTTGATACTGATTACCATAGCCATTTCCTCTGTTCTGATTTAGCTGATTCTTCTTCTTCTTTCGAATAACCCATTTGGAGGGTACGATGAATCAACGTTGGCTATTGTCCATTGTATTCAATTTCCGTTGTTTCCAAATTTCTTTCATCCTTCTAGAGTGACGATCTTTCTCCTCCTGAGTCCACTTTCTGCCAGTTGTTTGTTTCTTCCTTTCTTGAAATTTTGCGTTTTGAATAGCTTCTCTGAAGAGTGATCTGTTTGCTATTGTGTCTGTCTGAATTTTGGCGTTTGTCAAATCTTTGTCAATTTCAATGAACCATGTGGGTTTGGATTTGTAACTAGTCAGTAAGTTGAAGATCTGTTTAGTTAGTCTACTATTTTCCATTCTATAGATATGCCCAAAAAACTGTAATCTTCTCTTTCTCATTACATCAGTTAATTTTTCACATTTCAAATATAACTCTCTATTTGGTCGTAACCTATATTCTGCGTTATTATTTCGTTTAGCTCCCAGTATTTTTCTCAGAATTCGTCTTTCAGTCTTCTCTAATTTGTCTAAATATTTAGCTGATTATTATTATTTCTATTTTGAGCATTGGCCCCTTCGCCACCGTTCCCTTGAACTTCCTGATGCCTGGCTTCATTAGGTCTATTATTATTATTACCCTGGTTCCTATTGAAATTGTCCTCATATCCCCCTCTCCCTAGTGCATCAAATGTGCTTAACAAATTTTCTACTTGTGATATAGTCTTTACATTCTGGATACAAGCAGCCTCCTTGATCCTATAGGGAAAGTGCCTAAGTAGCAACCTTACCACATCACTTTCCTCCTTCAAGCCATCCAGATATTTACACACTAATACCTGCCCTAAAAAGTATTCGGTCATGGTGGAGCTTCCTTTAGGGTTATATTTACCACACACTACTCCCTCACGATGCTGCGACTGAATAACCTCATTCCAGAACTTTTCACAGAATTTCATTTTAAAATCATTCATATCAGTAAACTTGTCTCTGTAGACAGCAAACCAATTCCTCGTTTCCCCCACAAACACTTGTTCTAAAATTTCAACTACCTGGCACCACTCAATACTACCATTTTCCAACCTCTCCCCGAATTTATTTTCTATAGTGTTCATGAACTCCATCGGGCACCCCTGTCGATTGCTGAACTTACCCAGTTCTACCTCCCTGTGTGTGCTATTCACAAAAACTGGTCTATTCTGACTATTTTCTTGCCTGATCCTAGCTTTTAATTTTAATTCTAATTCTGCGATTTTCTCCTCAGCCTTCCTCTCAATACTGTTTACTGTTAATTTAATGTTTCCTTCTGATTCTTCTACTTTATCATATAGCTTTGCTTGTTTCTCCTCAATCTTGCTAATGCTCTCTTTATTACTCTCTCTTAAATCATTTACTTCTGCAACTATTTGTGAGTGGACTTTCTCAATTCTACCCCCCAGCTGTTCCTTAACCTCTTTAGTAGCTACCTGAATTTTGTCAATTTCTCCCCCCAATTGCTTTTTGACCTGCTGTGTTTCCAGTTGCACTAGTTCTTTTAAATTTTCAGCCTGTGTACTGATTCTAATTTCCAACTCCTCCTGTACTTTTCCTAATTTTCTGTCTACATCTGCAATAATCTCTTTAGCCTTTTCTTCCATCACCCCCCTGATCTCACCTCTAATCAGTTCGAATTTGTCACTCATTTCCCTACTGTTTTGTTCTAATTTAGCATTTAAAGTTTCAGTACTCTCTCTATTTTCCTTACTGTTTTGTTCTAATTTAGCGTTATTCTGTTCTAACTTTGCATTTAAAGCTTCTGTACTTTCTTTATTTTCCGTACTGTTTTGTTCTAGTTTAGCGTTATTCTGTTCTAACTTTGCATTTAAAGCTTCTGTACTTTCTTTATTTTCCCTACTGTTTTGTTCTAATTTAGCGTTATTCTGTTCTAACTTTGCATTTAAGGCATCACTTCTAACTTTGTTCTGATACATAAACTCGAGAAGTAAAGTTTTTAATTCTGGTTGGCCGCCTACACTCCCTGTTTCAGTATCGGGATTTACCTCCGCTACCCCGGTACTACCATCACTCGACATACTGCTCGTATCATCACTCTCCCGTTGATGACCACTACGTAACCTCATCTGTCTTTCTTTCTCATCCCCCATAATGATATACACTGATACAGACAAATAACCCCCAAAATACAGGCACAGAAATATATACCCTTCTCCTTCCACATCCCCCAGGGGCTCACATCTAGTGGGAAGTGGGTTGGCGACCACGGGGCCCCAGCTGAGTCCGGCATTGCTTCCACTTACTTGTGCCGGGCTCCTCTCTGTCTTCTTTCCTGTCGACCTCACTTGGTCAACTCTTGTTCTCTTCCGACCCCGACGGTATTAGGGTATCCGAGTCCTAGGGAGTCTCTTCCTTTCCCGCCTTAATTGGCCCTTGTCTCATCTTTCCTGATTCCCTCCTTCTGTGAGGGGTCAGCCTTCTTTTTCTTTTCCTTTTACCTCCTGCCTTGTGCTCAAGGCCCTTAAGGAGTCAGGGTGTATGTAGCCCCACCACTTTTGGTGCACCGTAGATAATGCTACACCCTCAGGGGCTCACGGCTGGTGAGTTCGGGAGTTGGCGACCCCGAGGGATTCCTGAGCTGGGTCCGTTTTCCCCTTTTGTCCCTTACCTTTGGGGCGGACCCTCTCCTCTTTCACTTTCCTATATGCCTTTCATGGCTCTCCTTCCTTCCAAGTCCCTCAATCCGCCTTCTCCGAGGGTTGAGGGCATTTCTTTTCCTTCTGTCCTTTTATTTGCCTTATTCTCCTTTAATTTCCATTTCTTCTTCTAGTATGTAGGTTAGTAGTTAGTTTTAGTTTTAAGTTCGCTTTTCATTTTCATCTTCACGATCACCCAAACCATCAGGGGCCGATAACCTAGATGTTAGGCCCCTTAAAACAACAATTATCATCATCATCATCATCAGTTTTAGTTTTAAGTTCGTTTTTCATTTTCATCTTCACGATCACCCAAACCATCAGGGGCCGATAACCTAGATGTTAGGCCCCTTAAAACAACAATTATCATCATCATCATCTCTCCTTCCACAAATGTTATTAGGTTTACAGCCCCAAGTTGTCGGCGACAAGTGTAACGTCTTTTTTAATGCCCCATGTTGGTAGCGACAAATGAAACGTTTTGCTAGCTCCTAACTGTTGGGTGAGAAATGTAACTGTTTACCTTTGCCTAAGCTATGTTGTTTTAATGGGCGCCAAGACCTGAACGCAATGTTGAAATCTAAATTTTTATTTAACAACGTCTAGCTCTGGCAGAACACCTTCAAGACTCTATTCACTCAGATCGTGGTATGATTTGATCATTAACCCAACAAACAATTGTATCAGGAGAAGGAATTGGTCTATATCTAATGCTACCTACTGAAAGCAAAGATTGCATTGTAAAAGAAATGAATTTATTATATAAAACAAGAATAGCAAAATTAATAATAATAAGTATAAAATTTAAATTGGAGCGTTGTGATTTGAATATTACCGATAGAAAATTACGTGAAAACGGAGTCTGATAAATTGATTTTACTCTTATTTCCAAGCTATGAAGTTACTGAAATATGAAATGTAAAACAAAGCAGAGATTGCGTATTTCTGCGTCATTGGCGCTTACCACTGGAAATTGCCAAAGCATTTCCCTCGTTCTTGATGATGTTGTGAGCTTCCCACAGTCTCCTGGACGTCGTCATCTCCGTCGGAATTTGATGATATTCTGGTAGATTAGATAATTCTATGGTCCGTACCTCGGACCCAAACACTCGTACAACCGCACTGGTTAAGTTTTGCAAAAGTTAGTCTTCAACTCCACTGAACATCGGAGCGACACGCACCCCCAACCGCACTCCGCAAGTTCTACACAGATAGTCCGTTCCACGGAACATCGGAGCGTCCCCCGCGTATAACCATACTCGGCAAGTATTTCACAGATAGTCCTCGTCCCACGGAACATCGGAGCGACTCCCGCGTATATCCACACTCGGCAAGAACTATACAGATTGTCCTCGTTTCACGGCGCGTCGAACGATATATGCACACGTTGGCTCCCCACTCTTCAGTCCCAACTAGCTTACGTCGTCTCCCCTGATTGGCTGACCCACCACGCGATCTTCTCCTCCTCCGGGTCATTACACTCGGCGGGAGGGTTCCGTTCCAACAATTCGTCTTTTCTAGACCTTGCGACCCAAGATTGCGTCATGCTTCTCGACAAGATTAAGCGTGTACTTGAAATCCCAGTGAGTCACGTCTCTCGATATACCCTAACTGACGAAAACTCCGTAAAATTCCGTAATCAGATAATTTTCTATGATATCGTAGTTCGTAATAATTTGCTGGATAGCGTTTTCTAAGACATAGAAAACCTATCTGAATGCTAATAATTTTTATAAAATGCTCCGAAAATACCTAAATAATAATTATAATAAATTAATAATAATAATAAATTACCATGAAAAATTCTCTTGGCTGAACAATTTGCCGCGTAAATAAATATAGAATGGCTTCCTACTGACTTATGCCAGTTGCATAAAACCCCTCGAAAAACACGTTACAATACCCTCCTTCTGTGAGGGGTCAGCCTTCTTTTTCTTTTCCTTTACCTCCTGCCTTGTGATCAAGGCCCTTAAGGAGGCAGGGTGTATGTAGCCCCACCAATTCTGGTGCACCGTAGATAATGCTACACCTTCAGGGGCTCACGGCTGGTGAGTTCGGGATTTGGCGACCCCGAGGGATTCCTGAGCTGGGTCCGTTTTCCCCTTTTGTCCCTTACCTTTGGGGCGGACCTTCTCCTCTCTCTCCTCTCCTCTTTTCATTATATTTACTTTTCTCTTTAAGATTCCCGCACTGTTTTTTGTTACTTGGTTCACCGTGTATCTAAATTCCCTTCTGGCGATTTATTAAAGGCATTTTTTATCTAAGTTGCTTTTTGTATGTTTTTCGATCTAACTTACATCTCGCGATTGTTTTCAACCTCAATTGCATTTTGTAAAGATTGACAATCTAAATTGATTTTTAGTAAGTCTTTCAATGCATGTGCCCGGGCCTTTTAGTGAGTATTTTGAATTTCAATTGCATTTTGTAAGAATTTTCAACCAACGCCGCATTTCGCACGAATTTTGAATCTAAATTGCATTTTGTTTGGTGGGCATTTTGCACATATTTTGATTCTCAATTGCATTTTGTGGGTATTTTGAATCTAAATTACATTTTGTCAAGTATTTTCAATCTAAATTACATTTTGTAAGTATTTTCAATCCACATGAGTCGTTCGAATCACCGTACATTTTGTAAGCATTTTCAATTTCAATTGCATTTTGTAAGTATTTCGACGCTACATTGCATTTTGTACGTATTTTGAATCTAGCCTACGTTTTGTGGGTATTTTTCCATGTATTCTTTTTGTGACTCTTTTCGTTCTAAATTCCCTTTTGTAAGACCATATTGTGAGTTCCTTTTTGTACGTATTTTCCGTCTCAGATAATTTTGTTCTGGTTTCCATTTCATTATTATTTTCGCTATCACCCAGACCATTAGGGGCCGATAACCACGATGTTAGGCCCCTTAAAACAACAATTATCATCATCATCGTATTTCTCGTCATCACTACTGTCTTATTCTTCTCCACACTTATTTTCATTCCATACTCTTCTATCTCCTGGTTCCATACATCGACTTGTTCCCGTACTTCTATTTCGTCTTCTCCCCATATTACTATGTCATCAGCGAAGAGTAAGGCCTTAGTCTCTTTACTTGCCATTTTCTGTTTCACTCGCTTATGGATCCATGACAGTGATGAAAAGTCTAGGGGACAATACACTCCCATGTCGGAGTCCTGTTTCTACATTAAACCAGTTTGTTTGCCCAACCCTGATCTTCACACTACTTATACACTTCCTATACATCAATGCATCCCAAACCAGTTGTCTTGGTACACTGTCATATGCCTTCTCAATGTCTATAAATGTCATCACTAAATCCTTCCTGAATTCCCACCTTTCCTCCATCATGTTTCTTATGGTAAAAATTAGATCAAAAGTTGATCTGTCTTTTCTAAATCCATGTTGTTCTTCCTCCATTTCCTTTTCCACTTTCATCCTCAGTCTACCCTCCCCCCCTGTGGGTGGGGGGTTTAGAATATACCCACGGTATCCCCTGCCTGTCGTAAGAGGCGACTAAAAGGGGCGACCTTGGCTATACTTTAAGGACTCCGCGTTGTTTTGTGAATTGGACCCCCAGTGGGTGGGAGGAAGCGAATACATCCACGGTAATCCCTGCCAGTCGTAAAAGGCGACTAAAAGGGCTTCTCGGAACGGTCCCCTTTCGAGGGTTTAACAGTCAGCTCTAAAAGACATACACCCGTGCGGTATAACTCTCATTAGGTTCTATCGCACTTCTTTCCGTTACTGCTTTCAGGGTCTGGCAACCAAAATTTCTATATGTGCGTGCTGTTAGGGGATGGGCCACTTACGCTTGCGACTACGCTCGAAAGCCTGTTCCGGTCTTGGCCGCGCCGACAGGTGGGTGTGCCATGTACCCGTGCAGTAGTATCCGCCTGACTACGCAGGTCCCCGCACAGCCGAATGTCTGAGCTGTAAAATCCAGTATATGCCAAGGGGTACATGCCGATACGGCATTGTAAAACATCGGACCCCCGGGCAATGCCTTCCAAGCTAGGCGGGCCTTGCCCTGGCTGGGTAGCGCCTACTGCGACAGCCCGTGATCGGATGTCGGTGGCATTCGGGGAGGATGATCTGGCCATGGGTTCCAAAAGAAAAATCCCCAACCAGGGTGGCCGTACACCCAAACAGGGTGGTCCTACACCCAAGTCTTTAACTTTTGATTCCCTACGGGGATCAACCCCCTGGGAACAATCTGTGCGTGAAAATCTGGGTGCTAACACCCCCAAGTTTCTGGTAGCTACCAGAACAGATGGGGGTGATTTCAAGCTGGTCAAGTGTATTTTGTTTTCTCGCCACATAGAAGGTGTCTATGGTGAGCTTGAGAAAGTACAAAAGATGAGGAACGGTAGCTTGTTGCTCAAGACGACTGGTGAGCAAGTTGAACGACTTTTGCAATGTGACCACTTTGGCGACATTCCCGTCAAAGTGGAAAAGCACACATCCCTGAATCTGGTCCGAGGAGTTATTTTCCACCTGGACCTGATTCTGAACACTGACGAGGAGCTCAAGGAGGATATGCAGCACCGTCACGTGACTGATGTCCGGCGCATTACGCGCAAGGTCAACGGTCAAATCGTGGATACTGGTGCTTTCATTATTTCCTTTGAGCTTTCGGTGCTCCCGGAGAAAGTCAAGGTTACTAGTTACCGTTGTGACGTCCGGCCTTATATCCCTCCACCCATGAGGCGTTATAAGTGCCAGAAGTTCGGGCATATGTTATCCCGATGCTCGAGCCCTGACGTCTGCGGAACATGCGGTAAGGTACCACACGAAGCGGAAGAGTGCACAACACCTTATCAGTGCACTAATTGCCCTGGATTTCATTCTCCTCGGGACAGGAACTGCCCTGTCTTCCTGAGTGAGAAGAAAATCCAGGAGATCAAAACCCTGGATGGTCTCACCTACCAGGAGGCCCGCAAGAAGTACCATACCACGATTTCGCCTCCTCCAACGATCGATTATAGAGCCATAATACCAAATTTGGTCCCGGCGACCTCATCTTTTGTACCAGCTGTGAAATCTGCAACTGAGTTACCTGTTCCGAAGCCAGCACCTATGATTATAATGGAAAGCCCGAAGGTGACGTCAACTCCACCTTCGGCCAGCACGAAGGCTGTGCGAGCGAAGGCTGCTCCGCCCGCACAGCAGGGGAGGAAGTTGAAGACTTACTCCCCACTCGTTAGGAAGTCGAAGTCTTCCTCCCCACCCAAACGGTCGGCGAAAGCCGCGCCGAAGCCGGCGGAGGCGGCATCGTCGACCAGGGTCAGGACTTCGGCTCCTGACCCGTCTATATACCTTAATGAGCCGGGGGCGGGTAAGAAGGGACCCCGCACTACGCATTCCCTTTCTCCAAAAAAGGGGAAGCCATCCGCGCCAACACCTGCGGATGCTTCTGCGCCTGGGGACGTTTCGGTCCCCAGATCTGCGCGCTCCCCACGGAGATCCCCCCGCCGCCGAACTGCGTCCAGGAAATCTTCCACTGAGTCGATTCACTCCATGAACTCGCCTGAGGACATGGAGATTATAGTCGACGTAGTGACTGTAGATCCTCCAGAGTCAAAGTTGGAGTAGCTTGCTGCTCCAACTTATTCCCTAAGTTCACACAATGGCTCTGTTACAGTGGAATTGTAACAGTTATGACGGGCATTTGACAGAGATCCGTCAGCTTATTGCCCAATACGCAGCGAGTATAGTATGCCTACAGGAAGCAAACCTCAGACCTGATCACGAGACTGTTCTGAGAGGTTTCCGACTATACTCTAAAGAGCGACAAGACGCCGCCCGGGCTTCCGGGGGCGTTTGTACCTTCGTTCGCTCTGACTGCTATAGTGAGGAGTTTCCACTCGCCACTCCTCTGGAAGCTATTGCAGTTCGCGTGTCCTTGCCTGCTATGACAACTGTTTGTAACGTGTACCTTCCACCGAACCAACCCCTTGATATTAATGACGTCTTAGATCTTGTTGATCAACTTCCAGTCCCTTTCCTACTCGTGGGGGATTTCAACTCTCATCACCCCCAATGGGGATCACCATCTTCCTGCCCCAGAGGAAGGGACGTGGAAGGCTTAATTCAAGGGTTGGATTTATCTCTATTAAATAAAGGGGAAGCTACACATTTTAGCTTAGCGCACGGCACGTACTCACACATTGACCGGAGTGTGTGTAGCCGTGCGCTGGTCCCCCTATTTGGTTGGTATGTACACGACGACCTCTGTGACAGTGACCATCTCCCGATCGTTCTTACCCTTCTGAACCAGACGCCCGTGGAGTTCCCCAGTCGTTGGGTTCTTAAGCGGGCAAATTGGCCCTCGTTTCAAGAACGAGCTGTGTTCGTTGATCTTGGTTGCCGGAGCGTCAATGACGAGGTACAGCACATCACTGATGTGCTTCTTGCTGCCGCCGAAGAGTCCTTGCTGCCGCCGAAGAGTCCATTCCCTCCTTTTCTGGGACTCCTCGTCGCAAACTCGTCCCTTGGTGGACAGAGGATATTGCAGCGGCAATAAGAGACCGTCGTCGAGCTCATAAGCACTACCGTCGGCGTCCAACCATGGCCAATTTGGTGGCGTTTAAGAAATTTCGTGCCAAGGCACGGATTCTTATTCGCCAGAGTAAGAAACAATCCTGGGAACGGTATGTGTCTTCTATTCCGGCACATACCCCCTCCTCTCAAGTGTGGACTAAACTACGACGCATTTCGGGAATTCAGACATCTTCTACTGTACCGGGAATTTCCATTGCTAATGAACTGGTTACAGATCCTTATCGCGTTGCAAACCATCTCGCCTCGTATTTAGCGGGTATATCCGGTTCCGATAACTATGACCCTGCCTTCGTGGCCCTGAGGCGCGAAGCGGAACGTTTCCATCTTAGTTTTGCTTCCCGCGCTTCGGAGGAGTACAACGTGCCCTTTACGGAGTGGGAACTCCGCGGAGCGCTGGCGCTCTGCAGGGACACGTCTCCTGGCCCGGATAATATTCACAACCAGATGCTTAAACACCTTAACGATGAGAGCATTCGCTATTTGCTCAGGGTGTTTAATCGTATCTGGTTGGAAGGTGTGTTTCCAGCGCAATGGCAGGAAGGTATCATTATACCTATCCTGAAGCCCGATAAGGATCCCAAATTGTCAGGGTGTTACAGACCTATTTGTCTCACAAACGGTTTGTGCAAGCTCTTTGAGAAGATGGTCAATCGGCGCCTCGTGTGGGTCCTGGAGAAACGGGGACTCCTGTCTGAATACCAGTGTGGTTTCAGGGCGTCTCGGTGTACCAACGACCATCTGGTACGCCTGGAGACTGCCATACAGGACGCTTTTCTCCGGAGACAGCACCTAGTCGCTGTTTTCTTTGACCTCGAGAAGGCCTATGACACCACTTGGCATTACGGCATCCTCTCTACCCTGCATCAATGGAAATTCCGAGGTAACTTGCCGGTTTTTATTGCGAATTTTCTGTCTCTTCGCCTGTTCCGTGTCCGAATAGGGGGGACATATTCGCAATATCATATACAGGAAAACGGAGTCCCACAGGGATCGGTGCTTAGCGTAACATTATTTGCGATTGCCATAAACGGTATAGTCGCTGCTGCTGGTTCAGCAGTGTTACCGTCGCTATATGTAGACGACTTCGCTCTACATTATAGTGCGCAAAATATGGCGGTCGCTGAACGACAGCTACAACAAGCTATTCGGAGAGTGGAACGCTGGACACTGGAGCATGGCTTTCGATTCTCAACCGCTAAGTCCTCGGTTGTCCATTTCTGCCGAAAGCGCACCCTCCATCCAGATCCTGAGCTTTATCTGGGCAATGTAGCTTTGCCTGTTGTTGCTGCGTACCGGTTCCTTGGGCTCCTTTTCGATCAGAAATTGACGTGGGAACCACACGTGCGGTGTTTGAAAACTGCCTGCGCTAAGAAACTAGACATGTTGCGGTTTCTTAGCGGCACATCATGGGGGGCAGACCGCGCGGGGCTCCTGCGTTTTTATAGATCACTGATTTTTTCTAGGTTAGATTATGGCAGTGTAGCATATGGTTCGGCCCGTAAGTCAGTGCTTGTTAATCTGGACAGTGTCCACCACCGCGGTGTGAGGCTGGCGACGGGTGCCTTTCGGACAAGCCCAGTCGTCAGCTTGCTCGCCGAGGCTGGCGTACCTCCTTTACACCTGAGGCGCCAACAAGTACTGCTGACCTATGCTGCAACTATTCGACAGATGCCACTTCATCCAAGCTATCCATGTTTGTTTTCCAATCCGAATCGCCGGCTGTATGATGCGCTCGCCCGAGCCACTCGGCCGGCGGGGATTCGCTTGGATGACTTATACCGTCAGTTCGATTTCCTTCTGTCTCCTGTATCGTCCGAGTACCTAGCAAGGCCCCTCCGTGGATGGTCTCTCGCCGTGATATCATCCTGGATCTGCACACCGGCCCCAAGTCGGACACGGACTCCTCCGTCCATCGGAGGCTGTTCCAGTCCGTGGTGAGCCGGTATCTTGGATCAGGGCTTGTATTCACGGACGGTTCGAGGGCAAACGAGAAAGTAGGCTGTGCATTTGTGGTTGAGGATCGTCGGTTTCTCTTTTCACTTCCCGAGGCCTGTAGCGTGTACACTGCGGAGCTCTATGCCATCTTAGAGGCTCTGCGGTACACGTTATCAGACGATCACCAGCACTTTCTTGTGTGTATTGACTCTCTGAGTGCGCTGCAAGCGATCGATGTGTGTTTCCCGAAGCACCCGTTGGTCCATCGTGTGCACGACCAGCTCGTCAGTTCGCGTAACGCTGGAACCGGGGTGACCTTTGTGTGGCTTCCTAGCCACATGGGTATTGCGGGAAACGAGCTTGCTGATCAGGCGGCGAGAGAGGCAGTCGCACTGCCCTCGCTACCATATAAGGTGCCTGCTAGTGATGTGCGCTCTCAGTTGCGGCATTCGATCCTGTCGCATTGGGAGGAGGCATGGCGTGCCACGCCTCCACCCAACAAACTGAGAGGCATCAAGGAGACAACGAAGGTGTGGAAATCTTCCTTCCGATCTCTCCGGAAGGAAGCTGTGGTTCTCTGTCGACTCCGGATCGGCCATGGGATTGCTACGCACTCCCACTTGCTGAAAAGAGAGGATCCTCCTGTGTGTACTTGCGGCGCCCACCTAACCGTGGCACACCTTCTCTTGGAGTGTGTGGATCTGGCCGATCTGCGAGGGACTCTTAAACTGCCTAATACCCTCTCCCTTATTCTCCGTGATGACGGGTCGTCAGCTGACCTCGTCATCCGGTTCATGAGGGAGAGTGGTTACTTTTTTAAGTTTTAATGTGTAGTTACGACTTTTAATTCTGGTTATATCTGTTTTATGTTTTTTATTGTGTTCTGTATTATATTGTTCGCTATGTCTTATTTGTTTTCTCCTTTTTTACCATCCGCATTTTATTCCTTTTTATTCAAATAAGGCATAATTTTTGGGGCTCACTGTCTGTTTTATAAACACCATTTTCGCTTCATCCATGGCAGTGAGTTGTTTTTATCTACATCCTTTCATTTCACGTCTCCCCCAGGGGCTCACATCTTGTGGGCGTGGGTTGGCGACCACGGGGCCCCAGCTGAGTCCGGCATTGCTTCCACTTACTTGTGCCGGGCTCCTCTCTGTCTTCTTTCCTGTCGACCTCACTTGGTCAACTCTTGTTCCCTTCTGACCCCGACGGTATTAGGGTATCCGAGGCCTAGGGAGTCTCTTCCTTTCCCGCCTTAATTGGCCCTTGTCTCATCTTTCCTGACACCCTCCTTCTGTGAGGGGTCAGCCTTCTTTTTCTTTTCCTTTTACCTCCTGCCTTGTGCTCAAGGCCCTTAAGGAGGCAGGGTGTATGTAGCCCCACCACTTCTGGTGCACCCTAGATAATGCTACACCCTCAGGGGCTCACGGCTGGTGAGTTCGGGAGTTGGCGACCCCGAGGGATTCCTGAGCTGGGTCCGTTTTCCCCTTTTGTCCCTTACCTTCGGGGCGGACCCTCTCCTCTTTCACTTTCCTATCTGCCTTTCATGGCTCTCCTTCCTTCCAAGTCCCTCAATCCGCATTCTTCGAGGGTTGAGGGCATTTCTTTTCCTCCTGTCCTTTATTTGCCTTATTCTCCTTTAGTTTTCCATTTTTTCTTCTATTATGTAGGTTGGTAGTTAGTTTTAGTTTTAAGTTTACATTTCATTTTCATCTTCACGATCACCCAAACCATCAGGGGCCGATAGCCTAGATGTTAGGCCCCTTAAAACAACAATTATCATCATCATCATCATTTCACGTCATTTCATTTCATTAGGGGCCGATAACCTCGATGTTAGGCCCCTTAAAACAACAATTATCAACATCATCATCAGTCTACCCTCAAGTATCCTTTCAAATATCTTTGCTACAAGCGGGATGAGGGTGATCCCTCTGTAGTTGTTACATTCTTTCTTATCTCCTTTCTTGAATACTGGAATTATTAGCCCTTTACCCCACTCTTCTGGTACTTCCTTGTTCTTCCATATCACTCGAAATAGTCTGTACAACCACTGCATCCCTACTGGTCCTGCTGCTTTTTTCCATCTCCACAGCTACCTCATCCACTCCTGTTGCTCTACCACTCTTCATCTTCTTTATGGCTCTTTCTATTTCTAACATTGTTATATCATCATCTTGGGTTTCTTCAGTCGTTTCTTTACCTTCTTCAACTTCCACTAATTCTTTGAATTTGATGTTCAGAAATGTATGAAAATATTCTTCCCATCGCTGGAGTATGTCTTCTCTTTGTGTCAAAATCTGTCCTGTCTCTGTCTTTACAAATTTTGTATCTTCTCTGATTTTTACTTTGTTTCTAACCAATCCCTATAACATCTTCTTACTTCCTTTAACATCTTCCTGCAAACTTTCTGTAAAATCATCCCAGCACTTCTTTTTCTCTTCCTGTACAATCCTGTGGCATTCTTTCTTTGTTACTTGATACTTTTGCCTTTTCTGTACATTTTTGCCTACTATCCACTTCTTCCAGGCTTTTAGTTTTTCTTTCACTGCCTCTTTTACTCTGTTATTCCACCAAGGTGTCTCCTTTTCCTTCTTTATACCCGACACTCTACCACATATATCTTCTGCACATTTTACAATTCTTTCTTTGATCTTTGTCCATTCCTCTTCCACACTTCCTACCTCTTCTTTAGGGATCAGTTCTTTCAGATCTTCTTGGAACTTTTCCTGTACTTCCTTTTCCTTTAATTGCCATACTTTTATTTTTCTTTCTCTTGTCTCCTTTAACTTGACTATTTTGCCCAACCTTAATTTAGCTACAACAATTTTATGATCCCCTTCAAAATCCTCTCTGGGCATAGCTGTGACATCTTCTAGTTGTCTACGGTTCTCTCTTTCGACTAAAATAAAGTCTATCATGGTTTTCGTTTTCCTTCCTCCCCATCCATACCTAGTTTTTTCTGGCTATTCTTCTTTCTGAACCAGGTATTGCCTACTATTAATCCATTCCTCTCACAGAAGTCTATCGAAAGGTCTCCTTCAGCATTTTTGCTTCCATAGCTGAAAGGACCAATTATTTCTTCCTTTTCATGCCTGTGTCTGTTCCTATGCGGGCATGCATGTCACCTATAATCACCACTTCATACTCTTCGATGTACTGTGCCCGTTTAGACCGGAGTCCGCACGACCACATTTGCGTTTTACCAATAATCAGTCAGCACGAGAGTCAAAATATCCCGGAGCGCCAGATGGGTTAAAGCTAATCGCAAAAACGACATCAAATAAAAAAAATGCTTTACTGATTTTTGGCTCAATGCAACAATAAGGATAGAAGGAGATTCAACTGGGGATAACACGTCATGTAAAATTATCTCATTTTATTTTGAATTTAAAATTGACTGCAAAAATGCTCAAAGCAGCATCACTCACGTGTGGCGACCCACACTCCTATTTACACAATATACAGAAATTTTCCAAACACATTTGACAATTATTTTTTTGGAAAACACAAGTCTGATTATTAGTCCTGTAGACTGTGTTCCAAAATTATTAATGATTAAATCCAGTTCAAATTTAATTGTCTCTACTGGAAATATCGTAGTTCACTGTTTGAATTTTTACATATCATTAACACTCGTAGAATAAATGTTCATAGAATTTTATCTTTCACTTATTTTTCCAGTTTCAAAAATATATTGTCGAAAAATATTATTATTTCTGAATCAACACAAATTATTTACACATATTAATAACATCTGAAAAGTATTTGACCTTGAGCATAGCATCGAAGAACTGTGCGAAGCACAACAAAGTTAATTGTTCTTCAGACATTAAACGTTTCGAGAAGTGACTCGATTATGAACTTCAAGTTTCTAACAAAATATATGATTTCTGAACCATTCAACTATTCAATATTCCACTTGGAATCATTATTATGAAAAATATATATATTTGTGGCCCTTTTAGTAACTTTCACAACTTGCAATTCTTCGACAGAATGCGGAAATAAGAATTGTAGCTTCATAATAAATTCATTTAGTTCATGGCACTAGGATTGAAAATATCCTTCAAATTATTCGTGGTTAAAGAATTATTTTTAATTGGCAGTGGCCCATTCTATTATTTGTGTAAGAACACAATATTACAACAACAACGGCAAAGGTCTTCCTCTGAAGAAGAATAAACTACTATCATGACAAATCCGGGTTTTAGCAAAATCAAAGTCTAAATGGAATTCGTAACCAAGGTTGAAATAAGAACTGATGGTTTCAAGAAATAACCTTCGGGTCATTCATACGACGAAATGTGTAGTTCCAATACTCCCTCTATAAACCTGAGCCATCGAACCTGCTATTTGATTGATGCTCGAAAAAACCTCTTCATTCCTGCGACTTAAACATGCGCACCTGGGAATGGCATTTCAACTACTCCACACATAAATTTTCTTCCCAAAATGTATACAATAAATCAAGCCTCTGCTTTTATCAACACTGGAAGATTAATAAACTTACAAGTTTATTTTATTTTACCATTCAGTTCAACCCGTGAATTTACCATACTTATGAAAATCTTTATTTCACTTTCGAGTGTATTTACGTCATGATTTTATATAAATACAAAAATATCCTATTTGATACAAATATCATTTGCTTCCCGTTTCATGCCTCTCCGTGTTATCTGAAAAATATACTTTGCTCATTGCAAATATTAACTGTTCAACCAGAACTGAAATGTTGGTTGAATGCGGGCTTGCGCTAACCACTCTCCTTCGGAAAATCTCCTGTTCCAAACTAGAAATGAATAACTACTTCATAGACTCACTCTCAATACATATGATTATTATAAAATATAATATCCAAGAATTATTTAGAAAAATTATAAAAATTATTATTACTATTATTATTAGTGGATTATTATTATTATTATTTGTCATATTATTTTAAATATATTTAATTATCATCTCATTATGTGAGAATCCACATGTTCGAACCTTCGAATATGGAAAAAATATCCATTCCTCAACAAAAAAAAAATTTAACTTTTACAGTTACATCGGCTGATTACCGTGATTTCCCAAAAATATGAAATATTCAAATAAATGCTCGATATGCTCGGTCATCGATCCTAAACTGTTCTGAGTGCTGAAAATACTCAGAATAACTCTAACATGTCTTGCGTAAATCATTGCAAGATTTAAATACGAAGAAAAATAAATGTGTTGGTCATCTGCAGAAAAATAGTTTGTTCCAATTAGCTAGGCATAATATAATTCAAATGTGGCTTACATTTCTTGATGGTCTTGAAGCGTAGTGAACCTTGTCTGTGCCAGATTTCTCCATAGACATGCCCTATCGGACAAGCATGTATAATCCTTGTATCGGCCGCCATTATATACCCACAATCCGTCTAACAAGACATAGTGGTAGTATCTCTTGACGTTTGAAGTAACTGTTGATCCATTTTAATATTGGCTCCTATTAAAGCCATAACAGTTTGCTTAAATGGGGTCAGATCTAAGTGATCTATTCTTAAATATGTCAGTTGTAACATAACTCACGGTAATCTTTTCAGTACAAGAAAACACTGACAATCTAACCAATCAACGGCTGTTCTGAAGATCGTTCCCTGGGCATGGCTTCTCACCATCTACCATGCGCGAAGCAACATGTAGTTTCCCTGCGTAGACTAATGAACACCACCGTGATAGACTGGTCTTCAATGTACTGATAGATCGAAGTGGTTAACAAGTTACACATATGAACACTGACTAAAATGGACTTAAAATATCCAAGTATTAGGTTATTACTGGACTGTGACAAAGTACTAATTCTAGACAAAGTCTAGCATATGTCCATGTAGAAATATAAATATTTCACCAGTGTCTGTAGAAAATATCAATCACCCTAGTGATTCTCCTTGCCGGAAACTTACTAAGTTCCACTCGTAGCGCAGCACTTTTGTGACTATCACAACTTTGAAAATAACTTCTGCGTAGATCCGGCAACCATGTGCCTTGGCTCAGCGTAGCGGCACCTTGCTAGGCAAGTGCTTGTTTCGAAGTGAGCTAATGATGCCTGCGCCAGCCGGCTTTTATTCAAAACGGTCAGGGTCACGCTGCATCAGCTGATATCTGGAAATTCTCATATCTCTGGTATCCCTGGTCCGATTTACTTGATACGAATTGCATTCTCTTTCATTTGGCCGTGCCAGTAATCTGATCCCAGTCTCAAGTCTCTACTCCATGGTTAACTATTTAATCAATAAATAGCCTCGACCTCTGCTATTACTCGCTACGTCACTTGACATGCTCTTAGCGGTATATTCTTTCCAATTCCTTCTCGAAGCAATGTAGCGCGATATTCAAATATCTCAACTTTCAAAAGCGGCTGTAGCCTTTCCCTTGATATCTAGGTGTCTGAATCTTGGAATACCCATTCCTAGAGTTGGGCACAGTACCTCTCCAGCTCTTCCAAGAACTCCTCTAGACTTTCTTCCAGATTGCCTGTCTGAGGTGCATATACCTGAATGAAATCTTTAACCCCACTTTCTAGGCCGAGTCTAATTTTTATTATTTTGTCATTTACCTGGATAACTTTCTCTACATGTGGAACTAGATCATCCCTTAAAATCATTGGTACACCATTTTTACTGTTGTCAATACAATTTAAACCCCTTTCTCAGTTTCTTCTGTCCCTTTCCTCTCCACTTCGTTTCACTGAGTCCCATCAGAGCAATATCTTTCTTTTCCATATAATCGATAAGTTCCTCTGTCTTACCATTGAGGGTCAAGACATTTATGGTCGCAATCTTCACGATGTTCTTAATAGTCTCTGGTAGCCCACTTCTCACAGCTCCCCCAGAACAGCAGGAGCTGCGCGTCGCCCGCGGGGGACGCCCTAGCTGTCTCCGAGACACGACTCGCACACTTGCATATTTTAGGCTGTTTGTACGATGGGTTCGCCACACCCAAAGGCATTTTACACCTACTGCCAGGTTTTCAATTAAGGCCGCCCCTAACATGGGGAACAGACGCCTTTGGAGCCGCTCCCCTGGAGTACAGACGCTGCTGGTGACAGTTTCACCGCCTTCTCTGCCGTTGGGACACTTGTTACTCATCCGCCTTCGAAGCCGTTCACTGCTACATAAACGAACTGAGGAAATTTCCCCCAGCCCCCCAAACACAATCCGCTCACGGACCCAGTTTCCCGCTGGGATTGGTTACCCAACCTTCCACTGGGTTGCTCGGTTTAACAGGGGACCCCATGTGTAGGTTTGTGTTTGGAGTTGGAGTGGAGAGGCAAAGAGGACTCTGTATTATTGATGCTTGTTATCTGCATCATCGCATCACACTCCCATTTGTCCAGGTCTTCTAGAAGTCTGAAGACCTCCCCAGGTCACTTCCCAGAGCCCTACATAACCTCATATGCAATATTAATTTGAGGCAATTTTCTCAACCCCTCAGGGACTCACATCTAGTGGGGCGTGGATTGGCGACCACGGGACCCAAGCTGAGTCTGGCATTGCTTCCACTTACTTGTGCCGGGCTCCTCTCCGTCTTCTTTCCTTCCCCCAGGGGCTCACATCTTGTGGGCGTGGGTTGGTGACCACGGGGCCCCAGCTGAGTCCGGCATTGCTTCCACTTACTTGTGCCGGGCTCCTCTCTGTCTTCTTTCCTGTCGACCTCACTTGGTCAACTCTTGTTCTCTTCTGACCCCGACGGTATTAGGGTATCCGAGGCCTAGGGAGTCTCTTCCTTTCCCGCCTTAATTGGCCCTTGTCTCATCTTTTCTGATACCCTCCTTCTGCGAGGGGTCAGCCTTCTTTTTCTCTTCCTTTTCCCTCCTGCCTTGTGCTCTAGGCCCTTAAGGAGGCAGGGTGTATGTAGCCCCACCACTTCTGGTGCACCCTAGATAATGCTACACCCTCAGGGGCTCACGGCTGGTGAGTTCGGGAGTTGGCGACCCCGAGGGATTCCTGAGCTGGGTCCGTTTTCCCCTTTTGTCCCTTACCTTTGGGGCGGACCCTCTCCTCTTTCACTTTCCTGTATGCCTTTCATGGCTCTCCTTCCTTCCAAGTCCCTCAATCCGCCTTCTCCGAGGGTTGTGGGCATTTCTTTTCCTTCTGTCCTTTTATTTGCCTTATTCTCCTTTAGTTTTCCATTTCTTCTTCTAGTATGTAGGTTGGTAGTTAGTTTTAGTTTTAAGTTCGCTTTTCATTTTCATCTTCACGATCACCCAAACCATCAGGGGCCGATAACCTAGATGTTAGGCCCCTTAAAACAACAATTATCATCATCATCATCATCTTCTTTCCTGTCGACCTCCCTTGGTCAACACTTGTTCTCTTCCGACCCCCCCCCCCAGGGGCTCACATCTAGTAGCACGTGGGTTGGCGACCACGGGACCCCAGCTGAGTCCGGCATTGCTTCCCCTTACTTGTGCCGGGCTCCTCTCCGTCTTCTTTCCTGTCGACCTCCCTTGGTCAACTCTTGTTCTCTTCCGACCCCGATGGTATTAGGTTATCCGAGGCCTAGGGAGTCTTTCACTTGGGGGCGTGGTGGCTCAGTGGTCTAGCTGTATGCCTCTCACCAAGGCGGTCCGGGTTCGATTCCCGGTCAATGCATGTGAGATTTTCGAAGTGAAATGCCATGTCCTGTGGTTCGGATTCCACGTAAAAAGGAGGTCCCGTGGCTCATGATCTCAAGATTAACGGTCACGTTAAACTACAAGCTTCCTTCCTTTAGTCTTTCACTTTCCCGCCTTAATTGGCCCTTGTCTCATCTTTCCTGATACCCTCCTTCTGTGAGGGGTCAGCCTTCTTTTTCTTTTCCTTTTACCTCCTGCCTTGTGCTCAAGGCCCTTAAGGAGGCAGGGTGTATGTAGCCCCACCACTTCTGGTGCACCCTAGGTAATGCTACACCCTCAGGGGCTCACGGCTGGTGGGTTCGGGAGTCGGCGACCCCGAGGGATTCCTGAGCTGGGTCCGTTTTCCCCTTTTGTCCCTTCCCTTTGGGGCGGACCCTCTCCTCTCTCCCCTCTCCTCTCCTCTCCGCTTTTCCGTATAGTTCCTTTTCTCTTTAAGATTCCCGCACTGTTTTTGTTACTTGGTTCACCGTGTATCTAAATTCCCTTTTAGTGATATTTTTTAAAGGTATTTTACTCTACGTTGCATTTTGTAAGTTTTTTCGATCTAGATTACATCTCGCGATTGTTTTCAACTTCAATTGCATTTTGTAAAGATTGACGATCTAAATTGCTTTTTGTTAAGTCTTTCAATGCCGGTAGCCGGCCTTTTAGAGAGAATTTTGAATTTCAATTGCATTTTGTAAGTATTTTCAACCAAAACCCCCCCAGGGGCTCACTTCTAGTGGGCGTGGGTTGGCGACCACGGGGCCCCAGCTGAGTCCGGCATTGCTTCCACTTACTTGTGCCGGGCTCCTCTCTGTCGTCTTTCCTGTCGACCTCACTTGGTCAACTCTTGTTCTCTTCCGACCCCGACGGTATTAGGGTATCCGAGGCCTAGGGAGTCTCTTCCTTTCCCGCCTTAATTGGCCCTTGCCTCATCTTTTCTGATACCCTCCTTCTGCGAGGGGTCAGCCTTCTTTTTCTCTTCCTTTTACCTCCTGCCTTGTGCTCTAGGCCGTTAAGGAGGCAGGGTGTATGTAGCCCCACCACTTCTGGTGCACCCTAGATAATGCTACACCCTCAGGGGCTCACGGCTGGTGAGTTCGGGCGTTGGCGACCCCGAGGGATTCCTGAGCTGGGTCCGTTTTCCCCTTTTTGTCCCTTCCCTTTGGGGCGGACCTTCTCCTCTCTCCCCTCTCCTCTCCTCTTTTCCTTCTATTTCCTTTTCTCTTTAAGATTCCCGCACTGTTTTTGTTACTCGAATCACCGTGTATCTAAATTCCCTTTTACCATTTTTTTAAAGGCATTTTTGATCTATGTTGCATTTTGTAAGTCTCTTTGATCTAAATTACATCTCGCGATTGTTTTCAACCTCAATTGCATTTTGTAAAGATTGACAATCTAAATTGCTTTTTAGTAAGTCTTTCAATGCAGGCGTCAGGGCATTTTAGTGAGTATTTTGAATTTCAATTGCATTTTGTAAGTATTTTCAATCAAACCGCATTTCGCACGAATTTTGAATCTAAATTGCATTTTGTTTGGTGGGCATTTTGCACATATTTTGATTCTCAATTGCATTTTGTGGGTATTTTGAATCTAAATTACATTTGTCAAGTATTTTCAATCTAAATTGCTTTTTGTAAGTATTGTCAATCCACATGAGTCGTTTGAATCTACTGTATATTTTGTAAGCATTTTCAATTTCAATTGCATTTTGTAAGTATTTTGAATTTCAATTGCACTTTGTGAATAATTTGGATTGGAACTGGGATATTTCAATCTGAATTGCATTGTGTATTTTCAATTTCAATTGCATTTTGTAAGTATTTTGAACCTCAATTGCATTTTGTACGTACTTTCGATCTCATTTGCATTTTGTAAGTATTTTGAATTTCAGTTGCATTTTGTAAGTATTTCGGCGCTACTTTGCATTTTGTACGTATTTTGAATCTAGCCTACGTTTTGTGGGTCTTTTTCAATCTATTCTTTTTGTGCAACTTTTCGTTCTAAATTCCCTTTTGTAGGACCATATTGTGAGTTGTTTCCATGTGAGTTCCTTTTTGTACGTATTTTCAGTCTTCGATAATTTTGTTCTGGTTTCCATTTCATTATCATTTTCGCTATCACCCAGATCATTAGGGGCCGATAACCTCGATGTTAGGCCCCTTAAAACAACAATTATCATCATCATATCATCAACCAAAACCGCATTTCGCACGAATTTTGAATCTAAATTGCACTTTGTTTGGTGGGCATTTTGCACATATTTTGATTCTTAATTGCATTTTGTGGGTATTTTGACTCTAAATTACATTTTGTCAAGTATTTTCAATCTAAATTGCATTTTGTAAGTATTGTCAATCCACACGAGTCGTTTAAATCTACCGTACATTTTGTAAGCATTTTCAACTTCAATTGCATTTTGTAAGTATTTTGAATTTCAATTGCACTTTGTGAATAATTTGGATTGGAACTAGGATAGGGCCTATTTCAATCTGAATTGCTTTGTGTATTTTCAATTTCAATTGCATTTTGTAAGTATTTTGAACCTCAATTGCATTTTGTACGTATTTTCGATCTCATTTGCATTTTGTAAGTATTTTGAATTTGGTTGGCGACCACGGGGCCCCAGCTGAGTCCGGCATTGCTTCCACTTACTTGTTCCGGGCTCCTCTCCGTCTTCTTTCCTGTCGACCTCACTTGGTCAACTCTTGTTCTCTTCTGACCCCGACGGTATTAGGGTATCCGAGGCCTAGGGAGTCTCTTCCTTTCCCGCCTTAATTGGCCCTTGTCTCATCTTTTCTGATACCCTCTTTCTGCGAGGGGTCAGCGTTCTTTTTCTTTTCCTTTTACCACCTGCCTTGTGCTCAAGGCCCTTTACGAGGCAGGGTGTATGTAGCCCCACCACTTCTGGTGCACCCTAGATAATGCTACACCCTCAGGGGCTCACGGCTGGTGAGTTCGGGATTTGGCGACCCCGAGGGATTCCTGAGCTGGGTCCGTTTTCCCCTTTTGTCCATTACCTGTGGGGCGGACCCTCTCCTCTTTCACTTTCCTACCTGCCTTTCATGGCTCTCCTTCCTTCCAACTGCCTTCTTCGAGGGTTGAGGGCATTTCTTTTCTTCCTGTCCTTTATTTGCCTTATTCTCCTTTTGTTCTCCATTTCTTCTTCTAGTATATAAGTTAGTAGTTATGTAGGTTGGTAGTTAGTTTTAGTTATAGTTTACATTTCATTATCATCTTCACGATCACCCAAACCATTAGGGGCCGATAACGTAGATGTTAGGCCCCTTAAAACAACTATTATCATCATCATCGTTATCATCTTCACAACCCCCCAGGGGCTCACATCTAGTGTGACGTGGGTTGGCGACCACGGGACCCCAGCTGAGTCCGGCATTGCTTCCACTTACTTGTGCCGGGCTCCTCTCTGTCTTCTTTCCTGTCTTGGACAACTCTTGTTCTTTTCCGACCCCGACGGTATTAGGGTATCCGAGGCCTAGGGAGTCTCTTCCTTTCCCGCCTTAATTGGCCCTTGTCTCATCTTTCCTGATACCCTCCTTCTGTGAGGGGTCAGCCTTCTCTTTCTTATTCTTTTACCTCCTCCCTTGTGCTCAAGGCCCTTGAGGAGGCAGGGCGTATGTGGCCCCACCACTTCTGGTGCAGCCTAGATAATGCTACACCCTCATGGGCTCGCCAGGGTCAGGAATTCGGCTCCTGACCCGTCTATGTATCTTAAAGAGGCGGGTAAGAAGAGACCCCGCACTACGCATTCCCTTTCTCCAAAAAAGGGGAAGCCATCCGCCCCACCACCTGTGGATGCTTCTGCGTCTGGGGACGTTTCGGTCCCCAGATCTGCGCGCTCCCCACGGAGATCCCCCCGCCGCCGAACTGCGTCTAGGAAATCTTCCACCGAGTCGATTCACTCCATAACCTCGCTTGAGGACATGGAGATTATAGTCGACGTAGTGGCTGATGATCCTCCAGAGGCTAAGTTGTAGCTTGCTGCTCCAACTTATTCCCTAGTCTATAAGTTCACACTATGGCACTGTTACAGTGGAAATGTAACAGTTATGACAGGCATTTGAACGAGCTCCGTCTGCTTATTGCCCAATACGCAGCGAGTATAGTCTGCCTACAGGAAACAAACCTCAGACCTGATCACGAGACTGTTCTGAGATGTTTCCGACTATACTTTAAGTGCGACAAGACGCCGGCCGGGCTTCCGGGGGGCGTTTGTACCTTCGTTCGCTCTGACTGCTATAGTGAGGAGTTTCCACTCGCCACTCCTCTGGAAGCTATTGCAGTTCGCGTGTCCTTGCCTGCTATGACAACTGTTTGTAACGTGTATCTTCCACCGACCCAGCCCCTTGATATTAATGAAGTCTTTGATCTTGTTGTTCAACTTCCAGTCCCTTTCCTACTCGTGGGTGATTTCAACTCTCATCACCCCCAATGGGGATCACCATCTTTCTGCCCCAGAGGAAGGGACGTGGAGGGCTTAATTCAAAGGTAGGATTTATCTCTATTAAATACAGGGAAGCTATACATTTTAGATTAGCGCACGGCACGTACTCACACATTGACTTGAGTGTGTGTAGCCGTGCGCTGGTCCCCCTATTTGGTTGGTATGTACACGACGACCTCTGTGACAGTGACCATTTCCCGATCGTTCTTACCCTTCTGAACCAGACGCCCGTGGAGTTCCCCAGTCGTTGGGTTCTTTAGCGGGCCAATTGGCCCTCGTTTCAAGAACGAGCTGTGTTCGTTGATCTTGGTTGCCGGAGCGTCGATGACGAGGTACAGCACATCACCGATGTGCTTCTTGTTCCCGCCGAAGAGTCCATTCCATCCTTTTCTGGGACTACTCGTCGCAAACTCGTCCCTTGGTGGACAGTGGATATTGCAGCGGCAATAAGAGACCGTCGTCGAGCTCATAAGCATTACCGTCGGCGTCCAACCATGGCCAATTTGGTGGCGTTTAAGAAATTTCGTGCCAAGGCACGGATTCTTATTCGCCAGAGTAAAAAACAATCCTGGGAACGGTATGTGTCTTCTGTTACGGCACATACCCCCTCCTCTCAAGTGTGGACTAAACTACGACGCATTTCGGGTATTCAGACATCTTTTACTGTACCGGGAATTTCCATTGATAATGACTTGGTTACAGATCCTTATCGCGTTGCAAACCATCTCGCGTCGTATTTTGCGGATATATCCGATTCCGATAACTATGACCCTGCCTTCGTGGCCATGAAGCGCGAAGGGGAACGTTTCCAGCTTAGTTTTGCTTCCCGCGCTTCGGAGGAGTACAACGTGCCCTTTACGGAGTGGGAACTCCGCGGAGCGCTGGCGCTCTGCAGGGACACGTCTCCCGGCCCGGATAATATTCACAACCAGATGCTTAAGCACCTTAACGATGAGAGAATTCGTTATTTGCTCAGGGTGTTTAACGGAATCTGGTTGGAAGGTGTATTTCCGGCGCAATGGCAGGAAGGTATCATTATACTCATCCTGAAACCCGTTAAGGATCCCAATTTGACAGGGAGTTACAGACCTATTTGTCTCACAAACGGTCTGTGCAAGCTCTTTGAGAGGATGGTCTATCGGCGCCTGGTGTGGGTCCTGGAGAAACGGGGACGCCTGTCTGAATACCAGTGTGGTTTCAGGGCGTCTCGGTGTACCAACGACCATCTGGTACGCCTGGAGACCGCCATACTGGACGCTTTTCTCCGGAGACAGCACCTAATCGCTGTTTTCTTTGACCTCGAGAAGGCCTATGACACCACTTGGCGTTACGGCATCCTCTCTACCCTGCATCAATGGAAATTCCGAGGTATCTTGCCGGTTTTTATTGCGAATTTCCTGTCCCTTCGCCTATTCCGTGTCCGAATAGGGGGGGGGACATATTCGCAATATCATATAGAGGAAAACGGAGTCCCACAGGGATCGGTGCTTAGCGCAACATTATTTGCGATTGCCATAAACGGTATAGTCGCTGCTGCTGGTCCAGCAGTGGTACCGTCGCTATATGTAGACGACTTCGCTCTACATTATAGTGCGCAAAATATGGCGGTCGCTGAACGACAGCTACAACAAGCTATTCGGAGAGTGGAACGCTGGACACTGGAGCATGGCTTTCGATTCTCTACCGCTAAGACCTCGGTTGTCCATTTCTGCCGAAAGCGCACTCTCCATCCAGACCCTGAGCTTTATCTGGGCGCTGTAGCTTTGCCGGTCGTTGCTGCGTACCGGTTCCTTGGGCTCCTTTTCGATCAGAAATTCACGTGGGAGCCACACGTGCGGTGTTTGAAAACTACCTGTGCTAAGAAACTCAACATGTTGCGGTTTCTTAGCGGCACATCATGGGGGGCGGACCGCGCGGTGCTCCTACGATTTTATAAGGCTCTGATTTTATCTCGATTGGATTATGGCAGTGTAGCATATGGTTCGGCCCGTAAGTTAGTGCTTGCTAAACTGGACAGTGTCCACCACGGCGGTGTGAGGCTGGCGACGGGTGCCTTTCGGACGAGCCAAGTCGTCAGCTTGCTCGCCGAGGCTGGCGTACCTCCTTTACACCTGAGGCGCCAACAAGTACTGCTGACCTATGCTGCAACTATTTGACAGATGCCCCTTCACCCAAGCTATCCATGTTTGTTTTCCAATCCGCATCGCCGGCTGTATGATGCGCTCGCCCGAGCCACTCGGCCGGCGGGGATTCGCTTGGATGACTTATACCGTCAGTTCCGATTTCCTTCTGTCTCCTGTATCGTCCGAGTACCTAGCAAGGCCCCTCCGTGGATGGTCGCTCGCCCTGATATCATCCTGGATCTGCATACCGGCCCCAAGTCGGACACTGACTCCTCCGTCCATCGGTGGCTGTTCCAGTCCCTTGTGAGCCGGTATCCGGGATCAGGGCTGCTATTCACGGACGGTTCGAGGGTAAACGAGAAAGTAGGCTGTGCATTTGTGGTTGAAGATCGTCGGTTTCTCTTTTCACTTCCCGATGCTTGTGGCGTGTACACAGCGGAGCTCTATGCCATCTTAGAGGCTCTGCGGTACACGTTATCAAACGATCACCAGCACTTTCTTGTGTGTACTGACTCTCTGAGTGCGCTGCAAGCGATCGATGTGTGTTTCCCGAAGCATCCGTTGGTCCAGCGTGTGCACGACCTGCTCGTCAGTTCGCGTTCCGCTGGGGCCGGGGTGTCCTTTGTGTGGCTTCCTAGCCACATGGGGTATTGCGGGAAACGAGCTTGCTGATCAGGCGGCGAGAGAGGCAGTCGCACTGCCCTCGCTACCATATAAGATGCCTGCTAGTGATGTGCGCTCTCAGTTGCGGCATTCGATCCTGTCGCATTGGGAGGAAGCATGGCGTGCCACGCCTCCACCCAACAAACTGAGAGGCATCAAGGAGACAACGAAGGTGTGGAAATCTTCCTTCCGATCTCTCCGGAAGGAAGCTGTGGTTCTCTGTCGACTCCGGATCGGCCATGGGATTGCTACGCACTCCCACTTGCTGAAGCGAGAAGATCCCCCTGTGTGTACTTGCGGCGCCCACCTAACCGTGGCACACCTTCTCTTGGAGTGTGTGGATCTGGCCAATCTGCGCAGGACTCTTAAACTGCCTAATACCCTCTCCCTTATTCTCCGTGATGACGGGCCGTCAGCTGACCTCGTCATCCGGTTCATGAGGGAGAGTGGTTACTTTTTTAAGTTTTAATGTGTAGTTACGACTTTTAATTGTGGTTAAATCTGTTTTATTTTTTTATTGTGTTATGTATTGTATTGTTCACTATGCCTTATTTGTTTTATCCTTTTTTACCATCCGCCTTTTATTCTTTTTATTCAAATAAGGCACAATTCTTGGGGGCTCACTGTCTGTTTTATAAACACCATTTTCGCTTCATCCATGGCAGTGAGTTGTTTTTATCTACATCCTTTCATTTCACGTCATTTCATTTCATTAGGGGCCGATAACCGCGATGTTAGGCCCCTTAAAACAACAATTATCATCATCATCATCATCATCGCACTGCCCTCGCTTCCGTATAAGGTGCCTGCTAGTGATGTGCGCTCTCAGTTGCGGCATTCGATCCTGTCGCATTGGGAGGAGGCATGGCGTGCCACGCCTCCACCCAACAAACTGAGAGGCATCAAGGAGACAACGAAGGTGTGGAAATCTTCCTTCCGATCTCTCCGGAAGGAAGCTGTGGTACTCTGTCGACTCCGGATCGGCCATGGGATTGCTACGCACTCCCACTTGCTAAAGAGAGAAGATCCTCCTGTGTGTACTTGCGGCGCCCACCTAACCGTGGCAAACCTTCTCTTGGAGTGTGTGGATCTGGCCGATCTGCGAGGGACTATTAAACTGCCTAATACCCTCTCCCTTATTCTCCGTGATGACGGGCCGTCAGCTGACCTCGTCATCCGGTTCATGAGGGAGAGTGGTTACTTTTTTAAGTTTTAATGTGTAGTTACGACTTTTAATTCTGGTTAAATCTGTTTTATGATTTTTATTGTGTTATGTATTGTATTGTTCACTATGCCTTATTTGTTTTATCCTTTTTTACCATCCGCCTTTTATTCTTTTTATTCAAATAAGGCATAATTTTTGGGGCTCACTGTCTGTTTTATAAACACCATTTTCGCTCCATCCATGGCAGTGAGTTGTTTTTATCTACATCCTTTCATTTCATTAGGGGCCGATAACCTCGATGTTAGGCCCCTTAAAACAACAATTATCATCATCATCATCATCTTCTTTCCTGTCGACCTCACTTGGTCAACTCTTGTTGTCTTCTGACCCCGACGGTATTAGGGTATCCGAGGCCTAGGGAGTCTCTTCCTTTCCCGCCTTAATTGGCCCTTGTCTCATCTTTTCTGATACCCTCCTTCTGCGAGGGATCAGCCTTCCTTTTCTCTTCCTTTTACCTCCTGCCTTGTGCTTTAGGCCCTTAAGGAGGCAGGGTGTATGTAGCCCCACCACTTCTGGTGCACCCTAGATAATGCTACACCCTCAGGGGCTCACGGCTGGTGAGTTCGGGAGTTGGCGACCCCGAGGGATTCCTGAGCTGGGTCCGTTTTCCCCTTTTGTCCCTTACCTTTGGGGCGGACCCTCTCCTCTTTCACTTTCCTATATGCCTTTCATGGCTCTCCTTCCTTCCAAGTCCCTCAATCCGCTTTCTCCGAGGGTTGAGGGCATTTCTTTTCCTTCTGTCCCTTTATTTGCCTTATTCTTCTTTAGTTTTTCCATTTCTTCTTCTAGTATGTAGATTATTAGTTAGTTTTAGTTTTAAGTTCGCTTTTTCATTTTCATATTCACGATCACCCAAACCGTCAGGGGCCGATAACCTAGATGTTAGGCCCCTTAAAACAACAATTATCATCATCATCATCAGAATGTCGTCTACGTATCTGATGGTACTCTCTTTAACATCATCGGATAGATTGCGATCTAACGCTCTTATCAGGGCTGAACCAGCTGTTTTCAAACCAAAAGGTAGCCTTAGAAATGTAGATGTATGTTGATCAAACATAAATCCTGTCAACAGACTAGTTTTCTTCTCTAATTCAAGATGGTGGAGACTTGAAGTGATATCTAAATTTGTAAATATGGTCTTCCCTTTAATTTTTCTGAGGATTTCTTTAATAGGTGGCACTTGGTCGAACTCCGGAATTACCTTCATATTTAAGTGTCTCAGGTCCAGGCATACTCTGACAGTCCCGTCTGTCTTAGGTACGATTACCAATGGGCTTACATAAGGCGTAGGTGTTTTCTCAATAACACCGGCCTCCAACATCTCCTGAATTGCCTCTTTGACCTTAGCATAGTGCTTTTCGGCTATAGGGTAGGGTTTCTGCCTAAATGGTGTCCAGTCACTAACTTGGAAAGCATAAGTGAAGTTCTTTATACGACCAGGTCTCGAGTCAAAGACTTCCTTCCGTTCCAATAATAATTTCTTTAAATTTTCCTTCCCTCTTGGCCCAATTTTTGCTTCTTCTAGTTTTTCCGAAATATGTTCTTCCAGTTCGGGTTCCAGATCTTTCTCCATGTCTGCGGCTAGTGTTTTCAGTTCATCTTCTAACTGCTCAATAGCTAACACTTCTTCCTCAGCCACATCTCTGTATGTATGCCATACTTGTTCATCTGTCCCGGGTTCATTCTGATTGAGTGAGACCTCTAAGCCCTCGGCTTCCTCGTTCACACGGAACATAACCCTGTCCTGTGATAGGTCTATTACCACTCTGTATTCCCTTATAAACTCTGCCCCAAATAATGAGGCTAAAAGGCAGTTTGTTTACTAGTAAAAAACTCTGTGAGAACATAGAGCCTCCTATCTGTAAATCTAGGAATACCTGATATTTGCATATCATCGTTCTGTCTGGAATTACACCTTTTATTTTGACACTTGAGATAGGTATTTTCAAAACATTTTCTCTCTGCGCTATCTCATTATACAAAGCTTGTGTCATAAGACATACTGTTGAACCCGTGTCTAACAGACTTCTTATTTTCAACCCTGCCACTCTTACTAATATAATGGGCAATTCTCGTTTGACTATGACCTGTGATCCTCCTGTATCCTCAATTAACTCTTCTGGTTTGGCTATCCAGTTAATGATGTTGACCGACTTCCATCCATCATTCTCAAATTCTTCTAATTTTGGAGTTTTTTTTCTGCAGCGCCAGTCCCCTTAGAGTTTCTTCTCTCCTGTTCACTGCGCTGTAACTCCAGACTTTTGGCTCCGTCTCCATATCTGTCTGGCGACGTCCTATTCTGCATAGCTTCTTGCCAGCGAACTTGTTGCTTCTGGGGCTCATCTCCCCTTTCATTGAGGTATTGCAATGAAGCGTGATTGCGTTCCTCTACCTCGTCATCAAAGTTACGTCTTCTTTCCTGAGGTCTCCAATTCCTATTGTTGCCTTCTTGGCCATTGTTACCTCCATTGTTTTGGTACGGTCTACCCTTGGTATTCTGTTTATTCCAAGAATTTCGGCCTCCTCTTCCTCTACCAGCATTCCCTTTATACTTCTCCCCCAGGGGCTCACATCTTGTGGGCGTGGATTGGCGACCACGGGGCCCCAGCTGAGTCCGGCATTGCTTCCACTTACTTGTGCCGGGCTCCTCTCTGTCTTCTTTCCTGTCGACCTCACTTGGTCAACTCTTGTTCTCTTCTGACCCCGACGGTATTAGGGTATCCGAGGCCTAGGGAGTCTCTTCCTTTCCCGCCTTAATTGGCCCTTGTCTCATCTTTTCTGATTCCCTCCTTCTGCGAGGGGTCAGCCTTCTTTTTCTTTTCATGTTATCTCCTGCCTTCTGCTTAAGGCCCTCAAGGAGGCCGGGTGTATGTAGCCCCACCACTTTTGGTGCACCCTAGATAATGCTACACCCTCAAGGGCTCACGGCTGGTGAGTTCGGGAGTTGGCGACCCCGAGGGATTCCTGAGCTGGGTCCGTTTTCCCTTTTTGTCCCTTACCTTTGGGGCGGATCCTCTCCTCTTTCACTTTCCTATCTGCCTTTCATGGCTCTCCTTCCTTCCAAGTCCTTCAATCCGCCTTCTTCGAGGGTTGAGGGCATTTCTTTTCCTCCTGTCCTTTATTTGCCTTATACTCCTTTAGTTTTCCATTTCTTCTTCTAGTATGTAGGTTAGTAGTTAGTTTTAGTTTTAAGTTCGCTTTTCATTTTCATCTTCACGATCACCCAAGCCATCAGGGGCCGATAGCCTAGATGTTAGGCCCCTTTAAACAACAATTATCATCATCATCAACCTTTATACTTCGCCCCAGCTGAGTCCGGCATTGCTTCCACTTACTTGTGCCGGGCTCCTCTCTGTCTTCTTTCCTGTCGACCTCACTTGGTCAACTCTTGTTCTCTTCTGACCCCGACGGTATTAGGGTATCCGAGGCCTAGGGAGTCTCTTCCTTTCCCGCCTTAATTGGCCCTTGTCTCATCTTTTCTGATACCCTCCTTCTGCGAGGGGTCAGCCTTCTTTTTCTCTTCCTTTTACCTCCTGCCTTGTGCTCAAGGCCCTTAAGGAGGCCGGGTGTATGTAGCCCCACCACTTCTGGTGCACCCTAGATAATGCTACACCCTCAGGGGCTCACGGCTGGTGAGTTCGGGAGTTGGCGACCCCGAGGGATTCCTGAGATGGGTCCGTTTTCCCCTTTTGTCCCTTACCTTTGGGGCGGACCCTCTCCTCGTTCACTTTCCTATCTGCCTTTCGTGGCTCTCCTTCCTTCCAAGTCCCTCAATCCGCCTTCTTCGAGGGTTGAGGGCATTTCTTTTCCTCCTGTCCTTTTTTTGCCTTATTCTCCTTTAGTTTTCCATTTCTTCTTCTAGTATGTAGGTTAGTAGTTAGTTTTAGTTTTAAGTTCGCTTCTTTTTTTTTCATCTTCACGATCACCCAAACCATCAGAGGCCAATAACCTAGATGTTAGGCCCCTTAAAACAACAATTATCATCATCATCCTTTATACTTCGGCTGCCATCTTCTGGGTTCGTGTTCTCATTGACGTCCGTTGGAATCTAACGTTTCAGTGCTAGTAGCTTGTTGTTCTTCGGAGCTTGATACTGGTCAGTCTGCGTGTTGGTCACGTGTACCTGTTCCACGGTTCGATTCTGACGCATAGTATTGGATGTTGTGAGGTCCAGTTGCCTAAGAACTGTCTCCATTTCCATTGCGGTTTTTGCTTTTGCCGAGATTAGCAGCCTTTGGATTTCATACGGAAGCTGCTTGGCAATAGCAATACATAACTCCAGCTTGCTAGGTTTTTGGTCAAGTTCCTTGAACCGCCACATCTGAGAGATAAAGAATTCTGCGTACTTCGTTGGATTGTTGGTGCTGTATCTTTTTGAATACAAATCCAATCGTAAATTCTGCTGTGTTATTGGATCCCAGTACCGCTTCAAAATGGCCTCCGGAAACTCCTCTACAGTGTCGAAAGTATAACGGAAACTGCGAAACCATAACGCACATTCTCCCTCTGTTAGTTTCTCTATGGCTCGTAGCCTGCGCTCTTGTGGTATCCGCGCATCATTCAAATATTCAGACACTTCTTTCAGCCAATACTTCGGTGTCGTATTACAGTGGCTACCTGAGAATTTTTTTGGTTTTTCTTCGCTTGCTCTAATTACGTTTATCACCTGGGTGTGCATAGCATTTTCATGTGGCGTAGAGGCTGCAACTGGTGCACCTGGCGTCATATAAGTACTTTCGCCTGGGCCTGTAGCGTTCCTTATTATAGGCTGGGTTTCTAAGTCTGCCCACCTAGTTTTCCTCATATCTTCCACACTGCCTTCACTTGACTTAGGATCTTTCATTAGGGTTTCTTCCTGTGCGATTATCCTAGTCTCCATTTGATTGTGGCGCATTTCTGCTCTTTCCAGTCGAGTAATTACCTCTTTTTCTATTCTGGTAAGCCTATCTCTATTCTCTTCGGCCACTTGAAATATTTTCTGCTTATCTTCCTTCAGACTTTGCTTGATATGGGAAATTTCATCCTCTACATCTTCCTTTATTTGAGCAAGGGTCTTATCGCTTGCCTCTGTCTTCTGGCCTTCTCTCACTTCGAGTTCTTCTCTCAACCCTTTAATTTCCTCTTGAATATGTCCATTGACCTTTCACATTTCATTCCGGACCTTAATAATTTCCCCTCTGTTCTGCTCTTGTCTTTTATTAACGATAACAAGGTCGCTTTGAATTTGGTCCAGTTCTTGATGAACTTTGCTCATCTGACCCTTCATATTGCCTACCAGCTCTTTACTCTCGTTAACGACAGCCTTAATCTCTCCTATTTCCTGACATTGATCTAATATGTTCTGATCATGTTTCTTTAGATCACCGTTAATCGCTCTAGCATAGCTTTTCAATTTCTCGTCCCACTTATTGTCGTTTTCTTCTAACCTCTAATCTACCGTTCTAGTAAATTCTGAAAACTGTTTCGCTTGGCGTTCGAGATTCGCCTCATTTTGGATTTGAATATCCTTAATGTCATTAGACAGCGCATCTAACCTACTGTTGGTTTCATCCTGCGCGTGCTTACATGCCTGTAAATTACTTTCAAGTTTGGCTTCTATAGCCTCGAAACGTTTATCTGTCTTAACCTGCATTTCTGATATAATGCTTACAACAGTTTCTGTTACTTAGGTCTTAATTGTCTCTTGCATTTGACCTAGCTTATCATTTGTTTCAACCTGATTTGCATCCAATCGGTTGTTTATTTCAACCTGATTTTCATCCAATCGGTTGTTTATTTCAACCTGATTAGCATTAATTGCCAGCTGATTGGCATCTAAACGATTACTCAATTCAACCTGATTAGCATCTAAACGGTTACTCAATTCACTCTGATTATCATTCATTGCCTCCTGATTGGCATCTAAACGAGTGTTTATTTCATCCTGGAAAGCCTTGGCTTCCAGCTTATTCTGTTCATTAACAGCGTCAAAATGCTGTCTTAACCCTGCAATCACCTGCAAAATCTCCTCTGTACCAGCCATTCTTACAACAATACACTTTGAGATACAGGCAGGCTTCCTGGAAACATGTGTGGATACGTTTTGAAGAGAGATACAAAACACTGTACACATATTGTAAGATTGTACTAAAACTTTGAATTTTAGGATAAATTGTGGATTGGGTGCGTAGCGCTCATACCCTTGGGTAATTAATTCTCTTCTCAATAGAGAGATTCTGCGTTACGTCAAAAGCCTACTGAACTCAAAAATCACTCAAACACAGTTTGAGACAAAAATAATTACTATGGTTTTCCCCATGAAAAAACCATAAAAAATCTATTGGGTTTCCCTAAATCCCATAAGCTCCACAAACTTGGGCGCCATGATAAATTAATAGAAGGATTATCATGCTTAGCCCCACAGACGGGCGACATGATAATAAAGTAGGATGGTTTACCATGATAAATAAAATGAAGATCAGGTCTTGCAATGCCAAGATATACATATTGCACTACTGAGGGGATTCCACGATAGAATAATACCGCCCCCTGTTACCTGGATCATGGTAATTAAGGTGTTTATCAAAATTTATACTGTTTGTATCGGAGCTTAGCTAAGGTTAGGTGCGGTCATCCCCTAATTCATGTTAGTCGTTACTTTACTGGAGTTGTTTGCACTAAATCTAGACCGACTTTAGTTGTAGCTATAGCTCAAATCACTGTACAGGACATCAATCTCCATGTACCCATGTGAGTAATTTCCATGGAAAACATGCTTCTGCCTCCAGCTAGCTTCAGTTCTCGGCGTGTACCGTTCTCCCACTGAGCAGTTGCATATTTTTTATTTGAGACTAAAAGGTATCAACTCTACAATGATAAAGCACAACTCTATTCTAAAGACTTTAATTCAGCATTAAATCATGGCTTCAAACATATAAAAACACAATCCCAACAAATATAATACACAAACAAAGCAAAATTACTCCCACAATCCACTAATTATTCACATATTTTATCATATTAAATTCATATCATTATTCAATCCTTTACCCTTAGGTTGACTTCAAAATTCACTCTAGTGCGCTGATGCACATGTAATTTTCACAAAAACTGTACTTTTACTCTTATGTCACCTTGTGTGACTTCTTTAATTTCACAAAATTACTTGTTTCTTACAACACATCTTACTTTAACATTATGTGTACCGTTTGTGTTTTGTTTCTCTCTTTCCACCAAATGCTTTATCATGCATTAGCCAATTCATGGGTTGCACAACAAATCTACTTGCAACTCCATAATTATGTAAATCTACCCCTACTCTTCCCTCTTTTTATAGTTCCACTGCATGCCGTTGTGATTTCAACTTCAAAACTTTCGTTATCGCTGTGTCGGATGGTATTATTAAGCTACCCTTGCGAGCGTAGCCTGTGGCATCTAGGGCCCAACTTCATAAATACGTGTCAGTGTGAGTATAAAATGCAACTTCCAACCATTCGTAAGATTGCTAAATTTTTAAATCATCAGGGTGCTCTATGATTACCAATGCGTTTAAAACCACACAAATTCATTACACAATATAACAATGCTTCCTTTCATTACAAACAGGGTCTCAAATCTGTCCTTTCTAAACGTTAACTTTCACGGTTCGTTATAAAACTCAGCCCCTCAGAGCGGCTCGTATACAATGGAGTGGAGTGGAGCGGTCACAGCACGTGCACCGTCCCTCGCTTTCTGACTCCTGGCTTTTATCCCCAAGCAGTAACAAGATTCTAAATACAATAGTGCATTCTCAAAGACGCACATATCCCATTTGATTTAAACTGAATGGTATGCAATTTAGGTTCTCGACGAGCTTAAACATTTATTCCTAACCTTAGGATATTAATAACTGGCCTCAATAGGTCCATTTCATTATACGAAGGCACGAGATTCATCCACCACAGTTCGAGTTGGCTAGCCGGTATCTTAATAAATGCCCCCCAGGGGCTCACATCTAGTGGGTTGAGGGTTGGCGACCACGGGGCCCCAGCTGAGTCCGGCATTGCTTCCACTTACATGTGCCGGGCTCCTCTCTTTCTTCTTTCCTGTCGACCTTCCTTGGTCAACTCTTGTTCTCTTCCGACCCCGACGGTATTAGGGTATCCGAGGCCTAGGGAGTCTCTTCCTTTCCCGCCTTAATTGGCCCTTGTCTCATCTTTCCTGATACCCTCCTTCGGTGAGGGGTCAGCCTTCTTGTTCTCTTCCATTTACCTCCTGCCTTGTGCTCTAGGCCATTAAGGAGGCAGGGTGTATGTAGCCCCACCACTTCTGGTGCACCCTAGATAATGCTACACCCTCAGGGGCTCACGGCTGGTGAGTTCGGGAGTTGGCGACCCCGAGGGATTCCTGAGCTGGGTCCGTTTTCCCCTTTTGTCCCTTACCTTTGGGGCGGACCCTCTCCTCTTTAACTTTCCTATATGCCTTTCATGGCTCTCCTTCCTTCCAAGTCCCTCAATCCGCCTTCTCCAAGGGTTGAGGGCATTTCTTTTCCTTCTGTCCTTTTATTTGCCTTATTCTCCTTTAGTTTTCCATTTCTTCTTCTAGTATGTAGGTTAGTAGTTAGTTTTAGTTTTAAGTTCGCTTTTCATTTTCATCTTCACGATCACCCAAACCATAAGGGGCCGATAACCTAGATGTTAGGCCCCTTAAAACAAATATTATCATCATCATCATCTTAATAAATGCTACGGTCAGTCACAAGCTGCCGCCAATAAGATTCGCTTCACAAGAGCCGAATCATTCAATAACAAGTTCTCGGTCGATCCGGTACGGTGCAGAGGTTTCTATTGTTCTCCTCTCACCTACCACAGGATTCGAACCCGGAACATTCCATATCCATCATCAGAGTTAGGGTACAACACTAAATACACTCTGGCACATAATAAATATCTCTGTACGCCCTAGGCTATACGAGATTTCACACGTCGAACAGATTACCTGGCTCCATGACCCGATGCTATGATCTCGTCCTTTAATTATTAAGAGAAATCTATCAATTCCTCTACAAGTTTATTCACAAGCTACAAATTCAATTCACTATTAAACTCTTCCATTTCCTTGCATAATTATATTCCCATTAACACAATATATTCTGATATTAAACTCTTTTCTCATCCCTTAATGTATAACCTTACTGCTTGGATAGATAAATATTCCAATTAGCGTAAATATTTCTTGCTTACAACATTTTACCCTGATGTATTCGTTTATACCTTTTATTATTGTTATTATTATTATTATTATTATTATTATTATTACTGACATAAATTACCATAGCCCGACACACCGTAACCATTTTAATAATCGAACATCCGTGTTCGTTACGTTAAGTTTTTACATAACTGATTTGCCATTTTTTAATAGTGGTAACGATTAATCCACTCACTGATGTATAAAAACATCTCAACTCTACTAAAATCCAAACAACCATAAACATTTGAGGGTCTACCTCCTAATACTGATTCTTACTGGCACATTTTATAATTCTGAAATCACATTACATGCAGTGGGCTATAACTTCTATAAAATCATGATTTGTGGGGTACTTACATAGGCTTATCCAGGTGGCTCCAACCACTCATATCTTCCAGTATCGCCTGCCATTTGCATAATTAGCGAGGCATTTTCACACTGATAATACACATTTTATAAGACCTTTGCTTCACAAACCACACGGCACATTTCATTTCTATGATGAAGCTATCGCTTCCTTACACATGACACTTTATAGCACTTGTTATAATATTAATTTAAAAGATATTTCACATATGATCACTACGAAACACACGTCACTATTTACATTCCTTACTGGTTGAAATTTCCTGGCAAGATATCAGAACTGCAGGTGTTGACGGACTCCTCCACGCTCCTACCACATCCTGATTGAAAGTCTCGATCATCTGCCTACGAATTCACCAACTGTCAATCAATTATGCTTCGATAAACTTCCTGATTTGGCATGAATATGCTTGCGTATCGTCCTGAACGTTAATTATTGGTATTCTTGTGACATTTCACCAATCGCGTAAAAAAGTTTATCCTTGCGCAATCCGGCATACTAAGATACGTATAACCAGTCAATATTTTATACCCTGCGCTCAGCATTGTACATTGTATTTACACAAATTATTACTCTCAATAGTTCTGCCTAGCATATCACACGGTACTTTACCTATGCGAACACTAACAATTGCTCGTACTGCCGACTATACACATACGGCACGACTGTCCTTAATAAAAATATTATAACAGTTTTACTGCACGGCTTCCCAAACTGAAGTCCGAGCCTCCCTCCTTGACTTCGGTAACGCGCATCTCGCATAATAAAGTTTGTTGATTACAGTACTTATTATTACTTCATGACTATGCATGATTATATTATCAATAGGTGCATTACACTGCACGGCGAATATACTGATTAACACTAAAATGTTCAAGTCTTTGTGTGCGCGTCCTTTCCTGGGCCCTCCCCCCAGGGGCTCACATCTAGTGGGCGTGGGTTGGCGACCACGGGACCCCAGCCGAGTCCGGCATTGCTTCCACTTACTTGTGCCGGGCTCCTCTCTGTCTTCTTTCCTGTCGACCTCACTTGGTCAACTCTTGTTCTCTTCCGACCCCGACGGTATTAGGGTATCCGAGGCCTAGGGAGTCTCTTCCTTTCCCGCCTTAATTGGCCCTTGTCTCATCTTTTCTGATTCCCTCCTTCTGCGAGGGGTCAGCCTTCTTTTTCTTTTCACGTTATCTCCTGCCTTCTGCTTAAGGCCCTCAAGGAGGCCGGGTGTTTGTAGCCCCACCACTTTTGGTGCACCCTAGATAATGCTACACCCTCAGGGGCTCACGGCTGGTGAGTTCGGGAGTTGGCGACCCCGAGGGATTCCTGAGCTGGGTCCGTTTTCCGCTTTTGTCCCTTACCTTTGGAGCGGACCCTCTCCTCTTTCACTTTCCTATCTGCCTTTCATGGCTCTCCTTCCTTCCAAGTCCCTCAATCCGCCTTCTCCGAGGGTTGAGGGCATTTCTTTTCCTTCTGTCCTTTATTTGCCTTACTCTCCTTTAGTTTTCCATTTCTTCTTCTAGGATGTAGGTTATTAGTTAGTTTTAGTTTTAAGTTCGCTTTTCATTTTCATCTTCACGATCACCCAAACCATCATTGGCCGATAACCTAGATGTTAGGCCCCTTAAAACAACAATTATCATCATCATCATTTCCTGGGCCAGAGCGACATACGCTCCGCGATAGAGTCTGTTCCAACTGCCTACAACTGTTTGACTGACTTGACAAGGGTCCACACCCTTATATTCGTTTCACAGGAAAAAGTAGACCGAGGATTCCCTCGCAGTGTCATCTCCTCTCCCAGGATTACTCTGGTCTTGAAATACTGTTCATATGGTTCCTTTTTCCTCGCTGATCCCAAAACTGAATGCGTGCTCAAGGATCGATCGGCCAATTAATTAATATTAATTGCCTTTGCCATGGCGTGGGTACGCGGCGTCCTGTAAAAATCCCCGACAGCATGGTTATAACATTCGTCTAACTCCCAAAGTAGTGTGTCCTTGCGCATTCCCTTAAATATGCCTTGATTACACTGTTTAATGGCTCAATAATTAGCCTCCTGGCTAAAGATTCACCTGTGTGCAACTTTTATGTCACTGCGTTGCTCCAATCACGAGTAATCACTAATTTTCATTGGGATCTTCCCCTTCCACTCTCGTTTCTTTTCTGAAACGGGGAAGAACATGGTCATTATTTCACCCCCTGACCTGCTCCAGACGACTTAAGTAGGTCAGCGAGAGTGACAAGGCTCCAAGAGTCTCCACCCACAGTTCTGGAGTCATTAGTAAAATGTCAAACTCTCCAACTTCTGTGCTCAAATGCAGCATAGCTTACTTCATACAACCCAATAATGCTGTATTCCACTCATTTTCCCTGCATTATTTTAATAAATAATGTCAGCATCAGTTGATATCACACCAGTGATTAAATATGTAATTTCCTCTAGGGGTTTTTACAATTAAAACTCCCTCAACAGATCTCGTGTTCGTTCCCTGGTGGAACCTTCATTCTGAGCTCAACTTATCTCCGAGATCCACGTTCGATACCAGTCAGCCTAACCCCCTCGGGTTCACTACCTAGGCAATCGCAAATCGTTTGCATGCGAGGACCTTCTACGCCAGGAGGTGGGTATAAGCACACCCAAGGGTTTGATGGGCTCGGCTGTACTGTAGAAGGTAAGAGACGCAGAGGCAATTCTAGGAGGCGATTGCTAGGTTCAGTGTTGAACTATTTGGGAGCTTAGCCTCCAATAATATAAAGCCTACCCAATCATAGTGTTCTCTGCATCAACACTGTCCTCCTAGCAGTGCGTGTATTGACCACAACCTATAACATTAATAACATTGCTATCACAAGTTTAATCCAGGAAAAATGCAGTTAGTTCATTTCAACTGCAGATTTTCCCTAGCACGAGCAACTATAATTCAATTAATGTCTGGTAGGTACAAGCGTAGGGTAGATGGTTGCAAGGAATACTTTGCAGTTGATGACTTTGCTGTTCCGTTTGACGTTATAGAGCCTATGGTCTATGGTCTTCAACAGCTCGTTATTATAGCAGCGCAAGGTCAGTGTAGTCTACATAACTAGTCTGCTTATTATTATTGCTTTATTAATCCTGTAAATTTCCTAGTTGGCTCTCAACAAGGAAATTCATGAAAGCTAGTTCCAGGAAGTTTTTACTTCTAGAGCCTTGATTGCAAAACGGTACGCGACAGTAAACCATCGTAATATAATGGTGTTATTTCAATACATGACTTGTTTCATGAGTACACAATGTGTGTAATCACTTAATGATCATATAGTAATAATATTGTAATTGAAATGCCGCCAAATTAAGACTCCTTTGGTACAAAATCTCGAGCATCAAATAGCTTTAAATATTATTATTAATGTTACATACTAGTGACTAGGGCTGTTATTAATTAAATAATGAAAGTTATTATTATATAAATGATAAATGTTCATACCTTTCCAACCCATTACCCCCAGGGGCTCACATCTTGTGGGCGTGAGTTGGCGACCACGGGGCCCCAGCTGAGTCCGGCATTGCTTCCACCTACTTGTGCCGGGCTCCTCTCTGCCTTCTTTCCTGTCGACCTCACTTGGTCAACTCTTGTTCTCTTCTGACCCCGACGGTATTAGGGTATCCGAGGCCTAGGGAGTCTCTTCCTTTCCCGCCTTAATTGGCCCTTGTCTCATATTTTCTGATACCCTCCTTCTGCGAGGGGTCAGCCTTCTTTTTCTCTTCCTTTTACCTCCTGCCTTGAGCTCTAGGCCCTTAAGGAGGCAGGGTGTATGTAGCCCCACCACATCTGGTGCACCCTAGCTAATGCTACACCCTCAGGGGCCCACGGCTGGTGAGTTCGGGAGTTGGCGACCCCGAGGGATTCCTGAGCTGGCTCCGTTTTCCCCCTTTTGTCCCTTACCTTTGGGGCGGACCCTCTCCTCTTTCACTTTCCTATATGCCTTTCATGGCTCTCCTTCCTTCCAAGTCCCTCATTCCGCCTTCTCCGAGGGTTGAGGGCATTTTTTCCTTCTGTCCTTTTATTTGCCTTATTCTCCTTTATTTTCCCCTTTCTTCTTCTATTATGTAGGTTGGTAGTTAGTTTTAGTTTTAAGATTGATTTTTCATCTTCACGATCACCCAAACCATCAGGGGCCGATAGCCTAGATGTTAGGCCCCTTAAAACAACAATTATCATCATCATCATCATCATCATTTTCGCTATCACCCGGATCATAAGGGGCCGATAACCTAGATGTTAGGCCCCTTAAAACAATAATTACCATCATCATCATCTTATTCTCTTCCGACCGCGACGGTATTAGGGTATCCGAGGCCTAGGGAGTCTCTTCCTTTCCCGCCTTTATTGGCCTCCCCCAGGGGCTCACATATTGTGGGCGTGGGTTGGCGACCACGAGGCCCCAGCTGAGTCCGGCATTGCTTCCACTTTCTTGTGCCGGGTTCCTCTCTGTCTTCTTTCCTGTCGACCTCACTTGGTCAACTCTTGTTCTCTTCTGACCCCGACGGTATTAGGGTATCCGAGGCCTAGGGAGTCTCTTCCTTTCCCGCCTTAATTGGCCCTTGTCTCATCTTTTCTGATTCCCTCCTTCTGCGACGCGTCAGCCTTCTTTTTCTTTTCATGTTATCCCCTGCCTTCTGCTCAAGGCCCTCAAGGAGGCTGGGTGTATGTAGCCCCACCTCTTTTGGTGCACCCTTGATAATGCTACACCCTCAGGGGCTCAGGGCTGGTGAGTTCGGGAGTTGGCGACCCCGAGGGATTCCTGAGCTGGGTCCGGTTTCCCCTTTTTGTCCCTTACCTTGGGGGGTGGACCTTCTCCTCTTTCGCTTTCCTACCTGCCTTTCATGGCTCTCCTTCCTTCCAAGTCCCTCAATCCTCATTCTTCGAGGATTGAGGGCATGTCTTTTCCTCCTGTCCTTTATTTGCCTTATTCTCCCTTTTTTCCATTTCTTCTTCTAGTATGTAGGTTAGTAGAGTTTTAGTTTTAAGTTTGCATTTCATCTTCACGATCACCCAAACCATCAGGGGCCGATAGCCTAGATGTTAGGCCCCTTAAAACAACAATTATCATCATCAACATCCTTAGAACAACAATTATTATCATCATCTAGTTTCAATCGAAAGCAGCCTCTCAAGAAAGTCAGTCCCGCTGCAACAATGCTGGCTCTCGCTTGTTCAACAATGCTCTGCGCGGCCAACTGTACCGATAGTGCTGTTGACACGAGTTGCGGCCTTCCTCACGAGCTGGCAGGTGGAGGTCGCGGCAACTCCTTCCCTTATTAAAATAAATAACAATTGAGCTGACCTAGCACCCTACGTGCCGTTACCGGTTACCTTGTTCAGAAGCAAAATTCATCATCATCATCATTTTCCGTTTTCCAGCCTAGGCCGGGTCGGAGCAAACATGAGTCCCCTCCACTTTACTCGGTCTGTCCACCACTCTTTCCTCAAGCACTGAACGCCACTCCATGTTCCGGTTTATCACGCTGCACTTAACAAGGTCCAACCACCGACCTCTAGGTCTTCCTCGTCCTCTTTTTCCCGTCATTTGCCTCTCCATCACTTGTTTTGGCATTCTTTCATCATTCATCCTCTTCACATGTCCATACCATCTCAATCTGTTCTGTTCCAGCTTTTCGTTCAGCTTCTGTACATTCACTTCCTTTCGAATGTCTTCATTTCTCACTCTATCTCTTCTAGTCTTCTGTAACATACTCCTCAAAAATTTCATTTCGGCTGCCTGCATTCTACTTTCATCCCTCCGGGTCATAGGCCAAGTTTCTGCTCCGTATGTCAATATTGGTAAGTAGTAAGTCTTGTACATCACTTCTTTAGCCTTCATTGGTATGTCTTTATCCCAAATTAAATTCCGAACTTGATAGTAGAAGGCACTCCCACCTTGTATTCTCTTGCTAATTTCCATATCCAGTCTTGCATTTTCCATCAATTCACTTCCCAAATATTTGAAGTGCTCAACTACTTCCAGATTTACATCTCCAATTTTAACAATTCCTTTCCCTTCTTCCTTATGTCTTGTCATCACCATTGTCTTACTCTTTTCTACACTGATTTTCATTCCCCATTTCTCAATATTTTCCTTTAAAACATCCAGCTGTTCCTGGACCACTTTCTCATTCTCTCCCCAAATCAGAACATCATCCGCAAATAAGATTATGTTCATTCTTGTACCTGTGTAGGCTTCCTTTGTTGCCTTCAGTATATCATCCATCACCATTATGAATAACAGTGGTGAAAGCACACTCCCTTGTTTCAAACCAGTTTCAATTTCAAACCATCCTGTTCTACCTGCTTGGGTCTTCACACAACTGCAACAATTACTGTACATTGTTTTTGTCATTTGTATCATTTCATCTCCAATACCTTTCTGTTTTAAGCTTTCCCAAACTCTGTCTCTAGGGACACTATCATATGCCTTTTCTAAGTCAATAAAGGTCATTACCATGTCTTTTCCATATTCCCAGTGTTTTTCCATAGTTTGTCTTACAACAAAGATAGGTTCCACTGTTGATCTTCCCCTTCTGAACCCAAATTGTTCCTCTTGAATTTGGTTTTCAACCCTTTTTCGGATTCTTTCCTCTAGTATTCTCTCCATGATCTTGGCAACATGCGAGATAATAGTAATTCCTCTGTAATTTCCACACACCTTCTTGTCTCCTTTCTTGAATATTGGTATAATGATACCTTTCTGCCAATCTTCTGGAATTTGTTTTGCTCTCCACACACTCTTGAGTACTCTTGAAGTCCAATATATTCCAATGGGTCCTGCAGCCTTTATCATTTCTACTGCCACTTCATCCACTCCCACAGCTTTTCCCATCTTCATCTTCTTAATGGCCAATTCCACCTCTGCCATTGTAATGTCCGCTTCCATTTCTTCTTCTTCTTCCACATCCGGCACTACAGTAACTTCTGTGTACGTTACATTCCTGACATTTAACAGTCCATGAAAATATTCTTTCCATCGGTTCTTAATCTCTTCTGGTTCCTTCAATATCACTCCTTCTTTGTTTTTCACAAATCCAGCGTTTACATGTTCCTTCCTTCTACTCTTAACTACACTAAATAATAATTTCTTTCCACACTGACAATCATCTTTAATTTCCTGTGCGAATAACTCCCAACTTTTCTTCTTCTCTTCTGCCACTACTTTCTTGCAGATTTGTCTAGCTTCTACATATCTCAATCTACTTTCTTCAGTCCTTTTTGTTTTCCACTGTTTCCAACTCTTCTTCTTTTCCTTCACTTTTTCTTTAACTCTTTCATTCCACCATGCTGTTTGTTTATCTTTCATCTTCCCCGATGTTCTTCCACATGTTTTCTCTGCACAACTAACAAATGCATCCTTAAATTGCTTCCATTCTTCTTCCACATGTCCAACATCAGTCTTTGGTACTAGTTGTTGCAGTTCCATCTTAAATTCTTCTTGCACCTGTTTATCCTTCAACCTCCATGTTTTTATGTTTCTTTCTTTTCTTTCCTTCAGTTTTCTAATTATTCCAACTTTCAGCTTTGCTATTACTGCTCTGTGATCTCCACCAAAAGCCTCGTCCGGCATGGCAGTAACATCCATCAGGTTTTTGCTTTTGTCTTTTTCTACCAGAATGTAGTCAATCAGGGTTTTAGTTCTTCTCTCTCCCCATCCATATCTGGTAATCTTTTGGCTGTTTTTCTTTCTGAACCATGTATTTCCAACCATTAGTTGGTTTCTCTGGCAAAAGTCAATTAATATATCCCCTTCTGGATTTTTATTTCCATATCCATAGGGTCCCACGATCTCTTCTCTTCCCAGTCTCTCTGTACCTACTTGGGCATTCATGTCGCCTATTATTATGGTCTTCAATGTACTTGTCTACTTCTTCAAGGAAACTTTCTAACTCTTCTTCCTTGTTTCCAGTTTGTGGAGCATAAACTTGTATTAGGTCTTTTGTTCCTGTCTCAAACTGAATTCTCATGAAAATAATCCTGTCACTCACGTTCTTTACCTCTTCCACATATTCCAGGATATCTTTCCTCACAATTATTCCCACTCCATTTTGCTTTGCCTTTCCTCCACTGTAAAACAGCCTGTATCCATCTGTCAGGGTTCTTTCTCCTTTACCTTGCCACTTTGTCTCACTCAATCCGAGGATGACAATTTCCTTCTCTTTCATGAAATCTACGAGTTCCTCCGTCTTGCCATTTAAGGTCAATACGTTAATGGTACCAATTTTGATATGTTGTGATCCTGGTCGCCCACTTCTCACAGCTCCCCCAGAGTCCAAAGAGCTGCGCGTCGCTTGCAGGGGACGCCCTAGCATTTTCCGAGGCCATATCATGTTTGCACTCATTTTAGGCTATTATTACGATGGAGTCGCCAGGTCCAAAGGCATTTTATACCTACTGCCAGGTATTAACTAGGCCGCTCCTAACATGGAGAACAGACGCCTTCTGTAGCCGCTCCTCTGGAGTACAGACGCTACGGGTTTGCCTCTTCCGCCATCGACGCCGTACCGAAGCCCATCTTCTCCGCCGCCGGTGCCGTTGAGGTCTTCACCGTAACCCTGGCACGGGGCCCTATGACAGGGTGCTACCATCCGGAGCCAGATGGACCCTGGTTTTTTAACGAGGTTGATACTCCTCCCGCTCCTCCTTCCTCATCGCTTGCGAGATGAGGCCCCGGGCTTGCGACCGGTAATAGCGGAGAAGCAAAATTAGCAAGCGTAAATCACTAAAACGTTCGCATCAATTTGTGTTGAGGAGACTACTCGCACACGTCTACCCCAGGCGAGCTCTAGAAGCGAAATGAAGGAGATTCATGGAACATGGTCTTACATTTCGACAGCTGCTAATGTGCTGCTAGTAGCGCCCCCTATGTATGGACTACTTTTGTAAGCTCCTTGATTTTAGAGAGTTCATAACGCTGCGCTGTCGGCAGTCAATTGTCACACAACCTTGGCAACCTTAATACGATACAAGGCAATAACTATAAGCAGGCAATAAAAGTCATTTTATTAAAGAAGGCAAATATCATTACACCACCAAACAAACAGCAAAGGCAAACCCAACATATTGACCAGGAGAAATAAATAAATGTATGAATTAACGAAAAAGTAATAACGCTCAGTTGGTTAAGACAACGTAGTGTACACAAGAATCAATCATCACTCAGTGTGGGTCTACTGGTTATATCGAAGGCGGGTGTGGAAGTAGTGGAAGGTGACGTTGGACTAGATATGGGAAAGAGGATTGTAGAGGAGGGAACAGAGATGTGCGATGACGTGGAAGCAAGCTTGGATAATTCTCCTTCGGCGTGACGGCAAGCTCCTTGACCAATTCGTTGTTGCTATTATATCATTGACCATGTTCGTTCCTAGGTTGAAGCGCAGAGGGTGCAGTATACATCGCAATACCGAGAAGAGTCGGCCGACTCTAACCTGTATCGCAGGAATGGCCAGTACAGTAATGGCAAGCCGATATAAATGTGGCGAGATCAAGCGTTGTCACTCCAAGAAGAGCAATATATCGGCTTTACGGGGCAGCTGAGCCGTATTCTTTAAAAACGTGTCAAGCTGAGTGCTGACTTCATGTTTAGCGTGCAACATTGCACTATGCTTTTCTTCGTCCTTCTGGCGAAGATATTCCGTCAAGTCTGTTTCGTCGTTCTTCACCCCTTTATGGTTCTGGAGGTAGGCGATGGGAATGGCGCTAGGCCGGCTGCTGCTGTTTGCTACATCCATTGACTCTATTCTGGTCCACAGTCTCACGATGTAGTATTTGACACGGCTCTTGAAGGCATAATAAATGATAATATTTATTATAACACTGTGCAAACTTTATATTGTAAACACTGATATTAAAGTTGGTAATTATGAATACCCCGTACCTTTAAATAATAGTAATAGTACGTTAACGTGCTCCATTATTGTCTTAAATTGGTGAATTTACATAACCTCATATGCAATATTAATATGAGGCAATTTTCTCAAGGTCCTGCAGGTTAATTCGTTGAATATAAACGTGTCTTTTGATAGTGAATTGCCATGAAATTTATGAAACTCAGTGTCCATTGTTGTTGCAACTTCCATAAGTTCATTAGAGGGAAGCAAATGATTTCTCCTTGAAATAAACTGGAACCAATTTGGGCTTTCATTACTGGGTTCAAGTTCTTGAGATTATGTTCCGAAATTTTTGTAATTATCCCCCAGGGGCTCATATCTAGTGGGACGCGGATTGGCGACCACGGGAGCCCAGCTGAGTCGGGCATTGCTTCCACTTACTTGTGCCGGGCTCCTCTCCGTCTTCTTTGCTGTGGCCCTTCCTTGGTTAACTCTTGTTCTTTTCCGACCCCGTTGGTATTAGGGTGTTCGAGGTCTAGGGAGTCTTTCAACTTCCCGCTTTTTTTGGCCCTTGTCTCCTCTTTTCTGATCCCTCGTTCTTCTTGTTTTCTTTTCTTTATATTTCCTTTTCTCTTTAAGATTCCCGCACTTTTTTTTTGTCAATTGGCCTCCCGTGTATCCAAATTATCAGCTTTTTAAAAATCTACACTACATTCTGTAGGTATTCGCAATCTATGTTGCATTTTGTGATTCATTTCGATCTAAATTGCATTTTGCTAATATTTTCAACCTCAATTGCATTTTGTACGGATTGACAGTGTAAATTGCCTTTTAGGAAGTCTGTCAATGTAGGATCAGGACATGTTAGTGAGTATTTTGAATTTCAATTGCATTTTGTATTTTCAACCTAACCCGCATTTTGCAAGCATTTTCAATCTAAATTGCATTTTGTATTATGGGCATTTTCCAAGTATTTTGATTTTCAATTGCATTTTGTGGATATTTTGAATCTAAATTACATTTTGTAAGTATTGTCCATCCAAATGTTTAGTGGAATCTACCATACATTTTGTAAGCATTTTCAATTGGGAGTTTGAAATGGGAGTCTCTCAAGCCAAATTGCATTGTGTATTTTCAATTTCAATTGCATTTTGTTCGTATGTTCAATCTCTTTTTCATTTTGTAAGTCCCCCAGGGGCTCACATCTAGTGGGACGTGGGTTGGCGACTACGGGGCCCCAGCTGAGTCCGGCATTGCTTCCACTTACTTGTGCCGGCTCGTCTCCGTCTCTGGTTTTCCCCTTTTTATCCATTACCTGTGGGGCGGACCCTCTCCTCTTTCCCTTTCCTATCTGCCTTTTATGGCTCTCCTTCCTTCCAAGTCCCTCAATCCGCCTTCTTCGAGGGTTGAGGGCATTTCTTTTCCTCCTGTCCTTTATTTGCCTTATTCTCCTTTTGTTTTCCATTTCTTCTTCTAGTATATAAGTTAGTTTTAGTTATAGTTTACATTTCATTATCATCTTCACGATCACCCAAACCATTAGGCCCCCCAGGGACTCACATCTTGTGGGCGTGGGTTGGCGACCACGGGGCCCCAGCTTAGTCCGGCATTGCTTCCACTTACTTATGCCGGGCTCCTGTCTGTCTTCTTTCCTGTCGACCTCACTTGGTCAACTCTTGTTCTCTTCTGACCCCGACGGTATTAGGGTATCCGAGGCCTAGGGTGTCTCTTCCTTTCCCGCCTTAATTGGCCCTTGTCTCATCTTTTCTGATACCCTCCTTCTGCGAGGGATCAGCCTTCTTTTTCTCTTCCTTTTACCTCCTGCCTTGTGCTCTAGGCCCTTAAGGAGGCCGGGTGTATGTAGCCCCACCACTTCTGGTGCACCCTAGATAATGCTACACCCTCAGGGGCCCACGGCTGGTGAGTTCGGGAGTTGGCGACCCCGAGGGATTCCTGAGCTGGGTCCGTTTTCCCCTTTTGTCCCTTACCTTTGGGGCGGACCCTCTCCTCTTTCACTTTCCTATCTGCCTTTCCTGGCTCTCCTTCCTTCCAAGTCCCTCAATCCGCCTTCTCCGAGGGTTGAGGGCATTTCTTTTCCTTCTGTCCTTTTATTTGCCTTATTCTCCTTTAGTTTTCCATTTCTTCTTCTAGTATGTAGGTTAGTAGTTAGTTTTAGTTTTTAAGTTCGCTTTTCATTTTCATCTTCACGATCACCCAAACCATCAGGGGCCGATAACCTAGATGTTAGGCCCCTTAAAACAACGATTATCATCATCATCATCATCATCAAACCATTAGGAGCTATGACCTAGATGTAAGGCCCCTTTAAACAACAATTATCATCATCATCATAAAACTTTTATTCAACAATAAATTTATTATAATACAACTACTGCCTGTCAGCAATCCTGGCAAGCGAAGCGAGTAGGCCCTCAGAATTTTCCTGGTCCTAGCATCTTGTTGCCTCAGATTCTCACTTCTGTCCCTCTTCCATTTCGTTCCTTCAAGGCGCCTGGGGCCATGCTGCGCCCTAGTCGGAATGGTCGAGGATGGTCCAGGTGTACTTGGTTCGGCTGGTGACTGGGGTAAATAAATGGAAGTGAACAGGGAAGGAGTGACATAAGAGAAATCGGGACTGGGAGGAGGAGTAGGATTCGAACATGAGGGTCTTGATGAATCTATAATGAAAGGGGGGGTTGACGGTGTGGCGTTCCGAAAAATATGCATCTATTATATTGAAATATGGCCAAGTGGTAGGGGGGATTTAATCGCCCTATATTTAGCAGTGAGATTCGCCACTTCTTTTCAAGTATCCTTTTTTGATATCGGTGGCGACATATTCCCGCCGCCATTCATTGTTTGTGCTATCGTGGAGTACCCCTCTTCCCTGTGAAGAGCTCGTGAAGGGCAATGTTGTCTCCTCCGACCCTGAAAAGAAACAAAAATGAAATGAATATGACTTGATGACTAGTCAGTAAAGGCTATGTCACACATCCTTGGTCGGTACGTGAAACTTGATAAAGGCCCCCCAGGGGCTCACATACAGTGGGATGTGGGTTGGTGACCACGGGGCCCCAGCTGAGTCCTCGCCATTTCGTCTCCGGGAAATCCGTATAGAACTCGGCACTGCTGGAATCAGCGCGGGCCTTGCCGGCTACCAAGCAGTGGAACAAGTATCCGGAGATCCTGCGCCACTACCTGATCTCCATGGGGTCCCTGGTACCGAGCCTCCGTCACCGGAGAGTGGAGGGAGGGGCCGAAGCAGGGGCCTAGCGGGCGGTCCATGGGAACGAGCCACCTTCCTCTCTGCTCTTGCCATGGACCTGTAGACTGGGCAACTGCGATGGGATGACGGATGGTCACCCTTGCAGTTGGACCCCCAGGGGCTCACATCTCGTGGGCGTGGGTTGGCGACCACGGGGCCCCAGCTGAGTTCGGCATTGCTTCCACTTACTTGTGCCGGGCTCCTCTCTGTCTTCTTTCCTGTCGACCTCACTTGGTCAACTCTTGTTCTCTTCTGACCCCGACGGTATTAGGGTATCCGAGGCCTAGGGAGTCTCTTCTTTTCCCGCCTTAATTGGCCCTTGTCTCATCTTTTCTGATACCCTCCTTCTGCGAGGGGTCAGCCTTCTTTTTCTCTTCCTTTTACCTCCTGCCTTGTGCTCTAGGCCCTTAAGGAGGCAGGGTGTATGTAGCCCCACCACTTCTGGTGCACCCTAGATAGTGCTCCACCCTCAGGGGCTCACGGCTGGTGAGTTCGGGAGTTGGCGACCCCGAGGGATTCCTGAGCTGGGTCCGTTTTCCCCTTTTGTCCCTTACCTTTGGGGCGGACCCTCTCCTCTTTCACTTTCCTATATGCCTTTCATGGCTCTCCTTCCTTCCAAGCCCCTCAATCCGCCTTCTCAGAGGGTTGAGGGCATTTCTTTTCCTTCTGTCCTTTTATTTGCCTTATTCTCCTTTAGTTTTCCATTTCTTCTTGTAGTATGTAGGTTAGTAGTTAGTTTTTATTTTTAAGTTCGCTTTTCTTTTTCATCTTCACGATCACCTAAACCATCAGGGGCCGATAACCTAGATGTTAGGCCCCTTAAAACAACAATTATCATCATCATCATCACCCAAACCATGAGGGACCGATAACCTAGATGTTAGGCCCCTTAAAACAACAATTATCATCATCGTCACCCATGCAGTTGGCGCACACCGGCGCGTCTCGCGGCACCGTGCAGCGGGTGTGGTGATGGGCACCTGAACACCGGTTACTGCGGACTGGAGAGCCGCAAGATCCCTGGGAGTGGCCCCCATCTCCGACAGCGAAAACACTGTAAAAGCTGGCCTGAGCGGGGCTTCATACGACCTGACTGTAGCGGCTGTTCCTGGCTGCGGCTGGTTGCCTCGCGGCGTCCTGGCTCCCCTTCCTGGGAACGCGGCTGGCGACGATCCTCTGAGCTGCTGCGTTTCTTCCTCCGCTGCTTCTGTGGGGCCGGCCACGGCAGCCCGGGTTCGATTCCCGGTCAATACATGTGATCAGAATAATAATATTATCCATTTCAGGTCCGTATTGAATATGTTAAATAACAAAACTATCAATATTCTCCGTCTTTTCAATACAATATTAATAGTCCATGGTGGTGGTGGCGGGCGCGGGTTGCCCCGCTAAAGGCTCCACCTGGGGCTCTGGTTGGTGTTCCTCCTGGTTGACGCGCGACTCATCTCGTTTTTTGACTTGTTGCCATTCTCTATAAGTTAATGCATGTTAAAATGCCAATACAATTGTCTAGAAAAGGTGCAAAATAAAACAACTCTGGTACAACTGGGAAGAATTCAAAGACAAGTCTGCCTAGCAATTACCGGAGCATTTAAAACTACCCCCCACAGCGGCTATGGAGGCCTTACTAGACCTGGCCCCTCTTGACATTCTGATCAAAGGGGAAGCAAGGCTGGCATTACATAGGCTGAAACAGGGTAAAGCCGGAAGTATTCCTGACTCACAATCAGGAATATCATCAATAATAAAAACTGTAGGAGATTCCATACTTGGTATGCGATCAGACTACATTCCTACACAATATAACTCCAATAAAACTTTTGAAGTAATAATTGAAACAGACTCCTGGAAGACAAAACCCGAGCACCCTGAGGAAACTTTGATCTGGTTCACAGACGGGTTAAGAGACGACTCAGGGGCAGGCTCGGGAGTATATGATATGAGACCAGGAAAAAGCATTAGCTTTCCCCTGGGAAAATATCCCACGGTATTCCAGGCAGAAGTTTATGTAATACTACAATGCATACATGAAAATATAAAAAGATCTTACACAAATAAGAAGATTATTATATACTCAGACAGCCAGGCAGCACTGAAGGCTTTAATAAGCCCCAAAGTGAACTCAAGACTGGTGGAAGAATGTCTTAATGTCCTATCTAAACTGGGGAAACATAACATCAAGTTGATATGGGTCCCAGGACACAAGGGCATTGAAGGAAACGAAAAAGCCGATGAATTCGCCCGAAAGGGAGCGGCAGCAATATTTTATGGAACAGAGCCGGTTCTAGGAGTACCTCAATGCTCCATAAGAGAAGCTATTAAAGACTGGATCAAAAACAAGCATAGGGATATAGGAAAAACTAATCCTGGCATAAAACATGGGAAAATGTTCATCAATGAACCATGAAAGAAAACGGCTGGAAAATTACTCAGATGTAAAAAAATTCAGGTAAGATACATAGTGGCTCTTCTCACGGGCCATGCTCCCGTGAAAAAGCACCTTAACAAAATGGTGAAAAGTGGGGGTTGAAGGATTCCTAACGGAGCGTGTATCTCTTAAACGACATAGGCGCGGAGTTTGAAACTCAGAGGAAAACAATGAGCTTAATAATAAATAATTAAATAAATAGGTGTTCGACCGTTTTTTCATAAATCCAATTTAAGGGGCCCATGGGGAGGGGTGAAAGTCTGGAAGAAAAACGTCCACTAAGGCAGGATTTTTGGATATTCACTCTCATCGACCAAACTAAACTATTCAAGTTGGAAGAATGATATTTTGGGGATATTATTATTATTATTATTATTATTATTATTATTATTATTATTATTATTTATTTACCATAAATCGTACAAGAAATATGGAAGGCCTAGTGAAAGAGGGCAAGCCCCACATACTTGGGTGGAGATTGTCCGGGAGGCCAAGGCCCTACAAGGGCTGTAGCGCCAAGGATTAAGTAAGTAATGACGCGAGCGAAGCCGTGGGTACCTGCTAGTTACACATATTTTTTGGCCCTTTGTAGATCTCATAAGCCTATTTTACTGTTTCCCCCAGGGGCTCACATCTAGTGGGCGTGGGTTGGCGACCACGGGGCCCCAGCTGAGCCCGGCATTGCTTCCACTTACTTGTGCCGGGCTCCTCTCTGTCTTCTTTCCTGTCGACCTCACTTGGTCAACTCTTGTTCTCTTCCGACCCCGACGGTATTAGGGCATCCGAGGCCTAGGGAGTCACTTCCTTTCCCGCCTTAATTGGCCCTTGTCTCATCTTTTCTGATTCCCTCCTTCTGCGAGGGGTCAGCCTTCGTTTTCTTTTCATGTTATCTCCTGCCTTCTGCTTAAGGCCCTCAAGAAGGAGGCCGGGTGTATGTAGCCCCACCACTTTTGGTGCCCCCTAGATAATGCTGCACCCTCAGGGGCTCACGGCTGGTGAGTTCGGGAGTTGGCGACCCCGAGGGATTCCTGAGCTGGGTCCGTTTTCCCTTTTTGTCCCTTACCTTTGGGGCGGACCCTCTCCTCTTTCACTTTCCTATCTGCCTTTCATGGCTCTCCTTCCTTCCTTCCAAGTCCCTCAATCTGCCTTCTTCGAGGGTTGAGGGCATTTCTTTTCCTCCTGTCCTTTATTTGCCTTATTCTCCTTTAGTTTTCCATTTCTTCTTCTAGTATGTAGGTTAGTAGTTAGTTTTCGTTTTAAGTTCGCTTTTCATTTTCATCTTCACGATCACCCAAACCATCAGGGGCCGATAACCTGGATGTTGGGCCCCTTAAAACAGCAATTATCATCATCATCATATTTTAATGTTTTGCAAAAATAGAAAGTTCATCATTACATACTAACGAGAATTAAAGTAAGAACTTACCATTGTTTTGCTCGGGCAGCTGGGGCTCGGGCTCGGGCTCTGGCTCTGTGGAGATTCTGGAGGCTAAGTCCGAGTATCTCAAATCTCCATAGGAACATTCTTAAAGCAAGATCTCGGATTTGGCTAATGGACATTTATTGCCAATTCCCTTTTGAAAGTTGGGAAATAAAAAAAAATATCTTAAATAAAGCTCATCATCATTAATCGTTTTATTCATTGCTGAGCGTCGAGACCTCATTTCTTCACTTCATTAGTAACTGCTTCCTTGACAAGACATTTCTACCCTATGCGATCTTCAGCCCTTCGTAAGATATCGTAAAGAGGTAGGCCGGTGTTCTTTGCTTGGTCTAACCATCTCACTTGTTGTTCTACCTCTTGATCACAGCTGGTCTACTGTATAGATAGAGGACACCGGTAAATGACTATTATAATCTCTAGTGCTTATCTATTTTAATTAATTAACCACCTGTTATTGAAAATTATACACCTTTTACTGGACTGATATGTGCTATAGCAAAGAAGCACATTCCCAGAGGATTTAGGAAAGAGTATATTCCAGAATGGAGCGCAAAGTGTAATGAGCTATATGAAGAATATCAACTCAGCAATCAGACGGAGATCAGTTAGTTAGTTAGTTAGTTAGTTAGTTAGTTATTGTTGTTTTAAGGGGCGGAACTACGAGGTCATCTGCCCCTCTTAACACAGTTAAAGAATACAAAATGGAAAGCGGGAATTTAAAACGAAAATGCTCACAAAAGGAATAGATTGAAAGTTACGCACAAAATGTAGGTTAGGTTCAAAATACGTACAAAATGCAACTGATAATCAAAATACTTACAAAATGCAATTGAAATTACAACCGGGTTCAACGGCACGATCCCAAGCAGAATGAAGGCTTCGATGCACTGGGCAGCTCACAGTATGTCCAATGTTCAGTCTAATGGCATATAGAATTGGTACGTGAGCAGGGTTGGCAAAATGGCAGTAAAAAAGAACATTAAAACAGTTCTTTTTGTTTTAAACAGTTTTTTGGTTTTAAACAGGTTTTTTTAAATTCTGATCATGTTTTAAACAGTGTAATAAAATGCTGTACTTTTAATACTGAAATATAAATACTTAGGGATCATCTTGACCAGAGTTGTATGGTAAGTAATAAACCAATGTTTACAACTGAAACTCAGCCAGCAGGTAAATTTAGTTACCAGCTAGGAATTTTGGCTGCCATGTTCGAAGTTTTGTCACTGACAATGCTGCCAATATGGGAAAATTGAGGGATGAATTGGCAAAAAAAGATATCAAAGAAGTGATAACTTATGGTTGTTCAGCTCACCTGCTTAATCTGTTAGCACATGACTTGGAGGTGGTTGGCATTACAGAACATGTTAAACAAATTATTAAATACCGGTACTTCTGGAACACTCACTTTGCAGCAGCCAAGTACAAACAGGCTGGCGTAACAGCTCTTGCTCTTCCTACGGATGTACGCTGGAATTCTTTAGCTGACTCTATAGAGTCCTATTTGGGTAACTGGCATATTATTGTCAAAGTCTGCACTAAAAATCGAAGTGCCATTGAACCGATTATAAGTGCAAAGGTAAATTATATCAATATGAAACAAAAGGTTCAAGACTATCTCAAAAAACTTACGACTGCATTAGTCTCATTAGATAAGATGCAGTGTGATGACTGTACCATTGGGGAAGCAGTAGAGGTTTTTCTTGACCTGCTCAATTTTTTCAAAAATGAAAACAGTCCCAATAATTTAAAGAAATTCATGAAACGATTTAACACCGCTGTAACTGATACCCATCTCCTTGCCAATCTCATGGATCCCCACTATCAAGGACAGAGACTGAGTGAAGAACAATATCATACTGCTATGGAGTATATTGAAGCTTACCACCCATATGCAATGCCTGACCTAATTAAGTACAAAGCAAAATATTCACTCTTCAAGGAACACCTGTTTGGTCGTGCAATACTAAAAGAAATTAAACCCCTGACATGGTGGGCGGCACTGCAGAATAACATTCATCACACAACTTCAGGCCTAGCACATCAGCTGCATAGTGCAGTTGCTTCATCACCTGGGATAGAACGTCTTTTCACCACTTTTGGGTTTGTGCATAGCTAAGTCTGATCTCAGCAAGAAACCCGTTGAATAAAGACAAAATGGCAGTGACATTTGGATTTATAATATTTTAAATACATCCCTATATTTTCTGATGGATGTTCGCTTGCAAATTTTTTTAACAAGGACATCAAAACCATTACAAAATCACTGTATAAGCTTTATATTATTACGTAAAACCTTCAGTAGAAGGCAGAGAAGACCACTGTACTCTACTGTATTGCAAAAAACAAAACAAAAAAATATTCTAAAGAAACATATTTTAGACGGTTGTTTGAAGCATTGAGTTTAAAACTAATTTTAAACAATGTGCATTGTTTTAATCAGTTTTAAACACGCTGTTTAAAACATGTAGTTTTAAACATGCCAACCCTGTACGTGAGTGGTGGAAACGATCAGGCAGCCCAGAAAGACCGTTGACTACGATCGATCATCCCTCAGTGGCAGGATCCTAGACCACCTTGGGGTCCGTTCAGCAGCCCGGAAACCGTTGACTGCGATCGATCACCCCTCAGTGGCACGATCATTAGCTGCCCGGCGAACCGTAGGCAGGATCCGAGACCACCTTGGGGTCCGTTCAGCAGCCCGGAAAAATCGTTGACTGCGATCGATCACCACTCAGTGGCACGATCATTAGCTGCCCGGCGAACCGTTGGCAGGATCCGAGACCACCGTCCCAATCTAAACGCTTTACCTGGTGCTGTGCGTGATCAACTGGTCTATTTCAAAATGTACGGTAGATTCGAACTACTCATTCGGATGGACAATACTTACAAAATGCAATTTAGATTGAAAATACTTACAAAATGTAATTTAGATTCAAGATACCCACAATATGCAATTGAGAATCAAAATACTTGCAAAATGCTCCCCCTACAAAATGCAATTTAGATTGAAAATACTTGCAAAAAGCGGTTTAGGTTGAAAATACTTACAAATTGCTATTGTTACGTGCCGCCCCCTAGTGGCGCTTCCGTTAACTGGATTACGTTGGGTAGAAAGCACAACACCCATTACTGCTTTAAAGAAACGTATTGGCTTTATTGCGGGCCAGAGAACACACCACACAAATAGCAAATACAAGCAACTAGTATCTCACTCTAGTTCCTCTCTCGCTGCCGTTACTTCCCTTTCACTCTCTCGAGCAGCTGTCCGTTCACTAATTTGGCTGACCTGTGTCTAGCCGGTCTGTCACTCGCCGAAATACCTGTCCACTTCCTTGTACGCAAACTACAGTTATTTACGATAGCCAGCCACTCATCACCACACACTGCCTCGCTGTGCGCTGGCTAGGGAACTGCCCAATGCGTTTCGTAATTCACCACAATGTCTCTGTCGCCCTAGACAAGTACACACTCGAAGAAGAATCCATTCCAGGTTCCGTGTTGACGTTTAGAGTTGAATATAACAAGATGCAAAGTTTCCGCGTAATCAACACACATTTAATTCTAAGTTAGCGTCTCATGGGCACATGTTTCGGAATTTATGTCAATTCCTTCTCCAGCCCTTTACAATAAATATTAGGAAACATCATTACACAGACCAAAATGACCTCGTCCATGTCGAAACATACACACATCAAAAAAAGTTTTGCATCACCTCGGTTCCCAGATCTCCGGCATATAGACGTTGACTGTGTATATTGTATCCAAGATACAGTCCCTTTGACTGTTCATAGATGTCACTAAAACTGCTCAAAGATGTAAACAACCATGCATGAGCAGGGCCTATTAGACGGAGGGGGTACGACAGCCGATCAGTTCCAGTCATTCCACCAGGACGAAGGTACGCTGCTCATGTTGTCTGTAGCTCTACCATGCCTAGAAGGTCAATACCGCAGTTCGATCGCGTCCGCATTGTTACTTTGTGTCAAGAAGGGCTCTCAACAAGGGAAGTTTCCAGGCGTCTCAGAGTGAACCAAAGCGATGTTGTTCGGACATGGAGGAGGTACAGAGATACAGGAACTGTCGATGACAGGCCTCGCTCAGGCCGCCCAAGGGCTACTACTGTAGTGGATGACCGCTACTTACGGATTGCCGCTCGGAGGAACCCTGACAGCAATGCCACCATGTTGAATAATGCGTTTCGTTCAGCCACAGGACGTCGTGTTTCAACTCAAACTGTGCGCAATAGGCTGCATGATGCGCAACTTCACTCCCGACGTCCATGGCGAGGTCCAGCTTTGCAACCCCGACACCATGCAGCGCGGTACAGATGGGCCCAACAACATGCTGAATGCACCCCACGGAATTGGCATCACGTTCTCTTCACCGATGAGTGTCGCATATGCCTTCAACCAGACAATCGTCGGAGACGTGTTTGGAGGCACCCTGGTCAGGCTGAACGTCTTAGACACACTGTCCAGCGAGTGCAGCAAGGTGGTGGTTCCCTGATGTTTTGGGGTGGCATTATGTGGGGCCGACGTACGCCACTGGTGGTCATGGAAGGCTCCGAAACGGCTTTACGATACCTGAATGACATCCTCCGACCCATAGTGCAACCATATCGGCAGAATATTGGAGAGGCATTTGTCTTCATGGACGACAATTCTCGACCTCATCGTGCACATCTTGTGAATGCGTTCCTTCAAGATAACGACATCGCTCGACTACAGTGGCCAGCATGTTCGCCAGACATGAACCCTATCGAACATGCCTGGGATATGTTGAAAAGGGCTGTTTATGGACGTCTTGACCCACCAACCACTCTGAGAGATTTACGCCGAATTGTCGTTGAGGAGTGGGACAATTTGGACCAACAGTGTCTTGATGAACTTGTGGATAGTATGCCACGGCGAATACAGGCATGCATCAATGCAAGAGGACGTGCTACTGGGTATTAGAGGTAGTGGTGTGTACTGCAATCTGGACCACAAATGCTGAAAGTCTAGCTGTATGATGGTACAACATGCAATGTGTGGGTCTCATGAGCAATAAAACGAGCTGAAATGTTGTTTGTGTTGATCTCTATTCCCTTTGTATTTAACGGTTCCGGAACTCTTGGAACCGAGGTGATGCAAAACTTTTTTTGATGTGTGTATAACACTAATATTAAAACACTATAAAAACTATTAAAAATAAAAACATGACAAACATATGACCAATTAAAACATTCCTGCTGTTTACAGTCACTTAACCCCCCAGGGGCTCACATCTAGTGGGTTGTGGGTTGGCCACCACGGGGCCCCAGCTGAGTCCGGCATTGCTTCCACTTACTTGTGCCGGGCTCCTCTCTTTCTTCTTTCCTGTCGACCTTCCTTGGTCAACTCTTGCTCTCTTCCGACCCCGACGGTATTAGGGTTTCCGAGGCCTAGGGAGTCTTTCACTTTCCCGCCTTAATTGGCCCTTGTCTCATCTTTCCTGATACCCTCCTTCTGTGAGGGGTCAGCCTTCTTTTTCTTTTCCTTTTACCTCCTGCCTTGTGCACAAGGCCCTTAAGGAGGCAGGGTGTATGTAGCCCCACCACTTCTGGTGCACCGTCGATAATGCTACACCCTCAGGGGCTCATGGCTGGTGAGTTCGGGAGTTGGCGACCCCGAGGGATTCCTGAGCTGGGTCCGTTTTCCCCTTTTGTCCCTTACCTTTGGGGCGGACCCTCTCCTCTTTCACTTTCCTATCTGCCTTTCATGGCTCTCCTTCCTTCCAAGTCCCTCAATCCGCCTTCTTCGAGGGTTGAGGGCATTTATTTTCCTCCTGTCCTTTATTTGCCTTACTCTCCTTTAGTTTTCCATTTCTTCTTCTAGTATGTAAGTTAGTAATTAGTTTTAGTTTTAAGAGCGCTTTTCATTTTCATCTTCACGATCACCCAAACCATCAGGGGCCGATAACCTAGATGTTAGGCCCCTTAAAACAACAATTATCATCATCATCATCATTTTTCGATCTAAATTACATCTCGCGATTGTTTTCAACCTCAATTGCATTATGTAAAGATTGACAATCTAAATTGCTTTTTAGTAAGTCTTTCAATGCAGGTTGCCGGGCCTTTTAGTGAGTATTTTGAATTTCAATTGCATTTTGTAAGTATTTTCAACCAAACCGCATTTCGCACGAATTTTGAATCTAAATTGCATTTTGTTTGGTGGGCATTTTGCACATATTTTGATTCTCAATTGCATTTTGTGGGTATTTTGAATCTAAATTACATTTGTCAAGTATTTTCAATCTAAATTGCTTTTTGTAAGTATTGTCAATCCACATGAGTCGTTTGAATCTACCGTACATTTTGTAAGCATTTTCAATTTCAATTGCATTTTGTAAGGATTTTGAATTTCAATTGCACTTTGTGTATAATTTGGATTGGAACTGGGATATTTCAATCTGAATTGCATTGTGTATTTTCAATTTCAATTGCATTTTGTAAGTATTTTGAACCTCAATTGCATTTTGTACGTAATTTCGATCTCATTTGCATTTTGTAAGTATTTTGAATTTCAGTTGCATTTTGTAAGTATTTCGGCGCTACTTTGCATTTTGTACGTATTTTGAATCTAGCCTACGTTTTGTGGGTCTTTTTCAATCTATTCTTTTTGTGCCACTTTTCGTTCTAAATTCCCTTTTGTAAGACCATATTGTGAGTTGTTTCCATGTGAGTTCCTTTTTGTACGTATTTTCCGTCTTCGATAATTTTGTTCTGGTTTCCATTTCATTATCATTTTCGCTATCACCCAGATCATTAGGGGCCGATAACCTCGATGTTAGGCCCCTTAAAACAACAATTATCATCATCATCATCATACAGTCACTTAAATATGTAATCACTATTATGAACATTCCAGGGGCGTATATACAATTTTTTTCGGGGGGGGGGCTGACTATCCTGGAAAATTGTGAGTACTTAATGAATGTTCTATTATAGCCTGTGGAGTATAAATGGCAAGTATCTAAATGGATTACTTGTTAATTTATTCAGCAAATTTTACAAATTGATCAGCATTTCTTAAAAGTACTGTGAAATACATTGTATTTTGTACCCAAGTTGGCTTTTTCGGGGGGGGGGGGGCTGGAACCCCCTCAGCACCCCCCTTATATAAACCCCTGGAACATTCTTGTTTTGTGTGCGATGGTCAAAATGCACAGTCATAAATCACTTGTGTGTCAAGCAAAACAATGAGCCTTAGTGTCCATGACCCAAATAGCTTGCAATACTTGTGGGTAAAATGATGACGAGGTGGAAACTTTGTTTCCGGTACTTTCATTGAAAGTGCGCTGGCATGTGGCTATAGATGTTAAATCAGGGAAAAACTTGTTCAACGAATTGACTGGAATTTGCATTGATCCATTAAGTGGATATGCTGTCTTGTACTAACAGCTCCACGGACCTATAGTAGGGAACGCTGAAATAAATTACCGTCAACAATGACATTTTAATGGCGCTTAGTTTGAAACGAAGAGGAACAGATTATGCCATTTCTCTTGTAAAATATTCCTTTCTTGCAAAAAAAAAGCGTGAATCCTAATATTAAATAAAATGTTTTATCTGAATGGAGAATAAATATTACTTACGAGATGATGAAACAGGACTTTAACGACTGTGATTTAAAAATCCAGAGCAACAGTCGATAAACGCACAGAAAGAGGTTTTTGTATCACGCTCTCAAATGCATGTTCAGAAAAACTTATATTTGATTTACGAAAAATTTGACTTAACTTCAAGCAGTAAATAATATTTATTGAAAGAAATAGTTGGTTAAGGATAGTTTTGCTGCCAAACAAGGAAGATATGCAGTTTTGCATCCAAACACTGGATAAAGGTAGTTCTGAATCAAATACACTGTGGGCCGATTGCAGAAACGATGACTAGTTTTAAGACTTGGACAATGTCTACCTAGACGACGTCTAAGTAATGATCGATGTTCCGTTGCTTAGACAGTGTTTAACCGGTGTCTAGCTAGACATCGTTTATGTTTCGATTTCAGTACGGAAACGGAAAGCGAAGTGTCTTCCATGCTACTCTTTGCCAGCTGTGACCAATGAAAACTCATCGATGCTGGCACCATCGTTAATCAGCTGATGATGAAAGAAATCCATTCCTAACAGCTGCGGGTTTAAGAGTTACAGGAGAAGAAGGCTTTGTTGGACATATATTTAATCGAGAAAGAGATTGTAAAGAAAGGGCATAACCTGCCGCAATAGCACGAATCAGTGAATTAAACAGTGAACAGAATAATGTAAATGAAATAATAATTAATAAATATATTTTTCTTTTACTTGAGGTAATCTTGTCTTGGCATGATTGCTAGCGGTTGAAGTAATTATCAAATTACGAGCTGACGCCATCTGTTTTGTCATATCATCAGCTATCGGATCAACAGGCACTTCATCATCTGGTAAGTCTGCTTCCATGTCAAGTTCACCGGCGCTGCACAGCAAGGTTATGTAGCACAGCAGTCGCAATGATGATTTTCGGGGTTTTTCGTACTTTCTTTCGCAGACCATGTGCAAGACAAGGAAATCTTCTTTTCCACGAACCAAAAGTTATTTCTACTACATTTCTGGCCAGGACATGCGCTCGGTTATAACGCGTATCAGCTGCGTTCCTTGAATTCAAAATCGGAGTGAGTTTTTTAAGTATTTCTTACAAGTGTAGCCAGAATCTCCGACAAGATGTCCCCTAACCTCTCCTCTTTCCAGGCGGTCGTGAATAGTAGAATTGCGAAATATTCTGCTGTCGTGGGTCGAGCCAGGCCATCGAGCAACAATACTCCTTATTTTCATCTTTGTGTCACATATCACCTGAAATGAAATAAAAATCCGCTGTATAGAGTAGTAGGTTTAAACCATAGTGGTAGTAATACTTTATTTTGTTGCCGCTGCTGCTACGTATTGTAAAGAAGCGTTAACATGAACTCGTTAATCCGTATTTTTATCCACTGTTCTGCATGCCGTATAATGAAATGTAGTTTTGATTATATTATTGTCGTAGGGTGAGTACAAATAACAGCGACAACGGAAAAAAGAACTACTGTGTAGTAGTGTTGTGTGTACTTACTTGGCAGTTAATAGAATAGAATCCCTTCCGATTCATGTACGTGACAGCCCTCTCACGATCGGGACAAGTTATTCTGATATGGGTGCAGTCAATAGCACCTATTATTCCGGGGAAGTTAGCCCTAGAAATAATAAAATAATCACGTTCCACAGTGTAATAGATAACACTGGAGTTCGCACTATGTATATATATACACGTTATCAAGGAGAGCTGATAGTTAACAATCCACAGAAAGAACAATTATTTACCTGGATAGGACAGCGAAATCATTCCTGATGGTGGGTAACTCTTCATTATTAGGGAAGTTGATAAATCTCCTCCTCAAACTATTCATGGCAGTCACAACACGATCTACTGTCCGGCACACAGTCGCTGCGTTGTCATTTATAGCATAAAATGCACCGGTTGCAAAAATCGTATTGTCAGAAGGAGCTGTAGGGTGACAGGTAATGGGCAACCCCTGGTGTCCTGCTAGAGAAAATCTCCCACGTCACGCAACAAGTCCCTCACAGTTTCTTTTAGAAAGCGAAATCTTAGTTTAAACTGTACACCTCCGTACATTTCAATAGGATTGCTCCGATCTCGCAGCATCCGATGTACAGGAGGCCGTCTGACTAACAACTCTCTCCTGAACCGTCTCAACATAGCGATATAATTTACATGCTCCATAGTAAACAACCACCGGCTGAGATTCGCTCCTACATTTGGGGTTAAACAGTGTTCTCGGCAGTGTTTAAACATGGATCCTTAAACGCCGACTTTAGACGATGTCTAACTGATAAATAACGTCTTCGCAATGCGGAAGCCATATTTAGACATTGTTTAACCTTAAACAGCGTCTAAATACCGTCTCTGCAATCGGCCCACTAAGTTTAGAAATGAGAGCATGTTTAATGATACATTGATTAAATGTCTACAAATGCAAATTAATATTGAACAATATAAAGATAAATGTTCAGGTAGTTTAAGAAAACATTACCAGATTTCAAAACTTTATTATCAATTACCTTTTTATAATAATTTAGTTCCTCAATATCTCTCCATTCTTTCCCAAAATGTTTAGCCAATAGTTTATCAACATCAATAATCGCTGGGTGTTTCGCTTAAACAAACGCACCCTTTAACATATCATGCTCGGAAAATTTTTAGAAAGTTTTGATTCGATTCTCTTTGTTAAGCCCCCATCCTAGGCCGTGGCGGTGAACAAAATGGCGGCTTAACGAACACGACGGGGTGCCATTTAAAATGTTTGGAGATTGAAACAGCCTTTGTATTGTCCTGTGGGCCAGTGGCTTATAGTTACATGCTTGGTTACATGAACCTTGGCCAGTGTTGGTACTTGTGAAGGATTCCCATTTTGGCTACTATTATTAAGGTAAGTTTTAGAATTTAATGTCACATACGTCGTCTAGATTTTGGGAAGCAAACGAATAATTGTTTGAGTGATGTGTTATGTTTTATGTTGTGGATAGAAAACATTTCTCATAATACGATTGCGTTTTCAGCATGCTCTGAATGAGTAATGGTGTGGCCGGAAAAAAATTACTAACTTCTTTAACCCTTAAGTACTGACGTAAAACTTTACTGCATAGTTACTGACATGAGGTCCCATGGACCACTTCCGTATTAATGGGTTAGAAAATGCTACAGCCGTAATGGTTATTTCTTTAATCAATTATTGTAATAAACCACCCCTCATTGAATTGAGACACACAAAACATAAGCAAATAAAATCAAAATCTATGCACAAAAATAATAGTATCCTTAATAGGCCTATGGCACTTTGGATTGAACAAAAATAGAGGTATCGAAAATGTTGACAGTCTTTGTAGTCTAGGACACATACTGAACACATGAAATTGAATGATGGACGTATAGGTCACATAATGGACAACATAAAATAACACTTGAAATGTTACCAGTACAAATTTAAAAAATCCTGCAGCACTTTATATCAAGGTATCCCCCTGCGATGCAGTTCAGACATACAGTACTCTTTTGGTGCATTCTAAGCACACCGGATGTTTGCACACATGGCTCAGGTAACATGTTTTTCTTTTCTTCTTTGCTGGACAGAGGAAACAGGTCTTCCGGGATTCCCTTGGCAACTTCTCATCAGTGGTTTATCCATGTACCTATGATTGGAACGAAGAGATGGTATTTTTTCTTTGTTATGAGTGGAAACTCTTTTAACATTTATTGTTGGCTCGGTTGAAGACCATTTGAAACGATCTCTTCCGTAATAATAGCTTGCAGACTAATCTTCATCCTCGAGCAGGTCTTCCTCCATTTCAGCATCACTGTAACGGTTTGACTGGCCCTTACTGTTGGGTGACAAATGTAATGCTTCTACTCGCCCTGCCTTGCACTTTGAAATATTTACTCTGCCTAAGATATGTTGTTTTAATGGGCGCCAAGACCTCAACGCAATGTTGAAATCTAAATTTGTATTTAACAACACCTAGCTCTGGTAGAACACCTTCAAGAATCTATTCACTCAGATCGTGGTATGATTTGATTATTAACCCAACAAACAATTGTATCAGGAGAAGGAATTGGTCTATATCTAATGCTATTTACTGAAAGCAAAGATTGCATGGTTAAAAGAAATGAATTTATTATATAGAACAAGTATTGCAAAATTAATAATAATAATAATAATAAGTTTAAATTTCAAATTGGAGCGTTGCGATTTGAATATTACCGCTAGAAAATTACGAGAGAACGGAGTCGGATAAATTACTGATTTTACTCTTATTCCCAAGCTATGAAGTTACTGAAATATTGAATATAAAACAAAGAGAAACGAGAGATTGCGTAGTTCTGAGTCATTCGCGCTTACCACTGGAAATTGCCGAAGCATTTCCCTCGTACTGGATGTTATAGAGAACTTCCCACAGCCTCCTGGTCGTCGTCATCTTCTTCGTTAGTTGATGATATACTGGTAGATATGATAACTTTATGGTCCGAACATCGGAGCCAAACACACGTGCAACCACACTGGTTAAGTTTTACAAAGATAGTCCTCCACTCCACGGAACCTCGGAGCCACTCACACGCGCAACCATACTGTTTAAGTTCTACACAGATTGTCCCCGCTCCACGGCGCGAGGGTGTATGTAGCCCCACCACTTCTGGTGCACCCTAGATAATGCTACACCCTCAGGGGCTCACGGCTGGTGAGTTCGGGAGTTGGCAACCCCGAGGGATTCCTGAGCTGGGTCCGTTTTCCCTTTTTGTCCCTTACCTTTGGGGCGGACCCTCTCCTCTTTCACTCTCCTATCTGCCTTTCGTGGCTCTCCTTCCTTCCAAGTCCCTCAATCCGCCTTCTTCGAGGGTTGAGGGCATTTCTTTTCCTCCTGTCCTTTATTTGCCTTATTCTCCTTTAGTTTTCCATTTCTTCTTCTAGTATGTAGGTTAGTAGTTAGTTTTAGTTTTAAGTTCGCTTCTCATTTTCATCCTTCACGATCACCCAAACCATCAGGGGCCGATAACCTAGATGTTAGGCCCCTTAAAACAACAATTATCATCATCATCATCCACGGCGCGCAAACGATATATGCACTCGTCGGCTCCCCACTCCGGTGCTGACTTCCACCTTACGTGGTCTCCACTGATTGGCTGAGCACCCCGCTATACTCCCCTCCTTAGGCTCAATACACACGGCGCGCGGATGATGTCGATTGCCGTTCCAGACTATTTCGCCTTTTCTTGACGCTGCAACCCAGGATTGCGTCATGCTTCTTGACAAGAATAAGCCTGTATCTGAATTCCCAGTGAGTCATCTCTCTCATAATACCCTAACTGACAACACTCCGTAAAATTCAGTAATCATATAATTTTCTATGATAATGTTGTTCGTAATAATTTGCTTGATAGTGTTTTCTATGACATAGAAACCTATCAGTATGCTTATAATTTTATAAAAATGCTTCAAAAATACCTTAATAATAATAATAATAATAATAATAATAATAATAATAATAAGTTAATAATAATAATAAATTACATGAAAGCTTCTCTTGGCTGAACAATTTGCCGCGTAAATAAATATAGAATGGCTTCCTACTGACTTATGCCAGTGGCGTAAAATCCCCTCGAAAAACACGTTACATATTCGCCTCGGATCATCGGATGATTTACCGTGATGACGGTCCATTATCCGATTATCCCAGACACGTTACTAATCCCCATCCAAAAGACATATTACTTAAATGAAATCACCCTAAATTACAGATATATACACTCATAATTTTTCTTTACGCACTTTGCGTCAAAGTTTGTTGTCGCTATGGATTGCACTTTGCAACCAGTCCAATGTTTTTTCATATAGAATAATGTTCCATGGATATTTCCGCCTCTCAAATTTCTCTATGTTGGAAAAATTGACATAAATATTGTGTGAGCACTATGTATATAAGATGTCACATCACACGCATCAAGGTGTTCTGATATATGTATATCACCATAGAACTTCCTAATTTCACTGAAGGTTCCTTCCTTATGGTGAAATTTAATCTCACTTATCACTGAGCACACGATCACACTATTGTGGCAGCGCATCGTGACCATAATACTTAATCTCTCTTTATAACAGACGAAATTAATATTGACTTCTGAAAAAAACAGTAAATGCGCATTACATATAACACCAGATATTTCTGTGCCGTAATCGCCCTGTCTTCTTAAGTTCCCGTAGACCATATTCTACTTAATACTAGTTCTCAACACAGACCAGTTCTCCTCACACAAATAATACCATTGTACAAATTACCTTAAATTACACACTTACAAATCTTACATGGCGAGGCCGTAAACAGAAATCACGTGTGCAGTTATGTATGAATTTCATGAAGGACTGTCTCGCCTTCTGATGGCCCATCTTTTGTCTCGTGGACGCCTTAAGCAAAAATACCCTGTCCAAGCGCTCACCCATCTCTTGGAGACAAATGGGAATTCACCAGCGCTGCCAAATTCTGGCCTTGGTGTATCGAGACATTTTAGTGCTCAAGAGCATCCGACAATCCCGTCATATTTCCGTGTACCTTAAAAACTCTCAATTACTTACATATTACCCCCCTGTGTGACTTCTGATACGCCTGCCTGGAAGATCATATCTTCCACGCACAAATACCACACTTACTCATTTGATAGGCTGGCTCGCCAGCTAAACACACTTACTTTATGACACATACTTTCGTAGACTATGTATATTATACGTCCCGTATAATCTGTTTCCCTTACTATCCTCCAGCACATATGCTGTTTTGCCAATACGTTTGGAAACTATAAATGTTTCTGCGTCACCTGCTTCCAACCTTGCAAGTGGCTCCCTTAAATGAACGTCATCACGTTGCTCTACCTACCTATTTCTCAGTGTCTGTAACGATGCCCTGTTGCTACTGTCCACACATCCTAACCCTACTTTCATCTGGAGTCACACCTCTACTCGACACTCTATGACCGAAAAATGTCCCTTCGGACTGACAGAATGACGACTTAGACAGCTTCAAAGTGAACCCTGCCTGATCTAACTTCTGAAAAACTATATCTAAATGACGTAGATGCTCCTCAAAACTGCGTGAACTAATTACCATATCATCAATGTAAATGGTTACAAACTCTCCTGTGTCATCCCCTAATGCGATGTTTAAAGCCCCAATTAAAGCTGCTGAACTACTCTTTAACCCATAAGGTGTTCTACAAAATTGATAAAGGTTATATTTATGACTAAAAGCTGTAAATGGTCTATCTTCGTACATAAGTGGCACTTGCCAAAAACTGGAACTCAAATCTACACAAGTGAAATACTTCTTCCCCTCAAATGTTTGCATTAATTCCTCTATAGACATAGATTTCAGCTGATCTGAACTACTTCTACTGTTAACCAAACGAGCGTCTAAACAAATACGAACTGTGCCGTCGGCCTTGGGTACCGTGATCAAAGAATTAACATATGGACTGTTAGAGTGCTCAATAATCCCATCTTCAAGCATCTGGTTAATTTGTGCCTCAGCTGCAATCTGATAAGCGAAAGGTACAGGATATCTATGTCCTGTGAATACTGACCTAACAATAACGTTCAATGAATGTGTATAGCAATTGGCCATACCAATGCGATCCTCAAAAACTCTCCTATTACACAATAACACATCATAGAGCCGAACACATTGTTCCACCTCTATATTTCCCTGAAATGCAGCATCACGTAACGAGTCCTCTAGACTACCGTTCGTAATCACACTGCCCACAAAACATGGAGAACCCCGCTCTACGGCTGGCGATATCTCATTAAGTACAAATTACACCTACAACACTACTTCTCTGAATATGGTCATTGAACGCTACTTCTACTTCAGAATCTCCCCATTTAAATTTCAAACTCCCTACATCATAACATAAGTTACCAGACACTCTACTTAGCCACTCTGAACCCAAGATAACACCGAATACTAAATTTGGAATCACAAGGCAAATCTGCTTTTCTATATGATTATTAATTTTAATGTCTACTAAAACTTGCTTAGAAATTACTTTAGACCTCTTCCCAACAGCTGTGATAACAAAAGTGCTTTTAATTGGCATCTCCTCAAAATTTACTCCAGTTCTTTTCATTTTATCATAAAATGCACTACTTATGCAACTCTTCATACAACCACTATCAATTAAAACATCTGTGTACGCCTCGGACACGTTAAATTTAACTATGGGGCTCTTACTAACCACTTCCTGAATAATACCTTCATCATTTAGTTCATTTCTTACATTTAGGTAATAGGGTTCCTGTATAATTGTATGGACAGGGCATGCTACAGACTGAGATTCTGACCTTACTTCGCAGCCTGGTTCGCGCTTAAACCCCCCCAGGGGCTCACATCTAGTGGGTTGTGGGTTGGCGACCACGGGGCCCCAGCTGAGTCCGGCATTGCTTCCACTTACTTGTGCCGGGCTCCTCTCTTTCTTCTTTCCTTCCCCCAGGGGCTCACATCTAGTGAGTTGTGGGTTGGCGACCACGGGGCCCCAGCTGAGTCCGGCATTGCTTCCACTTACTTGTGCCGGGCTCCTCTCTGTCTTCTTTCCTGTCGACCTCACTTGGTCAACTCTTGTTCTCTTCCGACCCCGACGGTATTAGGGTATCCGAGGCCTAGGGAGTCTCTTCCTTTCCCGCCTTAATTGGCCCTTGTCTCATCTTTTCTGATTCCCTCCTTCTGCGAGGGGTCAGCCTTCTTTTTCTTTTCATGTTATCTCCTGCCTTCTGCTTAAGGCCCTCAAGGAGGCCGGGTGTATGTAGCCCCACCACTTCTGGTGCACCCTAGATAATGCTACACCCTCAGGGACTCACGGCTGGTGAGTTCGGGAGTTGGCGACCCCGAGGGATTCCTGAGCTGGGTTCGTTTCCCCACTTTTGTCCCTTACCTTTGGGGGCGGACCCTCTCCTCTTTCACTTTCCTATCTGCTTTTCATGGCTCTCCTTCCTTCCAAGTCCCTCAATCCGCCTTCTTCGAGGGTTGAGGGCATTTCTTTTCCTCCTGTCCTTTATTTGCCTTATTCTCCTTTAGTTTTCCATTTCTTCTTCTAGTATGTAGGTTAGTAGGTATTTTTAGTTTTTAAGTTCGCTTTTCATTTTCATCTTCACGATCACCCAAACCATCAGGGGCCGATAACCTAGATGTTAGGCCCCTTAAAACAACAATTATCATCATCATCATCTTCTTTCCTGTCGACCTTCCTTGGTCAACTCTTGTTCTCTTCCGACCCCGACGGTATTAGGGTATCCGAGGCCTAGGGAGTCTCTTCCTTTCCCGCCTTAATTGGCCCTTGTCTCATCTTTCCTGATACCCTCCTTCTGTGAGGGGTCAGCCTTCTTGTTCTTTTCCTTTTACCTCCTGCCTTGTGCTCAAGGCCCTTAAGGAGGCAGGGTGTATGTAGCCCCACCACTTCTGGTGCACCGTCGATAATGCTACACCCTCAGGGGCTCACGGTTGGTGAGTTCGGGCGTTGGCGACCCCGAGGGATCCTGAGCTGGGTCCGTTTTCCCCTTTTGTCCCTTCCCTTTGGGGCGGACCTTCTCCTCTCTCCCCTCCCCTCTCCTCTTTTCCTTCTATTTCCTTTTCTCTTTCAGATTCCCGCACTGTTTTTGTTACTCGAATCACCGTGTATCTAAATTCCCTTTTATCGATTTTTAAGGCATTTTTGATCTATGTTGCATTTTGTAAGTTTTTTCGATCTAAATTACATCTCGCGATTGTTTTCAACCTCAATTGCATTTTGTAAAGATTGACAATCTAAATTGCTTTTTAGTAAGTCTTTCAATGCAGGTTGCGGGGCCTTTTAGTGAGTATTTTGAATTTCAATTGCATTTTGTAAGTATTTTCAACCATAACCGCATTTCGCACGAATTTTGAATCTAAATTGCATTTTGCACATATTTTGATTCTCAATTGCATTTTGTGGGTTTTTGAATCTAAATTACATTTTGTCAAGTATTTTCAATCTAAATTGCTTTTTGTGAGTATTGTCAATCCACATGAGTCGTTGGAATCATCGTACATTTTGTAAGCATTTTCAATTTCAATTGCATTTTGTAAGTATTTTGAATTTCGATTGCACTTTGTGAATAATTTGGATTGGAACTGGGATAAGGCCTATTTCAATCTGAATTGCATTGTGTATTTTCAATTTCAATTGCATTTTGTAAGTATTTTGGACCTCAATTGCATTTTGTACGTATTTTCGATCTCATTTGCATTTTGTAAGTATTTTGACTTTCAGTTGCATTTTGTAAGTATTTCGACGCTACATTGCATTTTGTACGTATTTTGAACCTAGCCTTCATTTTGTGGGTATTTTTCAATCTATTCCTTTTGTGAATCTTTTCGTTCTAAATTCCCTTTTGTAAGAACATTTTGTGAGTCGTTTCAATCCGAGTTCCTTTTTGTAAGTATTTTCCGTCTCACTTAATTTTCGTTCTGGTTTCCGTTTCATTATCATCTTCGCTATCACCCAGATCATTAGGGGCCGATAACCTAGATGTTAGGCCCCTTAAAACAACAATTATCATCATCATCATCGCGCTTAAAGAACCGCTACAGCTGGCTGTAGTACTACTAACTACTGCACTGGTCTGGTTGTTCTGGGCTGTGTTGTCATTGTTTGGCTGTATATTACTACCACTAGGCTGTCCTCTTCCTTGACCCCTATTCCGGTTGTAATTATTGTCATTATAATTTCTCCCTTGATTTCCCCTGAAATCATTATTTCTCCCTTGATTTCCCCTGAAATCATTGTTCCTCCCTTGATACTTATTACCATAGCCATTTCCTCTGTTCTGATTTAGCTGATTATTATTATTATTATTTCTATTTTGAGCGTTGGCCCCTTCGCCACCGTTCCCTTGAACTTCCTGGTGCCTGGCTTCATTAGTCCTATTATTATTATTATTATTACCCTGGTTCCTATTGAAATTGTCCTCATAACCCCCTCTCCCTAGTGCATCAAATATGCTTAACAAATTTTCTACTTGTGATATTGTCTTTACATTCTGGATACAAGCAGCCTCCTTGATCCTATAGGGAAAGTGCCTAAGTAGCAACCTCACCACATCACTTTCCTCCTTCAAGCCATCCAGATATTTACACACTAATACCTGCCCTAAAAGGTATTCGGTCATGGTGGAGCTTCCTTTAGGGTTATATTTACCACACACTACTCCCTCACGATGCTGCGACTGAATAACCTCATTCCAGAACTTTTCACAGAATTTCATTTTAAAATCATTGTTCCTCCCTTGATACTGATTACCATAGCCATTTCCTCTGCCCCCCAGGGGCTCACTTCTAGTGGGCGTGGGTTGGCGACCACGGGGCCCCAGCTGAGTCCGGCATTGCTTCCACTTACTTGTGCCGGGCTCCTCTCCGTCTTCTTTCCTGTCGACCTCACTTGGTCAACTCTTGTTCTCTTCCGACCCCGACGGTATTAGGGTATCCGAGGCCTAGGGAGTCTCTTCCTTTCCCGCCTTAATTGGCCCTTGTCTCATCTTTTCTGATACCCTCCTTCTGGGAGGGGTCAGCCTTCTTTTTCTTTTCATTTTCCCTCCTGCCTTGTGCTCAAGGCCCTCAAGGAGGTAGGGTGTATGTAGCCCCACCACTTCTGGTGCACCCTAGATAATGCTACACCCTCAGGGGCTCACGGCTGGTGAGTTCGGGAGTTGGCGACCCCGAGGGATTCCTGAGCTGGGTCCGTTTGGGTAGATTATAGGCTAGGGAATAACCCACCCACCAAGGGAAGATGATTAAGAAAAGGAAATGGGTTTCGGACTGAAGAAAAAGGATAGAAAAATAGGAGGAGAGCCCCACAAAATTAATAAGCTTCACTTTAAACACACTTAAAGGCGATTGCCACAGAAACTTAACCTCCTGATATCTAAAATAGGTACGAGCTTGGTCGAGGCCAACGGGAACCGCAGCTGGGACTTGGGCGATTTGCAAGAGAGAGGCTTTAGTATGTTTCCTCCCAAGCATGTATAAAAGTATTATGTGGAAGGGTAATGGTCCGGCAAGACCGAGAGCAAACGATTTATTGTATGTCTTCTCAAAGAAATTAGTTTTTTCGAAATGATTCGAAGAATGCCAATAGTTAATCAAGCTTGGTATTTTCAATTTTTTGAAGTTATAGAATTCCTGAAAAGAGCGACCAAGTGCTTCAAGGAAGGGGAGTGACGAAAAAATTATAACTTGGAAAGTAATTTTGGTAAGTGACCCAATGGTTGCATTTGGAAATGGCTAAGCCCTTACTCAGCGAGAGGCCGGCTAAAAGCTTAGACAAAAAAGAAACACTTATCTTTTGGGAAATTGACCATAAGTTTTCGGAGAGGATCTCCACAAGCAGGTAGCTGGCGTAGCGAGCTTTACTTGCCTTACTGGCCAATTAGAATTAGCTATTAAAGCTAAGAGAAGCTTTGACAAGATTACCACTAAGAGTTTTTGCTCAAATGCAACGAGTGGTGAAATCCCTATCAATAGATTTAAGGGCATCGAGTAGGGAGAGCCAAGGAGTACAGGACCTTGCTTAACCGTTGTATTGGAAAAGTGAGAATCCAAAAACAAATATTTAATTTATTTAACAATTCAAAGAAGCGTAACTTTAACAAATAAATATGTTCTATGTAGTTAACAATTTGGGGTCGCAGACCTCCAACAACGTTCAGAAATTGCTCCAGGCAAATGACAATTTTTGAGGTTTTTAAACCTTGTATTAAAATCTTGGTAAGATTTAATAAAATAGGCAAAATGGAATAATTAAAGTTTTAACATTTACAGGAGTACAAGCAGTGTACTATAAGAAACCTCTGAAAGAACCTTCTAACGAGAATAACAACTTCGAAGATAACAAAATAGAAAACTTAAAGAATAAAAAGGAAGTTCCTACAACTTCTTATATTTAAACAGAATTACTTTATGAGAATTATACAAAGAGAGCAGGTCACTTACTGTGAACCTGAAAAGTTAATCAGAAGGAAGGTTCTAGACCTCCTATACTTTAAATAAGACTCGCAAGTTAAATGAGGCAGTTTTCATTTAGCGAGACCAAAAAAATAACTCACTCAAGAGTTGAGAGAATTGTTTTCCCTGCTTTTGAAGGGAGGAACAATGGAAGTTTGAAACGTGTGCTAGACACGTAATTATACAGAGATACTTAATGATAAACCAACAAAATGGAAGGGCACTTCTTGGAATGACACCTTATTGGAACAGACCTAGATTAAAAGTTTATTGCAGATTGTTAGTAAGAGGTTTAGGAAAGAGAAATGGGAATTAAGGAAAATGTTCATGGCCTTATTTGAATATAAGCGGACGATCGCGACGCGGTAGAAAAGTTGAGCAAGCACTGGTTTTCACTATAGTTCATTGAAATATATGAAAAGTTCACTGTGTAGACACAAAGTTTATGGAAAAGAAAGTTATTGCAATGATGAAAATAACTGGTTTCATTAGATCAGTGAGAGTCTATTTCTTGAGAAAGTTGTAAATTTCAATTAAATACGCTATAGAAAATTCCCGCGGTGGCCGAAACTTCACTATGTAGTAATTTAGAAGTAAGATAATTCAATTTTAAATAGAATTCTCACAGGTACGTGAGAAATACATGACGGCAGGACTTGTAGATTGAGTACAGAATCTGGAAGGTTCCAGAACAATCTTAGCAGTAAAATGGGGCTAATGTAAATCCAGCGGAGGAACTAGCTTGTTGAATTATAGACAGCGGGTAATTAGATAATATCCCACGTAGTGAGAGGATTTCTCATTTGAATAGCTTAATAAAAGCTCTTTATGGTAAGGTAGGCTTATACAAGCGAAAGCTCAACATGGCAAATCCCACGAAGAATGATTATTGCCCCAAAATAAATACTTTCACACTGTCTATAAAAGTATCATTAAAAACACGTGGAAGTTAAAACCATGAAGATGAGGTTAAAACTTGAAGAAGGTACTTATCTTTGTTGCATGTCGAAGTGAAGTTCCTCACTGATGCCTAGAGTTCCAACATGGCGTGGAATTTAAAAAATGCCTCGTTAGGTCAGGAGGCTAGCTCTGGTTGAGCCTTAACTGATTGCTTCAACTGCCGACTAAGAAGTGAGACTTGCTCAACGAAGCACGGAAGGTCCTAGGAAGGGGAGAGAGTGGGGGTAGGAAACAAAAGGTATACATATCAGCATAACCAACTTATCAAAAATAAATTTTCTTCTTGATGGATGGTCTTCTAAGAATTGATAGTAGGCGATATTAGCGCAGCATGGTGAGTGAAACAGTAGACGTAGTCCTCTTGCTCAAGGAGAAAATAGCTGGCGATAGTAACAAGATCTGGTGGCCAGATGGATATGTAGGTCCTCTTGCACGATGAGGAATTGAGTAGCTTCAGAGGTTCGCTACTAGATGACGCTAGGTGGGTCACAGAAGTTATATATCTGAAACATACTTATGAAGACGTAAGAGATTTGCCCAACAAGGAGAAAACAGAAGATCACTGTTGGTGTTTGGCAAAGAGGAAGGAAGATATGAACATGCAAGGAGCAGTAGACATTATATCTCAGGTACCGTGTATTCAAAGAATACACCACCGTTTTCCCCTATTGTCCCTTACCATTGGGGCGGACCTTCTCCTCTCTCCCCTCTCCCCTCTCCTCTCCTCTCCTCTCTTCTCCTCTTTTCATTATATTTACTTTTCTCTTTAAGATTCCCGCACTGTTTTTGATATTTGGTTCACCGTGTATCTAAATTCCCTTCTGGCGGTTTTTTTAAAGGCATTTTTAATCTACGTTGCTTTTTGTATGTTTTTCTATCTAAATTACATCTCGCGATTGTTTTCAACCTCCATTGCATTTGGAAAGATTGACAATCTAAATTGCTTTTTAGTAAGTCTTTCAATGCATGTGCCCGGGCCTTTTAGTGAGTATTTTGAATTTCAATTGCATTTTGTAAGAATTTTCAACCAACGCCACATTTCGCACGAATTTTGAACCAAAATTGCATTTTGTTTGGTGGGCATTTTGCACATATTTTGATTCTCAATTGCATTTTGTGGGTTTTTTGAATCTAAATTACATTTTGTCAAGTATTTTCAATCTAAATTGCATTTTGTAAGTATTGTCAATCCACATGAGTCGTTAGAATCACCGTGCATTTTGTAAGCATTTTCAATTTCAATTGCATTTTGTAAGTATTTTGAATATCGATTGCACTTTGTGAATAATTTGGATTGGAACTGGGATAGGGCCTATTTCAATCCGAATTGCATTGTGTATTTTCAATTTCAATTGCATTTAGTAAGTATTTTGAACCTCAATTGCATTTTGTACGTGTTTTCGATCTCATTTGCATTTTGTAAGTATTTTGAATTTCAGTTGCATTTTGTAAGTATTTCGACGCTACATTGCATTTTGTACGTATTTTGAATCTAGCCTACGTTTTGTGGGTATTTTTCCATGTATTCTTTTTTGACTCTTTTCGTTCTAAATTCCCTTTTGTAAGCCCATATTGTGAGTTCCTTTTTGTACGGATTTTCCGTCTCAGATAATTTTGTTCTGCCCCCAGGGGCTCACATCTTGTGGGCGTGGGTTGGCGACCACGGGGCCCCAGCTGAGTCCGGCATTGCTTCCACTTACTTGTGCCGGGCTCCTCTCTGTCTTCTTTCCTGTCGACCTCACTTGGTCAACTCTTGTTCTCTTCTGACCCCGACGGTATTAGGGTATCCGAGGCCTAGGGAGTCTCTTCCTTTCCCGCCTTAATTGGCCCTTGTCTCATCTTTTCTGATGCCCTCCTTCTGCGAGGGGTCAGCCTTCTTTTTCTCTTCCTTTACCTCCTGCCTTGTGCTCTAGGCCCTTAAGGAGGCAAGGTGTATGTAGCCCCACCACTTCTGGTGCACCCTAGATAATGCTACACCCTCAGGGGCTCATGGCTGGTGAGTTCGGGAGTTGGCGACCCCGAGGGATTCCTGAGCTGGGTCCGTTTTCCCCTTTTGTCCCTTACCTTTGGGGCGGACCCTCTCCTCTTTCACTTTCCTATATGCCTTTCATGGCTCTCCTTCCTTCCAAGTCCCTCAATCCGCCTTCTCCGAGGGTTGAGGGCATTTCTTTTCCTTCTGTCCTTTTATTTGCCTTATTCTCCATTAGTTTTCCATTTCTTCTTCTAGTATGTAGGTTAGTAGTTAGTTTTAGTTTTAAGTTCACTTTTCATTTTCATCTTCACGATCATCCAAACCATCAGGGGCCGATAACCTAGATGTTAGGCCCCTTAAAACAACAATTATCATCATCACATCAATTTTGTTCTGGTTTCCATTTCAGTATCATTTTCGCTATCACCCAGATAATTAGGGGCCGATAACCTCGATGTTAGGCCCCTTAAAACAACAATTATCATCATCATCAACCATTTCCTCTGTTCTGATTTAGCTGATTATTATTATTATTTCTATTTTGAGCGTTGGCCCCTTCGCCACCGATCCCTTGAACTTCCTGGTGCCTGGCTTCATTAGTCCTATTATTATTATTACCCTGGTTCGTATTGAAATTGTCCTCATAACCCCCTCTCCCTAGTGCATCAAATGTGCTTAACAAATTTTCTACTTGTGATTTTGTCTTTACATTCTGGATACAAGCAGCCTCCTTGATCCTATAGGGAAAGTGCCTAAGTAGCAACCTCACCACATCACTTTCCTCCTTCAAGCCATCCAGATATTTACACACTAATACCTGCCCTAAAAGGTATTCGGTCATGGTGGAGCTTCCTTTATGGTTATATTTACCACACACTACTCCCTCACGATGCTGCGACTAAATAACCTCATTCCAGAACTTTTCACAGAATTTCATTTTAAAATCATTAATATCAGTAAACTTGTCTCTGTAGACAGCAAACCAATTCCTAGTTTCCCCCACAAACACTTGTTCTAAAATTTCAACTTCCTGGCACCACTCAATACTACCATTTTCCAACCTCTCCCCGAATTTATTTTCTATAGTATTCATGAACTCCATTGGGCTCCCCTGTCGATTGCTGAACTTACCCAGTACTACCTCCCTGTGTGTGCTATTCACACAAACTGGCCTATTCTGACTATTTTCGTGCCTGATCCTAGCTTTTAATTTTAATTCTAATTCTGCGATTTTCTCCTCAGCCTTCCTCTCAATACTGTGTACTGTTAATTTAATGTTTCCTTCTGATTCTTCTACTTTATCATATAGCTTTGCTTGTTTCTCCTCAATCTTGCTAATGCTCTCTCTATTACTCTCTCTTAAATCATTTACTTCTGCAATTATTTGCGAGTGGACTTTCTCAATTCTACCCCCCCCCCCCCCCCCCCCCCCAGCTGTTCCTTAACCTCTTTGGTTGATACCTGAATCTTGTCAATTCCCCCCCCCCCCCCCCAATTTCTTTTTAACCTGCAGTTTTTCTAATTTAACTAATTCCTTTAAATTTTCAGCCTGTGTGCTGATTCGACTTTCTAAATCCTCCTGTACTTATCCTAATTTTCTGTCTACATCTGCAATAATCTCTTTAGCCTTATCTTCCATCACCCCTCTGATCTCACCTCTAATCAGTTCGAATTTATCACTAATTTCCTTACTGTTTTGTTCAAGTTTAGCATTTAAACTATCGCTCAATTCCCTATTACTCTCTTTATTTTCCCTACTATTTTGTTCTAATTTGGCGTTTAAGGCATCTGTACTTTCTTTATTTTCCCTACTGTTTTGTTCTCTCCTCTCCTCCCCTCTCCTCTCCTCTCCCCTTTTCATTATATTTACTTTTCTCTTTAAGATTCCCGCACTGTTTTTTGTTACTTGGTTCACCGTGTATCTAAATTCCCTTCTGGCGATTTTTTAAAAGGCATTTTTAATCTACGTTGCTTTCTGTATGTTTTTTTCGATCTAAATTACATCTCGCGATTGTTTTCAACCTCAATTGCATTTTGTAAAGATTGACAATCTAAATTGCTTTTTAGTAAGTCTTTCAATGCATGTGCCCGGGCCTTTTAGTGAGTATTTTGAATTTCAATTGCATTTTGTAAGAATTTTCAACCAACGCCGCATTTCGCACGAATTTTGAATCTAAATTGCATTTTGTTTGGTGGGCATTTTGCACATATTTTGTTTCTCAATTGCATTTTGTGGGTATTTTGAATCTAAATTACATTTTGTCAAGTATTTTCAATCTAAATTGCATTTTGTAAGTATTGCCAATCCACATGAGTCGTTAGAATCACCGTACATTTTGTAAGCATTTTCAATTTTAATTGCATTTTGTAAGTATTTTGAATTTCGATTGCACTTTGTGAATAATTTGGATTGGAACTGGGATAGGGCCTATTTCAAGCTGAATTGCATTTTGTTTTTACAAATTCAATTGCATTTTGTACGTATTTTGAACCTCAATTGCATTTTGTACGTATTTTCGATCTCATTTGCATTTTGTAAGTATTTTGAATTTCAGTTGCATTTTGTAAGTATTTCGACGCTACATTGCATTTTGTACGTATTTTGAATCTAGCCTACGTTTTGTGGGTAATTTTTCCATGTATTCTTTTTGTGACTCTTTTCGTTCTAAATTCCCTTTTGAAGACCATATTGTGAGTTCCTTTTTGTTCGTATTTTCCGTCTCAGATAATTTTGTTCTGGTTCCCATTTCATTATCATTTTCGCTATCACCCAGATCATTAGGGGCCGATAACCTCGATGTTAGGCCCCTTGAAACAACAATTATCATTATCATCTACTGTTTTGTTCTAATTTGGCGTTTAAGGCATCTGTACTTTCTTTATTTTCCCTACTGTTTTGTTCACGTTTAGTGTTGTTTTGTTCCAGTTTAGCATTTAAAGATCACTACTAACTTTGTTCTGAAACATGAACTCGAGAAGTAAAGTTTTTAATTCTGCTTGGCCGCCTACACTCCCTGTTTTAGTATCGGGATTTACCTCCGCTACCCCGGTACTACCATCACTCGACATACTGCTCGTATCATCACTCTCCAGTTGATGACCACTACGTAACCTCATCTGTTTTTCTTTCTCATCCCCCATAATGATATACACTGATAAAGACAAATAACCCCCCAAAATACAGGCACAGAAATATATACCCTTCTCTTTCCACAAATTTTATCAGGTTTTCAGCCCCAAGTTGTCGGCGACAAGTGTAACGGTTTGACTGGCCCTTACTGTTGGGTGACAAATGTAATGCTTCTACTCGCCCTGCCTTGCACTTTGAAATATTTACTCTGCCTAAGATATGTTGTTTTAATGAGCGCCAAGACCTCAACGCAATGTTGAAATCTAAATTTGTATTTAACAACACCTAGCTCTGGTAGAACACCTTCAAGAATCTATTCACTCAGATCGTGGTATGATTTGATTGTTAACCCAACAAACAATTGTATCAGGAGAAGGAATTGGTCTATATCTAATGCTATTTACTGAAAGCAAAGATTGCATGGTTAAAAGAAATGAATTTATTATATAGAACAAGTATTGCAAAATTAATAATAAAAATAAGTTTAAATTTCAAATTGGAGCGTTGCGATTTGAATATTACCGCTAGAAAATTACGTGAGAACGGAGTCGGATAAATTACTGATTTTACTCTTATTCCCAAGCTATGAAGTTACTGAAATATTGAATATAAAACAAAGAGAAACGAGAGATTGCGTAGTTCTGAGTCATTCGCGCTTACCACTGGAAATTGCCGAAGCATTTCCCTCGTACTGGATGTTGTAGATAGCTTCCCACAGCCTCCTGGTCGTCGTCATCTTCTTCGTTAGTTGATGATATACTGGTAGATATGATAACTTTATGGTCCGAACATCGGAGCCAAACACACGTACAACCACACTGGTTAAGTTTTACAAAGATAGTCCTCCACTCCACGGAACCTCGGAGCCACTCACACGCGCAACCATACTGTTAGTTCTACACAGATTGGCCCGCTCCACGGCGCGCAAATGATATATGCACTCGTCGGCTCCTCACTCCGGTGCCGACTTCCACCTTACGTGGTCTCCACTGATTGGCTGAGCACCCCGCTATACTCCCCTCCTTAGGCTCAATACACACGGCGCGCGGATGATGTCGATTGCCGTTCCAGACTATTTCGCCTTTTCTTGACGCTGCAACCCAGGATTGCGTCATGCTTCTTGACAAGAATAAGCCTGTATCTGAATTCCCAGTGAGTCATCTCTCTCATAATACCCTAACTGACAAAACTCCGTAAAATTCCGTAATCATATAATTTTCTATGATAATGTTGTTCGTAATAATTTGCGTGATAGTGTTTTCTATGACATAGAAACCTATCAGTATGCTTATAATTTTATAAAAATGCTCCAAAAAATACCTTAATAATAATAATACGTTAATAATAATAATAATAAATTACATGAAAGCTTCTCTTGGCTGAACAATTTGCCGCGTAAATAAATATAGAATGGCTTCCTACTGACTTATGCCAGTGGCGTAAAATCCCCTCGAAAAACACGTTACATCACTAGTGTGATATATTTGATTCAGTGTCATGATCACTGTAGATGTAGTCAGTCATATTCCGAAGATGATAATTCCAACTCATCTTCCGAGATATTTTGTAACATACGAAACACTATGTCCTCAAAACACGAGTCAGTTAGTCTAATCTTTGATGGTCCTGGTTCGTCACCCATAGTTTAATTCAATAAGATCGTCTGTTCTTCATAAACGGATATTAGCACAACACACTTATAGTCACACAATTACGGACGTGAGGTCCCGGGGACCGTGCAACAACAATAACCAACTCCAGACAACACTGGCAGCTCCTAACACCTTGGCAACACTCAGCGGACTGCAAGTTAGAAAGGTAGACAAAGGAACAGGTTTCCAAGGCCTTTGACCCATGCAAGGGGTGGTGTGGCAGGAGGGAAGCGGTCCCGTGGACCGCACGTCATTAATTTTATGCTATTTATGCTATCGGGTCAGGTCAGGTGAATTCGGATATCCTTCCAATCCTATATGGGGCGAGTCTGTGTGGTCTGAACAAGGAGGGTGGCGGGCTCCGCCCTATTGCAATTGGTTGCCTCTAAGAAGGCTAACAGCAAGTTTAGCATGTAATTATGTTAGTGAAGATTTGGCAGAATACTTCAACCCTATCCAACTTGGCTTTGGCATGAAGGGTTCCTGTGAAGCTGAAATCCATTCTGCTCGAGCTTTTGTGAACAAAAATGTCGGGACCGACAAGATTGTACTTAAGATTGGCTTCAGAAATGCGTTTAATAGGGTTGATCGAGATGTTCTGCTTACACGTTTCAACGATAAAGCCCCTTCACTTTACAACTTCTGGCAATGCTATCGAGAACTATCTTATCTAGTTTTTGGAGACAAGATTATCCTTTCTCAATCTGGTCTCCAAACAAGGTGACCCTGGAGGGCCTTGGGGCTTTTGTCTGGTCATTCAGCCAATTTTGGAGAAGCTTTCATCTGAACTGAATATTTGGTATTTGGAAGATGGCTCGCTGCTAGGGGATCCGGCTGTCGTTCTAGATGATTTTTCCTCGATTATTGCGGAATGTAAATCACTGGGTCTTGCATCAACCCCAGCAAATGTGAGTTGTTTTTCTGCGGTGACAATAAAGATGAGAGTTCTTCTCGTTTCAACGAGTTATCTCCAGGCATTGAAGTGGTTCCGTCTCTAACTTTGCTGAAGGCTCCAGTCACTGAAGGCTCCATTGAACCCTCCTTATCCAGAAAATTTGACGAGTTAACTCTTCTGCTTGCGCGTCTGAAAGATTTGAAGTTTCACATTGCTTACTTTCTCCTAAAAAACTGTTTCCTTGTTCCTAAGCTCATATATTTGCTTTGATTAGACCGTCGATACGGTGAATGAATGATTTCGTGAAATGCACACTAGAGTCAACTCTTAATACAAATTTAAATAATAGTTCATGGACAATATCCTCACTCCCTGTTCGTTACGGTGGAATCGGAATAAGGAAAATTGAAGATTTAATGCTTCCAGCTTTCATGTCATCGGTGAATAGTGTTTTCTCTCTCGTCCAGTCAATGTTTCCAGTTATTTCGGACATTGAGGAAATCACGTTTTACTCTGAGGCCTTGGAATTATGGAACTACCAGTTTAATTTTCTTCCGACCCCGACGGTATTAGGGTATCCGAGGCCTAGGGAGTCACTTCCTTTCCCGCCTTAATTGGCCCTTTTCTCATCTTTTCTGATTCCCTCCTTCTGCGAGGGGTCAGCCTTCTTTTTCTCTTCCTTTTACCTCCTGCCTTGTGCTCTAGGCCCTTAAGGAGGCAGGGTGTATGTAGCCCCACCACTTCTGGTGCACCGTCGATAATGCTACACCCTCAGGGGCTCACGGCTGGTGAGTTCGGGAGTTGGCGACCCCGAGGGATTCCTGAGCTGGGTCCGTTTTCCCCTTTTTGTCCCTTCCCTTTGGGGCGGACCTTCTCCTCTCTCCCCTCTCCTCTCCTCTCCACTTTTCCTTCTATTTCCTTTTCTCTTTACGATTCCCGCACTGTTTGTCTCATATTTCCTGATGAGGCCTAGGGAGTCTCTTCCTTTCCCGCCTTAATTGGCCCTTGTCTCATCTTTTCTGATACCCTCCTTCTGCGAGGGGTCAGCCTTCTTTTTCTCTTCTTTTTACCTCCTGCCTTGTGCTCTAGGCCCTTAAGGAGGCCCCCCCTGTGGGTGGGGGGGTTTAGAATACACCCACGGTATCCCCTGCCTGTCGTAAGAGGCGACTAAAAGGGGCGACAGGGGCTCACATCTAGTGGGACGTGGGTTGGCGACCACGGGGCCCCAGCTGAGTCCGGCATTGCTTCCACTTACTTGTGCCGGGCTCCTCTCTGTCCCCCCCCAGGGGCTCACATCTAGTGGGTTGTGGGTTGGCGACCACGGGGCCCCAGCTGAGTCCGGCGTTGCTTCCACTTACTTGTGCCGGGCTCCTCTCTTTCTTCTTTCCTGTCGACCTTCCTTGGTCAACTCTTGTTCTCTTCCGACCCCGACGGTATTAGGTTATCCGAGGCCTAGGGAGTTTTTCACTTTCCCGCCTTAATTGGCCCTTGTCTCATCTTTCCTGATACCCTCCTTCTGTGAGGGGTCAGCCTTCTTGTTCTTTTCCTTTTACCTCCTGCCTTGTGCTCAAGGCCCTTAAGGAGGCAGGGTGTATGTAGCCCCACCACTTCTGGTGCACCGTCGATAATGCTACACCCTCAGGGGCTCACGGCTGGTGAGTTCGGGAGTTGGCGACCCCGAGGGATTCCTGAGCTGGGTCCGTTTTCCCCTTTTTGTCCCTTCCCTTTGGGGCGGACCTTCTCCTCTCTCCCCTCTCCTCTCCTCTCCACTTTTCCTTCTATTTCCTTTTCTCTTTACGATTCCCGCACTGTTTTTGTTACTCGAATCACCGTGTATCTAAATTCCCTTTTAGCGATTTTTTAAGGCATTTTTGATCTATGTTGCATTTTGTAAGTTTTTTCGATCTAAATTACATCTCGCGATTGTTTTCAACCTCAATTGCATTTTGTAAAGATTGACAATCTAAATTGCTTTTTAGTAAGTCTTTCAATGCAGGTTGCGGGGCCTTTTAGTGAGTATTTTGAATTTCAATTGCATTTTGTAAGTATTTTCAACCAAAACCGCATTTCGCACGAATTTTGAATCTAAATTGCATTTTGTTTGGTGGGCATTTTGCACATATTTTGATACTCAATTGCAATTTGTGGGTATTTTGAATCTAAATTACATTTGTCAAGTATTTTCAATCTAAATTGCTTTTTGTAAGTATTGTCAATCCACATGAGTCGTATGAATCTACCGTACATTTTGTAAGCATTTTCAATTTCAATTGCATTTTGTAAGTATTTTGAATTTCAATTGCACTTTGTGAATAATTTGGATTGGAACTGGTATGTTTCAATCTGAATTGCATTTTGTATTTTCAATTTCAATTGCATTTTGTAAGTATTTTGAACCTCAATTGCATTTTGTACGTAATTTCGATCTCATTTGCATTTTGTAAGTATTTTGAATTTCAGTTGCATTTTGTAAGTATTTCGGAGCTACTTTGCATTTTGTACGTATTTTGAATCTAGCCTACCTTTTGTGGGTCGTTTTCAATCTATTCTTTTTGTGCAACTTTTCGTTCTAAATTCCCTTTTGTAGGACCATATTGTGAGTTGTTTCCATGAGAGTTCCTTTTTGTACGTATTTTCCGTCTTCGATAATTTTGTTCTGGTTTCCATTTCATTATAATTTTTGCTATCACCCAGATCATTAGGGGCCGATAACCTCGATGTTAGGCCCCTTAAAACAACAATTATCATCATCATCATCCTCTCTGTCTTCTTTCCTATCGACCTCACTTGGTCAACTCTTGTTCTCTTCCGACCCCGACGGTATTAGGATATCCGAGGCCTAGGGAGTCTCTTCCTTTCCCGCCTTAATTGGCCCTTATCTCATCTTTTCTGATTCCCTCCTTCTGAGAGGGGTCAGTCTTCTTTTTCTTTTCATGTTATCTCCTGCCTTCTGCTTAAGGCCCTCAAGGAGGCCGGGTGTATGTAGCCCCACCACTTTTGGTGCACCCTAGATAATGCTACACCCTCAGGGGCTCATGGCTGGTGAGTTCGGGAGTTGGCGACCCCGAGGGATTCCTGAGCTGGGTCCGTTTTTCCCCTTTTGTCCCTTACCATTGGGGCGGACCCTCTCCTCTTTCACTTTCCTATCTGCCTTTCATGGCTCTTCTTCCTTCCAAGTCTCTCAATCCGCCTTCTTCGAGGGTTGAGGGCATTTATTTTCCTCCTGTCCTTTATTTGCCTTATTCTCCTTTAGTTTTCCACTTCTTCTTCTAGTATGTAGGTTAGTAGTTAGCTTTAGTTTTAAGTTCGCATTTCATTTTCATCTTCACCATCACCCAAACCATCAGGGGCCGATAACCTAGATGTTAGGCCCCTTAAAACAACAATTATCATCATCATCAGTTGTATTTTTAAGTTCGCTTTTCATTTTCATCTTCACGATCACCCAAACCATCAGGGGCCGATAACCTAGATGTTAGGCCCCTTAAAACAACAATTATCATCATCATCGCATTTTGTCGGTATTTCGGCGCTACATTGCATTTTGTACGTATTTTGAACCTAGCCTTCATTTTGTGTTTTTTTTTTCAATCTATTCCTTTTGTGAATCTTTTCGTTCTAAATTCCCTTCTGTAAGAACATTTTGTGAGTTGTTTCAATCTGAGTTCCTTTTTGTAAGTATTTTCCATCTCACTTAATTTTCGTTCTGGTTTCCGTTTCATTATCATTTTCGCTATCACCCAGATCATTAGGGGCCGATAACCTAGATGTTAGGCCCCTTAAAACAACAATTATCATCATCATCAGCATCATCTACCAGTTAAACGATCCATCTATCCCTTCAGCTCCTGCGTTCCAACGTAATTGGGACGGTCTTGTTTGCAAAAAAAAGAATGGACAACCTGGAATTTCACTCAGATGAGGAAAAGGCTATTCATTTGGCCAGTTTGAAGAAAGAATCGAATTCATGGTTAAATGTCATTCCATCGAGAACAATAGGGACATTACTGGACAACAATAGTTTTAGGATTTCGATGTCTCTCCGCCTTGAATCAACGCTTTGTAATCCGCATACTTTTGTTTGTGGTGAGGTAGTTTCCGCACGTGGTACACACGGTCTCTCATGTAAAAGGAGTGCTGGCCGACATTCTCGTCATTTCTCTATAAATTAAAATTCTCTTCAATTCTTGAACCATCTGGAATTTGCTGAGACGGTGGTCGCCGCCCTGATGGCATGACCATAATTACGCGGTCGAATGGCAAATGCCTAGTCTGGGATGCAACGTGCTCAGATTCCTTGGCTCCTTCCTATATCTCTTCATCGTCAAAAGAAGCAGGATCTGTAGCTGAGATCGCCGTCACTCGTAAGAATATAACTGCTTCAGAATAAATCTACCCTTGAATGAGTAACTGAAGCTGGCCAGCAGGCCTACCTGAAGTTCATTGACACTTGCATTAATCTTGTGATCACGAGCCACGGGACCTCCTTTTTACGTGGAATCCGAACCTTAGGACATGGCATTTCACATAGGAAATCTCACATGCATTGACCGGGAATCGAATCCGGTTCACCTTGGAGAGGCCAAACAGCTTGACCACTGCGGCACCACACACCCTAATAATGGTTGATTATTAATAGTACATTACTGAACTATATAGTCATAATATTTTCGTTACTTAACTAGCCTATATTGTTCCATTACAAGTATTAGGGCCGGTTGTTCCATCTCCTTTTATACGTCATGCAAACTCCGGTTGTGTAACAGCTTGTTGGTTACTAACCGTCTGTTGGTATTTTGCATGTTGCACCAGCTATTTAAAACTAGTTTTGTCCAACAAACCACCGCACCTAGTAGGCCATGATCGAGAATGTTCTCAGCCGTTGGCAAGAGAAACTCTATCATCTGATCAGTAAAAGTAAGGTAAAACAAAGGCGTAAAGAATAATATAATGATCGCTTATTTATTCTATGACGTAAATATACCGACAGAGAAGATACACGAAACAACATTTTAGATAATTTTGTCATCAATTTGACGAACTTCGAACGGGAATTTCAAAAAGGACAAATCTGTGTAGTCTATACGTGATTCAAATGACGATACTGATCACCTTGGCACTACACTACAGCCAATGTTCGCACCTAATTGAAATCCGAGAGTATGAGGCTAAATACACCCAGTTCCAACTATCATAATAAGATTAAAACTTGTCGTGAAAAAATCGAACCCAGGCCGAGAAGAACAATACCATACTTACTGCTAGACCATGACAGTAATCGTTTTAGCCTCGAATACAAATGCTCAAAAACAATTAGGTTATAAAATATGTATGTACACGAAAATGCGTTTTGGAAGCATTCATTTGGAGTATGGCACTCCCTGAAATAAACTCGGTCTTGGTGCAGACCTTTGAAAGCAATACCCATAAGCGACCCGTGTTGTAAAATCATTGATGCGGCTTCGGTGGCGTAGTTGATAGCATGCTGAGCTTCTATGCTCTAGTTCGCGGGTTCAAACTCGGCCGAAGTCGTCGGATTTTTTTAAGAGCGTTGAAAATCCCCCAGTGTGCCTTCCTTCGGAGGGGAAGTAAAGCCGGCGGGCCCATTTCATAGGTTTTTGGCATGTAAAAGAACCCTCCACTAACTACATTTGTGTGAAGTTCAATTTCTAGGTGAAATTCGATTAGCGCTCAATTAGATTCCAACGTTCGTCGCCAGGTGCTGGTTGTGGGGGCATATAGTAGCCACATTTGCAGCTAGGTGTCGTTGACGGTAGCAAAAACAAAAACTACTTGAAATGCATCCTCTGCGGACCTTACCTGAATTACAGATAACACACACTAATACAGTCATCACAATTAACACCGGTTATCACACAGATTCTACAGACACCCTAAATACACGGGGCTACATGACCGCGTTGTCGCAGTCCCTAAACTGAGCAACTAACCAACCAAAACAGTTGAGCCCACCGGCTTGGTTCAATTCTTCAAATTTAACATAACTTGGGGGACTTCAATCTTTACAATACTGTTCCAGTACCACACCAGAATGAGAGTGGAATGAATTTCTATTTAAAATTTAATAAACAAAGTAACTTGCTAATTTGAGTCCTTATTAACTTCAAAATATTTAGTGTCCATTCTATAATTTTCTTGTGGAGTCACCGTTTGTTACCGTGTGGAATGTTGATGCCTCTGGCAATATTTTTTGAAAACCCCTGCTATCTTGACAGGTATGAGAATATTTCTCAATCCTGCAATAACACAGGGCACTGATTTAAAATACCAGTGACTTCAGTACTAAGGATATGGTATCTATCTGGCTTATATGGAAGTTGTTATTGCAGACACGACACAATAACAGTAAGCACACTACCAACACTCTTTAGATCATTTGCATCACCATAAAAATATGGAATGAACTTGATGGGTATTGATGACTTAAATACAAAATTCATTTCACTATTTAAGTTCTAAACGTTTTTGACCCACCCTACTGTACATAGAGAAATATCCACCAAACGAAACGTGATTAACAACTCCATTAAAAGTACAATAGTATGACTTACCTCATCATTTCTCAGATTCTTGTATTTGTTCTATGAGAGGACATCAATTTAAAAAGTTCACAAGGAAATATAAATGTCAGAAGGCCGGCATCAATAATACCTCATTTTTGCATATGGAGATCAGGAAGAAATACAGGAATACTCGAGTGGAATTTTGTTTACCCTTTTTAGCAAGCACTCATAACAATAAACAAACAAAAATTTTCTGGGAAACAATAATTTTATTCATTTCTATAGTAAATTTACAACACTCATCATAAGATGTTCAGTTGCACATTTGCATTCAATAGGAAAGTGCATAGGGAAGATGCCCCCTACATTTTAACGAAGTGTATAGATTTGCTGTTCAACGAAGAAACATTAGAAAAATGTTCAATCTCCTATTAGCCAATGTTGATATGGCTGTTGACCTTATTAGGGGAAAGTGGAGCAGGTTAATTACTGGCAAGTGATTATTTGAGTTTAAAAACAAAATATTTTACAATTTGAAAACAAATTAGTGTATAAATTAATAGTTTGGTTTATTTTTATGTTTAACTTATATTTGGTTCCTATCCACTAGGCATAACTCTGTGTTAAAGGAATGTATGTCCTTGAGTACACCCCTCAAAACAGCAAACACCAGTGAGCGATGCACTTAATATTCGAATCTAGAAAAGGAAGATTGTAGTTTAACGTGACGATTAATCTCGAGATCATAAGCCACGGGACCTCCTTTTTACGTGGAATCCGAACCACAGGGCATGGCATTTCACTTTGAAAATCTCACATGCAATATTCGAATCTTGATCACAAAGTAAAATAATGTATTTCTTCAGCTTTCTCTAGGTCTTGTGAAAGAAACACGAGATGTCAAGCTTGTACAGGAGATATTTGGGTTTACCACCAGATAGCAATAATCCAATGGTGGTTATGAAACAAAACACAAATTATTAGGCAGGAGAAAGGGAAGCTAGGAGCAGCTAACAATTAATTATAGTTAAGCGGTTCACTCTAGTAACAAAAAGGTAAAAAAATCTCATGGCATGCATAAGGAAAATTAGCTACAAATGACTTCTGAAGCAGTAGTGTACATAGTGATACATAATTCACTTAGTGGCTGCAGCAGTCCGAGTGTTTGTAGTAGTAACAGGGTGAGCCAAACAGCCCGGCAACATATATTTGCAAGGAGACATTCTCAATAGATTAGACGTGGTGTAACTTTTAACTAAGGTTCTGCTTAAAGAAACCAAATCTCACATCAGCACTATCAATTGCCTGATTTTGCTACTCTAGGCCTATTCCCCCACTCTGTAACTACAACATAATTCCAATGGAATAACTGTTTGTATGTGCAAATAGATGGAGGAGCTATGGGTAGTCCGCTCTACAGAACGCTACAAAAGAGAGGCCACAACTTGGTTCCGTTTCGTAGACGATAAATCCCTGATACAGGAACTCGGAAAAGTAGCTCTGGCAGAATTCCTCGGTCTTGTAAGCATAATCCACGACAATAGGGATAACCTGATAACCTGAACTAGCACCAACAGATAGCGCACAGGTACTATGTGGGATCATTTTGCTCTTTAGTTCAAATAACACACAATAGGCTGTTACACACGTTTAAGAATGAACATTTATTGTATTATCAACTTTCTATTCTTCAAATACGATGCGTATAGAATGCCAAGGGAAGGCAAATAAATGAAGTCCCACATGGAACAGCCATGACATCTGTCGAAAAAGTTTCACATTAGATATCCCTATTCACCATGAAACTAGAATCGAACCGTTTCATTCCATGTCATAACGTGTTGGTAATCACAAGGTATATTGGAAGCCTACCCTCATGGACATATTTACACAACGAGCCAACCACAACCCCAGTCACAACAGAGGAGTTATTAAAACTCTCAGATACAAAGCTAAACGCCTATCGCAAGAATACAACCTATGACTGGCTATGTGGCCTAGCAGTACCGTTCTTGCCTGCTGTGCTCAAGGTTGCGTGATTGAATCCAGACCCATGTGCGATAGTTTGCATTTGGGGGTACGGAAATGCGAGGGAGACATGTCAGTAGAAATACTGGCACATTAAAGATCCCATTCAGGGCAAAATTCCAGCACCCCGGCATCTCTAAAAGATGCAGTGGTAAAAGGAACGTAAAACCAAAATCATTTTTATTAAAATAACCTACAGGGGGAAATAGAAGTTGTTTATTTTAGGGGCTGCGACATCGCGGTCATATAGCCCCGTGTATTTGTGTGTGTGGAATTTGTATGATAACCTGTGCTATTGTGAATGCTGAATTACTGTGAGTATTTATAAATTGGGGATAAGAATGGTACGGAGGTGGCCGTAGCCATAAGTGAGGAACCATCCAAGCATTTGCCTGGAGTAGTAGTGGGGAATCCACCGAAAACCACTTCCAAGATGGCTGAGTGTACACCGTTGCGGCCCTCACACAAAGACAAACCTAACCTGGTGCTTACGCCCCACACCCCCTTGCATGTAGCACAAGCAGTAATTTCATCCAGGGAGTGATGTGACCTAGCAGTGGGCAATGTGTTATAGACATTGGAGGAGAAAACTATATCATTTCCAGATCTATTTTGAATCATTACAGAAGGTATTTATGGCTAATTTCAGTACTTAAGAAAATGTTATCGTGGGTTCTTGTCCCCTTCACTGTTACTTATAAATCAGTCACTTGCTGCAAGAATAATACACTCCTTCACACAGAAATGCACTGTCCCCCCAGGGGCTCACATCTTGTGGGCGTGGGTTGGCGACCACGGGGCCCCAGCTGAGTCCGGCATTGCTTCCATCCCCCAGGGGCTCACATCTAGTGGGTTGTGGGTTGGCGACCACGGGGCCCCAGCTGAGTCCGGCATTGCTTCCACTTACTTGTGCCGGGCTCCTCTCTGTCTTCTTTCCTGTCGACCTCACTTGGTCAACTCTTGTTCTCTTCTGACCCCGACGGTATTAGGGTATCCGAGGCCTAGGGAGTCTCTTCCTTTCCCGCCTTAATTGGCCCTTGTCTCATCTTTTCTGATACCCTCCTCCTGCGAGGGGTCAGCCTTCTTTTTCTCTTCCTTTTACCTCCTGCCTTGTGCTCTAGGCCCTTAAGGAGGCCGGGTGTATGTAGCCCCACCACTTCTGGTGCACCCTAGATAATGCTACACCCTCAGGGGCTCACGGCTGGTGAGTTCGGGAGTTGGGGACCCCGAGGGATCCTGAGCTGGGTCCGTTTTCCCCTTTTGTCCCTTCCTTTGGGGCGGACCTTCTCCCTCCCCTCCCCTCCCCTCCCCTCCCCTCCCCTCCCCTCCCCTCTCCTCTCCACTCCTCTCCTCTTTTCATTATATTTACTTTTCTCTTTAAGTTTCCCGCACTGTTTTTGTTCCTTGGTTTACCGTGTATCTAAATTCCCTTCTAGCGATTTTTAAGTCATTTTTAATCTACGTTGCTTTTTGTATGTTTTTTCGATCTAAATTACATGTCGCGATTGTTTTCAACCTCAATTGCATTTTGTAAAGATTGACAATCTAAATTGCTTTTTAGTAAGTCTTTCAATGCATGTGCCCGGGCTTTTTAGTGAGTATTTTGAATTTCAATTGCATTTTGTAAGAATTTTCAACCAACGCCGCATTTCGCACGAATTTTGAATCTAAATTGCATTTTGTTTGGTGGGCATTTTGCACATATTTTGATTCTCAATTGAATTTTGTGGGTATTTTGAATCTAAATTACATTTTGTCAAGTATTTTCAATCTAAATTGCATTTTGTAAGCATTGTCAATCCCCATGAGTCGTTTGAATCTACCGTACATTTTGTAAGCATTTTCAATTTCAATTGCATTTTGTAAGTATTTTGAATTCCAATTGCACTTTGTGAGCAATTTCGATTGGAACCGGCTTTTTCAATCCAACTCGCATTGTGTATTTTCAATTTCAATTGCATTTTGTAAGTATTTTGAACCTCAATTGCATTTTGTACGTATTTTCGATCTCATTTGCATTTTGTAAGTATTTTGAATTTCAATTGCATTTTGTAGGTATTTCGACGCTATATTGCATTTTGTACGTATTTTGAACCTAGCCTTCGTTTTTTTTTTCAATCTATTCCTTTTGTGAATCTTTTCGTTCTAAATTCCCTTCTGTAAGAACATTTTGTGAGTTGTTTCAATCTGAGTTCCTTTTTATAAGTATTTTCCGTTCACTTAATTTTCGTTCTGGTTTCCGTTTCATTATCATTTTCGCTATCACCCAGATCATTAGGGGCCGATAACCTAGATGTTTGGCCCCTTAAAACAACAATTATCATCATCATCATCATCTTCTTCTGACCCCGACGGTATTAGGGTATCCGAGGCCTAGGGAGTCTCTTCCTTTCCCGCCTTAATTGGCCCTTGTCTCAATCTTTTCTGATACCCTCCTTCTGCGAGGGGTCAGCCTTCTTTTTCTCTTCCTTTTACCTCCTGCCTTGTGCTCTAGGCCCTTAAGGAGGCAGGGTGTATGTAGCCCCACCACTTTTGGTGCACCCTAGATAATGCTACACCCTCAGGGGCTCACGGCTGGTGAGTTCGGGAGTTGGCGACCCCGAGGGATTCCTGAGCTGGGTCCGTTTTCCGCTTTTGTCCCTTACCTTCGGGGCGGACCCTCTCCTCTTTCACTTTCCTATCTGCCTTTCATGGCTCTCCTTCCTTTCAAGTCCCTCAATCCGCATTCTTCGAGGGTTGAGGGCATTTCTTTTCCTCCTGTCCTTTATTTTCCTTATTCTCCCTTAGTTCTCCATTTCTTCTTCTAGTATGTAGGTTGGTAGTTAGTTTTAGTTTTAAGTTTGCATTTCATTTTCATCTTCACGATCACCCAAACCATCAGGGGCCGATAGCCTAGATGTTAGGCCCCTTAAAACAACAATTATCATCCTCCCCTCTTTCACTTTCCTATATGCCTTTCATGGCTCTCCTTCCTTCCGAGTCCCTCAATCCGCCTTCTTCGAGGGTTGAGGGCATTTCTTTTCCTCCTGTCCTTTATTTGCCTTATTCTTCTTTAGTTTTCCATTTCTTCTTCTAGTTGTAGGTTAGTAGTTAGTTTTATTTTTAAGTTCGCTTTTCATTTTCATCTTCACGATCACCCAAACCGTCAGGGGCCGATAACCTAGATGTTAGGCCCCTTAAAACAACAATTATAATCATCATCATCCAATACGCAGCGAGTATAGTCCGCCTACAGGAAACAAACCTCAGACCTGATCACGAGACTGTTCTGAGAGGTTTCCGACTATACTCTAAAGAGCGACAAGACGCCGCCCTGGCTTCCGGGGGCGTTTGTACCTTCGTTCGCTCTGACTGCTATGGTGAGGAGTTTCCACTCGCCACTCCTCTGGAAGCTATTGCAGTTCGCGTGTCCTTGCCTGCTATGACAACTGTTTGTAACGTGTACCTTCCACCGAACCAGCCCCTTGATATTAATGACGTCTTAGATCTTGTTGATCAACTTCCAGTCCCTTTCCTACTCGTGGGTGATTTCAACTCTCATCACCCCGCCTGGGGATCACCATCTTCCTGCCCCAGTGGAAGGGACGTGGAGGGCTTAATTCAAGGGTTGGTAGGTTAGTAGTTAGCTTTAGTTTTAAGTTCGCATTTCAGTTTCATCTTCACGATCACCCAAACCATCAGGGGCCGATAACCTAGATGTTAGGCCCCTTAAAACAACAATTATCATCATCATCATTAAAACAACAATTATCATCATCATCATCATAATTCAAGGGTTGGATTTATCTCTATTAAATACAGGGGAAGCTACACATTTTAGCTTAGGGCACGGCACGTACTCACACATTGACTTGAGTGTGTGTAGCCGTGCGCTGGTCCCCCTATTTGGTTGGTATGTACACGACGACCTCTGTGACAGTGACCATTTTCCGATCGTTCTTACCCTTCTGAACCAGACGCCCGTGGAGTTCCCCAGTCGTTGGGTTCTTAAGCGGGCAAATTGGCCCTCGTTTCAAGAACGAGCTGTGTTCGTTGATCTTGGTTGCCGGAGCGTCGATGACGAGGTACAGCACATCACCGATGTGCTTCTTGCTGCCGCCGAAGAGTCCATTCCATCCTTTTCTGGGACTCCTCGTCGCAAACTCGTCCCTTGGTGGACAGAGGATATTGCAGCGGCAATAAGAGACCGTCGTCGAGCTCATAAGCACTACCGTCGGCGTCCAACCATGGCCAATTTGGTGGCGTTTAAGAAATTTCGTGCCAAGGCACGGATTCTTATTCGCCAGAGTACGAAACAAACCTGGGAACGGTATGTGTCTTCTATTACGGCACATACCCCCTCCTCACAAGTGTGGACTAAACTACGACGCATTTCGGGAATTCAGACATCTTCTACTGTACCGGGAATTTCCATTGATAATGAATTGGTTACAGATCCTTATCGCGTTGCAAACCATCTCGCCTCGTATTTTGCGGATATATCCGGTTCCGATAACTATGACCCTGCCTTCGTGGCTCTGAGGCGCGAAGCGGAACGTTTCCAGCTTAGTTTTGCTTCCCGCGCTTCGGAGGAGTACTGTGCCCAACTCTAGGAACGGGTATTCGAAGATTCAGACACCTAGATATCAAGGGAAAGGTTACAGCCGCTTTTGAAAGTGGAGATATTTGAATATCGCGCTCCATTACTTCTAGAACGGAATTGAAACTTTGTGCAGCCAAGAGCATGTTAAGTGACGTAGCGAGTAGTAGCAGAGGTCGAGACTATTTGTTGATTAAATAGTTAGCCATGGAGTAGAGACTTGAGACTTGGATCAGATTACTGGCACGGCCAAATGAAAGAGAATGCACTTAGTCTCAAGTGAATCGGACCAGAGACACCGGAGATATGAGGATTTCCAGATTTCAGCGTGATCCAGCGTGGACCCGACCGTTTTGAATAAAAGCCGACCGGCCCAAGCATCATCAGCTCACTTCGAACCAAGCTCTTGCATGACAAGGTGCTGCTGCTACGTTGAGCCAAGGCACATGGTTGCCGGATCTACGCAGAAGATATCTTTAAATTGTGATAATCACAAAAGTGTTATGATACGTGTGGAACATAGTAAGTTTCCGGCAGAGGGAATCACTAAGGTGATTGTTATTTTTCTACGGACACTGGTGAAATACTTTATTTCTATATGGACACATGCTAGACTTTGTCTAGAAAGTACTTTGTCACAGTCCAGTAATAATAATTCAATACTTGGATATTTTAATCCAATTAGTCAGTTTCATAAATTGTAACTTGATAACCACTCCGATCTTTCAGTATATTGAAGGCCAGTCTATCACGGTGTTGTTCATTAGCCGACAAAGGGAAACTATAAGTTGCTTCGCGCATGATAGATGGTGATAAACCATGCCCAGGGAACGATCTTCAGAACAGCCGTTGATTGATTTAGACTGTCAGTGTTTTCTTGTACTGAAAAGATTACCGTGAGTTATGTTACAACTGACGTATTTGAGAATAGATCATTTGGATCTGACCCCATTTAAGCAAACTGCTATGGATTTAATTGAAGCCAATATTAAAATGGATCAGCAGTTACTTCAAACTTCAAGAAATATTTCCACTATGTCGTGTTAGACAGATTGTGGGTATATAATGGCGGCCGATTCAAGGATTAGACGTGCGTGTCCAATAGGGCATGTATCTGGACAAATCTGGTACAGACCAGGTTCACTACGCTTCAAGACCAACGAGAAATGTAAGCCACATTTGACTTTTATGTTATGCCTAGCTAATTGGAACAAACTCATTTTCTGCAGATGACCAACACATTTGTTTTTCTTCGTATTTAAATCTTGCAATGATTTACGCAAGACATATTAGAGTTATTCTGAGTATTTTCAGCACCCAGAACAGTTTAGGATCGATGACTGAGCATTTATTTGAATGTTTCATATTTTTTGATAATCACGGTAATCAGCCGAGGTAACTGTAGAAGTTAATAATTATTTTTGTTGAGAAATGGATATTTATCCATATTCGAAGAATCGAACATGTGGATTCTCACATAATGAAATAATAATTAAACACATTTACAATAATATAACTAATAATAATCTACTACTAATAATAATAATAATTATTTTCATAACTTTTCTAAATAATTCTTGGATCCTATATTTTCTAATAATCACATTCATTGAGAGAGAGCTTATGAAGTAGTTTAATCATTTCTAGTTTGGTACAGGTGATTTTCCGAAGGATAGTGGTTAGCGCAACCCCTTATTCAACCAACATTACAGTTCTGGTTGAACAGTTAATATTTGCAATGAGCAAAGTATATTTTTCAGATAACACGGAGAGGCATGAAACGGGAAGCAAATGATATTTGTATCAATTAGGATATTTTTGTATTTATATAAAATCATGACTTAGATACACATTCGAAAGTGAAATAGAGAGTATCATAAGTGTGGTAACTTCACGATTTGAACTGAATGGTAAAATAAAATAAACTTGTAAGTTTATAAATCTTCCAGTGTTGATAATAAGCAGAGGCTTGATTTATTGTATAAATTTGGGGAAGAAAATGTATGTGTGTGGAGTAGTTGAAATGCCATTCCCAGGTGCGCATGTTTAAGTCGCAGGAATGAGGAGGTTTTTATTTGAGCATCAATCAAATAGCAGGTTCGATGACTCAGTGTTAAAGAAGGAGTATTGGAACTACACATTGCGTCGTATGAATGACCCAAAGGTTATTTCTTAAAAACCATCAGTTCTTATTTCAACCTTGTTTACGGATTCCATTAAGACTTTGATTTTGCTAGAACCCGGATTTGTCATGATAGTATTTTATTCTTCTTCAGAGGAAGACCTTTGCCGTTGTTGTTGGGATATTGTGTTATTACACAAATAATAGAATGGGCCACTGCCAATTAAAAATAATTCTATAACCACGAATAATTTGAAGGATGTTTTCAATCCTAGTGTCATGAATTAAATGAATTTATTATGAAGCTACAATTCTTATTTCTGCATTCTGTTCAAGAATTGCAAGTTGTGAAAGTTACTAAAATGGCCACAAATATAAATATTTTTCTTAATAATGATTCCAAGTGGAAAATCGAATAGTTGAATGGTCCAACAATTTATTGATCAAGTTGATGATTCAGAAATCATATATTTTGTTAGGAACTTGAAGTTCATAATCGAGTCACTTCTCGAAACGTTTAATATCAGAACAATTAATTTTGTTGTGCTTCGCACAGTTCTTCGATACTATGCTCAAGGGTCAGATACTTTTTAGATGTTGTTATTAATATGTGTACATAATTTGTGTTGATTCAGAGATAATAATATTTTTTGAAACTGGAAGAATAAGTGAAAGTTAAAAATTCTATGAACAATTATTCTACGAGTGTTAATATTATGTAAAAATTCAACCAGTGAACTACAGTATTTCCAGTAAAGACAATTAAATTTGAACTGGATTTAATCATAAATAATGGATATAATTTTGGAACACAGTCTACAGGACTGTTAATCAGACTAGTGTCTCCAAAGATAATTGTCCAATGTGTTGGAAAATTTCTGTACATTGTGTAAATAGTAATGTGGGTCGCCCGCCACACATGAATGATGCTGCTTTGAGCATTTTATTTTGCAGTCAATTTTAAATTCAGAATAAAATGAGATAATTTTACATGATGTGTTATGCCCAGTTGAATCTCCTTCTATCCTTATTGTTGCATTGAGCCAAAAATCAGTAAAGCATTTTTTTCATTTGATGTCGTTTTTACGATTAGCTTTAACCCATCTGGCGCCCCGGGATATTTTGACTCTCGTGCTGACTGATTCTTGGTAAAATGCATATGTGGTCGTGCGGACTCCGGTCTAAACGGGCACAGTACAACGTGCCCTTTACGGAGTGGGAACTCCGCGGAGCGCTGGCGCTCTGCAGGGACACGTCTCCTGGCCCGGATAATATTCACAACCAGATGCTTAAACACCTTAACGATGAGAGCATTCGTTATTTGCTCAGGGTGTTTAATCGTATCTGGTTGGAAGGTGTGTTTCCAGCGCAATGGCAGGAAGGTATCATTATACCTATCCTGAAGCCCGATAAGGATCCCAAATTGACAGGGAGTTACAGACCTATTTGTCTCACTAACGGTCTGTGCAAGCTCTTTGAGAGGATGGTCAATCGGCGCCTAGTGTGGGTCCTGGAGAAACGGGGACTCCTGTGTGAATACCAGTGTGGTTTCAGGGCGTCTCGGTGTACCAACGACCATCTGGTACGCCTGGAGACCGCCATACAGGACGCTTTTCTCCGGAGACAGCAGCTAGTCGCTGTTTTCTTCGACCTCGAGAAGGCCTATGACACCACTTGGCGTTACGGCATCCTCTCTACCCTGCATCAATGGAAATTCAGAGGTAACTTGCCGGTTTTTATTGCGAATTTTCTGTCCCTTCGCCTGTTCCGTGTCCGAATAGGGGGGACATATTCGCAATATCATATACAGGAAAACGGAGTCCCACAGGGATCGGTGCTTAGCGTAACATTATTTGCGATTGCCATAAACGGTATAGTCGCTGCTGCTGGTCCAGCAGTGGTACCGTCGCTATATGTAGACGACTTCGCTCTACATTATAGTGCGCAAAATATGGCGGTCGCTGAACGACAGTTACAACAAGCTATTCGGAGAGTGGAACGCTGGACACTGGAGCATGGCTTCCGCTTCTCAACCGCTAAGTCCTCGGTTGTCCATTTCTGCCGAAAGCGCACCCTCCATCCAGATCCTGAGCTTTATCTGGGCAATGTAGCTTTGCCTGTTGTTGCTGCGTACCGGTTCCTTGGGCTCCTTTTCGATCAGAAATTGACGTGGGAACCACACGTGCGGTGTTTGAAAACTGCCTGTGCTAAGAAACTCAACATGTTGCGGTTTCTTAGCGGCACCTCATGGGGGGCGGACCGCGCGGTGCTCCTACGTTTTTATAAGTCACTGATATTATCTAGGTTACATTATGGCAGTGTAGAATATGGTTCGGCCCGTAAGTCAGTGCTTGTTAAATTGGACAGTGTCCACCACGGCGGTGTGAGGCTGGCGACGGGTGCCTTTCGGACAAGCCCAGTCGTCAGCTTGCTCGCCGAGGCTGGCGTACCTCCTTTACACCTGAGGCGCCAACAAGTACTGCTGACCTATGCTGCAACTATTCGACAGATGCCCCTTCATCCAAGCTATCCATGTTTGTTTTCCAATCCGAATCGCCGGCTATATGATGCGCTCGCCCGAGCCACTCGGCCGGCGGGGATTCGCTTGGATGACTTATACCGTCAGTTCCGATTTTATTCTGTCTCCTGTATCGTCCGAATACCTAGGAAGGCCCCTCCGTGGATGGTCTCTCGCCCTGATATCATCCTGGATCTGCAAACCGGCCCCAAGTCGGACACGGACTCCTCCGTCCATCGGAGGCTGTTCCAGTCCGTGGTGATCCGGGATCAGGGCTTCTATTCACGGACTGTTCGAGTGTAAACGAGAAAGTAGGCTGTGCATTTGTGGTTGAGGATCGTCGGTTTCTCTTCTCACTTCCCGAGGCCTGTGGCGTGTACACTGCGGAGCTCTATGCCATCTTAGAGGCGCTGCGGTACACGTTATCAGACGATCACCAGCACTTTCTTGTGTGTACTGACACTCTGAGTGCGCTGCAGGCGATCGATATGTGTTTCCCGAAGCACCCGTTGGTCCAGCGTGTGCACGACCAGCTCGTCAGTTCGCGTAACGCTGGAAACGGGGTGACCTTTGTGTGGCTTCCTAGCCACATGGGTATTGCGGGAAACGAGCTTGCTGATCAGGCGGCGAGAGAGGCAGTCGCACTGCCCTCGCTACCGTATAAGGTGCCTGCTAGTGATGTGTGCTCTAAGTTGCGGCATTCGATCCTGTCGCATTGGGAGGAGGCATGGCGTGCCATGCCTCCACCCAACAAACTGAGAGGCATCAAGGAGACAACGAAGGTGTGGAAATCTTCCTTCCGATCTCACCGGAAGGAAGCTGTGGTACTCTGTCGACTCCGGATCGGCCATGGGATTGCTACGCACTCCCACTTGCTAAAGAGAGAAGATCTTCCTGTGTGTACTTGTGGCGCCCACCTAACCGTGGCACACCTTCTCTTGGAGTGTGTGGATCTGTCCGATCTGCGAGGGACTCTTAAACTGCTTATACCCTCTCCCTTATTCTCCGTGATGACTGGCCGTCAGCTGACCTCGTCATCCGGTTCATGAGGGAGAGTGGTTACTTTTTTAAGTTTTAATGTGTAGTTACGACTTTTAATTCTGGTTAAATCTGTTTTATGTTTTTTATTGTGTTATTTATTGTATTGTTCACTATGCCTTATTTGTTTTATCTTTTTTTACCATCCGCCTTTTATTCTTTTTATCCAAATAAGGCATAATTTTTGGGGCTCACTGTCTGTTTTATAAACACCATTTTCGCTTCATCCATGGCAGTGAGTTGTTTTTATCTACATCCTTTCATTTCACGCCATTTCATTTCATTAGGGGCCGATAACCTCGATGTTAGGCCCCTTAAAACAACAATTATCATCATCATTTCATTAGGGGCCGATAACCTCGATGTTAGGCCCCTTAAAACAACAATTATCATCATCATCATCATGATCCTACAATAATACTATTCAGTCGCCTTTTTTTTAATAAAAACCAAAGATTGTTGATCATAGTTTATTCATTCATGTTTGTTAATTTATTTCAAAGAAACCAACAGGTTATGGGTTCAGTCACGCATTGAAATAAAGTGCGTAATTTGACGAAATAAAAAACAAAGTATTTTGTGCGCGATATTTTGACGTAAACTCCGAGAAGCCAATCTTGAGGTTAGGACCAAGTGCTCACACAATGGATTCAACTAGGATAATCAACGTTGCCCTTCTGGAAGGAAAAGCGAACTGGAACACATGGAGATACAAAATAAGTATTTGCCTACGTGGGATCACCGGAATTATAGACGTAATTGAATGCAGGTTAGTGAAGCCAACCTCACTTTCTGAGGACGCAACCACTGATGCAAAGGCGGCGTATCAGAGTAAGCTTGATGTTTTTAATAAAGCGGGTAGCCACACATTGATTGTATTAACTACTAACATGTCAGAAGAGACGTTACAAAAAATCATGCGTCTCACGTCAGCTCGGGAATTGTGGTTAGAACTCCACAAACTATTTGACGGTGTCTCAGAAGATAAAGTTTACAATTTATGCCTGCAATTCTTCAGCTACAAAAAGGCAAATGAGGATGACATCGCAACGCACGTTTCAAAATTAAGGAATCTGTGGAGCGAACTAAAGCAGGAAATGTCCAGAGATGCCGAAATCAACTCTGATCTGCCAGATGTGTTTATGATTTGTAAAATTCTAGGTACACTGCCAGAAGAATATTTTTCGTTCAAGTCTAGCTGGATGTTGATGTCAAAAAGGGACAGGACAGTCGACAATCTGACCAATCAGCTGTGTGCGTACGAGAGGGCGCTCAGAAGCAAAGGAGAATCACCTCAACAAGAAGCACTCTACTCGGATTCGTCCAAACAGAAAACCCAGCAGCAGAACTCTTCGCAAAACTATCTCCAAAAGAGCAACAAAAAGAAAATATTCTGTCCTTACTGCAGGAGACCTAACCACACTATCAAACAGTGTAGGAAGTGGATCGCCGATGGAAGACCGCCCAAGCCCAGCAACTCAGGAACATCAGAAAGCGGTACCAACATGATTTTGGTCGCTATAACCTCGACTGTGATGAACTCAGAATGCAACTCTGACGACTGGTTTGTAGATAATGGAGCAACGAGCCATGTTTCTAATAACAGGAACATTTTTAGGACATTTGAACCATTTTCTACGGAACACTCAGTAACCACAGTGAACGGTGTGAAGGTTGCGGCCATTGGAAAAGGTGACATCGACATCGAAGCAGTAGTTAACGGCGAGCGGCACAAGCTCACGTTGGCTGATGTATGGTGCGTTCCTGGGATCCAGAGAAAACTATTCTCAGTCCTTGCAGCCCAAGACAGAAACAAGGACAGCAGGTTCGTCTCGTAAAGAGAGGTCTGCAATTTCGTCGTCAACGGCGAAGTGAGATTAATTGGCGTTCGTGAGCGGTTCGGTGGACTCTACAAGCTGAGAGTGAGGAGCGTGAACAACACTGCATTCAAGGAAGTCAACGCAACATAAAAGGACAACCTTCTCCAACTTTACCATCAACGATTCGGACATCAGAACAAGCGACACGTGAGATCCCTCCTGAACAAAGAGCTGGGAATCCCCGTTGAGGTGGACAGCGAACTGTGTGAAGGCTGCGTCTACGGCAAGGCTCATCGTCTGCCTTTCGGAACGAGGTCTGGAACTACGACTTCCCCCAGGGGCTCACTTCTAGTGGGCGTGGGTTGGCGACCACGGGGCCCCAGCTGAGTCCGGCATTGCTTCCACTTACTTGTGCCGGGCTCCTCTCCGTCTTCTTTCCTGTCGACCACACTTGGTCAACTCTTGTTCTCTTCCGACCCCGACGGTATTAGGGTATCCGAGGCCTAGGGAGTCTCTTCCTTTCCCGCCTTAATTGGCCCTTGTCTCATCTTTCCTGACACCCTCCTTTTGTGAGGGGTCAGCCTTCTTTTTCTTTTCCTTTTACCTCCTGCCTTGTGCTCAAGGCCCTTAAGGAGGCAGGGTGTATGTAGCCCCACCACTTCAGGTGCACCCTAGATAATGCTACACCCTCAGGGGCTCACGGCTGGTGAGTTCGGGAGTTGGCGACCCCGAGGGATTCCTGAGCTGGGTCCGTTTTCCCCTTTTTTCCCTTCCCTTTGGGGCGGACCCTCTCCTCTCTCCCCTCCCCTCTCTCCCCTCCCCTCTCCTCTCCAATCCTCTCCTCTTTTCCTTATTAGTTAGTTTTAGTTTTAAGTTTAAATTTCGTTTTCATCTTCACGATCACCCACACCATCAGGGGCCGATAGCCTAGATGTTAGGCCCCTTAAAACAACAATTATCATCATCATATCATGGAACTACGAAACCGGGAGAGCGGATTCACACAGATATCTGCGGCCAATTCGACGAGTCGATGTCAGGATGCAAGTATTTCGTCCTCTTCAAGGATGATTTCACGAAGTTCAGGACTATTTACTTTATCAGAGAAAAGTCTGAAGTTCCAGAGAAATTAGCCCAATTCGTTGCAGAAGCTAAGACTCTCGGACACAACATCTGGGAGCTGCTGAGTGACAATGGCAAAGAATTCGACAACCAGTATGTCAGAAAAATCTTGCAGAAAGAAGGAATTGTTCAACGACTCGTCACGCCATACACTCCGGAACAAAATGGATCCAGCGAAAGAGAGAACCGCACCGTGGTCGAATCTGCTCGAGCAATGATGTATGCTCATGGAAAACTTCCACAAAAACTTTGGGCTGAGATGATCCAGACAGCAGCCTACGTCCTTAATAGGACTGGACCTTCCCACGCTGAGGGAACATCTCCCTACGAGCTATGGTACGGCAGGAAACCAGGTCTGAAGCATCTTCGGGTGATCGGGTCTACCTGCTATGCGCATGTTCCCAAGCAGCAAAGGAAGAAGATGGATCCCAAGGCCACCAAAGGAATTCTTATCGGATACGGTTACAGGATCTTTTGTGAAGAGGAAGGTAAACTAATTCGATCGAGAGATGTCACCTTCGATGAGAAAGTATTGCAGCACAAGAACGATGTCAATCTTCCGGGAAGCTTCGACTCCTCTGTTCAACCAGAACAAGGTTCGATCCCTGAAGAATATCAAGCTTACGACGAAACGCAGAGCGAAGAGGAGGAAGATGAATTCTGGGACCTGAATAATGAAGACGAAGCTGAAAGTCAACCAGAACAAAAAGGTACTCCGATCTCAGATGAAACCATCGTTCGACGACTTCGTGAGCGTTCGTCTCTCAATCCTCCATCAAAGTATCAAGACTTCGTGATGTATCTCTCAAGCCTTCAACAAGAACCTGAATCCTACAGTGAAGCCATGAGATCAGATCAACAGGACCAGTGGAAGGAAGCCATGGGCCGTGAGATGAAAGCTCTTGAAGAGAACAAAACTTGGGAACTGGTTGAACTGCCTCCAGGAAAAAGAGCCATTTCAAACAAATGGGTCTACCGAGTTAAAACGAACGCCGATGGATCGGTCGATAAATTCAAAGCCAGATTGGTCATCAAAGGCTATTCACAGCGGAAAGGAGTAGATTATAATCAAACCTTCAGTCCAGTGGCCAGGACATCAACCATCAGAACATTGCTCAGTGTTGCTGCAAAAGAGAAAATGAAACTAGCACAGATCGACGTTTCAACGGCATTTCTCTATGGTGACCTCCAGGAAACTATATATATATATATATATGCAACAACCTGAAGGATATGGTGATGGATCTGCCAGGGTATGCCGCCTGAAGAAAAGCTTGTATGGACTGAAGCTAGCTCCTAGATGCTGGAATGAGAAGTTCAGCAACTACATCGTCAGCCTGGGATTTCGGCGAAGTGAAGCAGATCCTTGTCTCTTCGTGAGGCAAAAAGGACGAAAGAAGATGTTCTTCGTCCTCTACGTTGACGATGGAATGATTGCAGCTGAAGATGAGCAGGAACTCCATAAATTTATCGACGATCTGAAACGGGAGTTTAAAATCACCTCTAAGCCAGCATCGTACTACCTAGGATTGGAAATCAACCAAGGGAAAGATGGGTCAATACGTGTGAGCCAAGCTCATTACACGGAAACCATACTGGAGAAATTCAACATGAGTAGTTGCAAGGCTGTGACTACTCCAATCACCAAGGACAACGATGCAGAAGAGAGCCCTCGGAACTTCAAGTTTCCATACAGACAAGCTGTTGGAGCACTCATGTTTCTCATGTGCGGCACTCGACCAGACATCGCGTGTGCTGTCAGCGTGGCCTCCAGGAACCTTGACAAACCAACCGAACGAGACGTGCTCAGAGTGAAGAGGATCCTGCGGTACTTGAGAGGCACAACCGATCTTGGACTGTTCTACAAAGCCAACCTGGGAGAGGAGGTTTTTGATTGTTTCAGCGATGCAGATCACGGTGGTGACTTCAGTTCGGGCCGCTCAACCTCAGGGGTCCTGTGCCTCAACTCGGGATCGCCTATCTCGTGGATAAGACAGAGACAGCCCTCTGTTGCCATATCCACAACCGAAGCTGAAATCGTGGCTGCCAGTGAAGCCGCAAGAGAGACCATCTGGATCAAGAGGCTTCTGACTGAACTAGGCCAGTTGAAGTCGACGCCCATTCTGCAAGTCGACAATGAAGCAGCCATCCGGCTAGCACAAAATCCTGTGTTTCATCGGAGAACGAAACACATTCGTATCAGACACTTCTTTGTTCGCGAATTGGTCACAGCAGGAGAAATAGACATTTCAAGAGTTGACACACAAAATCAGCTCGCGGATATTTTGACCAAACCTTTGTTTTCAATTCGTTTTCGAAAATTATGTAACGACATGGGGGTCTGTAAAGTTATTAAATAAGGGAGAGTGTTGATGTATTTCACATCATTATTGTTCTTTAATAACTCTGATATTTAACTACACTAGCGCCATATGTGAGAACACCCACTCACATAAGCTGGAGTAACCACTCTTATCTTTTTATCTTCTTTGATCCTACAATAATACTATTCAGTCGCCTTTTTTTGAATAAAAACCAAAGATCGTTTTTCAAAGTTTATTCATTCGTGTTTGTTAATTT